>CAJNDS010000180.1:685000-1042500 GCA_905221605.1 Symbiodinium natans
CCTGGTTGAAGTAGAAGGGGGACTTCAGGGGCCGGGAGCCTTCATGACTCAGACTGCAAAGGCTACATCGCCATGGCCAACCCTAACCCGTAACCCCTCAACCCTAACCCTACATCCTAAGCATCCCTAAACCCTAAACCCTAAACCCTAAACCCTAAACCCTAAACCGCAGTAGTTCAGATCTGGGAGAGAGACAAAGCAGCTCTTGAAGGAGTCCCGCCCGAAACATCGCAAGACCTCGTTCCCAAGAGCCGGAATGTCAGCCAAAGAAGAATTCAACACAAAACCTCGAACACCCCCTGCCATAAACCTTATGGACCCTATACACCCTAAACCATACACCTTACACGCGCCCTAAACCATAAACCCTAAACCCTAAGCCCTCAGCCTTACACACCCCTAAACCTCGCTCAGGCGCAGCCCAGCCAGCGCTGCTGGCACTGGGCGTCGGTGACGACTGCAGGCGCGACTCCTGGCCCTTTACGCGCCCAGTGTGTTCAGGTTTAGGTTTGGGGTTTAGGGTTTAGGGTTTAGGATTTGGGGGGTCGGGGGGAGGGGGGGCTACAGGGGCACGCAGGTACTACTACTTTGGGTTGAGTTCTTCAGAGGGGTTTCTCTTGGGGGGGCAGTTATCTTTGGAAGTTAGCGCACGTGGTGATGGAGACATCGGGTGCTGAGACTCCCAAGAGTCTCCTTGACGGAATGTTGCTTTAAGGAAGTCAAGGCTGTTTGTAGGGTTTAGGGGTTTTAGGGTTTATAGGGTTTAAAGGGTTTGGATGGTTTAGCGGGTTTAGAGGGTTTGTAGGGTTTGCAGGGTTTATGGGGTTTATCGGGTTTACTTATAGGGTTTATAGGGTCTAGGGTTTATAGGGTGGAAGGTTTAGGGTTTATAAGGTGGAAGGTTTAGGGTCGTTTGCACTTCCCCCCCCCCCCCCCCCCCCCCCCAACCGTCCCTTCCTCGGCTGCTTTGTTCACCCAAGTCTCAGAGGCAGCTTAGCCTGGATCGTCTGCGGACGCTGCACCCTGGCCTTCATCGGATGTAACTTATGGTGGAGCCCACAGCCCCGTCGTGGCACGTCAGTTCAAGCAACGCAAGTAAGTACCCTGAATGCCTATCAGACACGCGAACGGGCATGGAGTGATATGGAGTCTAGCCCTAAACCCTAAACCCCTTGGTGGAGAGCGATCAGCTTGGCGGGTGGCAAAAATAGAAACCTTGTGCGAGTTCCTCATGTATCGGGCGCCTTGCAAGACGAAAAGAGTTAAGGCATCTGGATGTGCTCGAGGAGAGCGGCCATTTGCCGCAGAGGCCAATCTCGTGTTCCTTGGGGACTTTAGGGTTTAGGGTTTAGGGTTTGAACCCTAAAAGGGTTGCTTATAGTTCATATCACCTTAGTACGGATTATAGTAGTATAGGGTTTATGGTTCAGATACCTTATTAGGATTATAGTAGTATGGGTATGTGACCCCAATTTTAGGGTTCATTTGGCCCCAAAGGTTCCTCACAAGGACGAGGTAGCGTATACGGCCCGGCAGGTGCTGTTAGGGTTTCGGGTTTAGGGTTTAGGGTTGTCTAGGTAAGGAGAGTCAGATCATCCAGCAATGCGCGAGTCATGGTGCATGGAGCGGAGTTTTTCGACATATGTGGTTACCATGAAACCCGTTCGCAAGTATTTTCACTACCAACAATTATTACTGCTATGGCTATCACTACTATTGTGAATATTATTTCTCTTGCAACTAAGTGTTTATAGTTTTTGTTGCTACTGAAATTACGATTGTTACTATTTTATGATGACTCAATGTTATTTCCATTCCCGGCATTTTTTTTGCGTTTTTGAATTGCTAGGATTCTAAGTCCCCAAGCTAAACCCTACTGGGGGTTTCCGACATTAGGGGTACCTTGTTCGGGTCCTCACTATAAAAGGGATTCCTACTATTTGGGGCCTATATTGCATGAAGGTTCATGCTACTTATTAACCAATTTTAACTCTACTTATCACCAACCAGGATGCCCAGTAGTACCCTTATTCCCTTTTTGGGGGGTTTAGGTTCCCTTTGCCTAGGTTACTGGGCAGCCTAGCCAATTAGAACCTTATCAGGGCACTTAAGGGGCTTACATGATCAGTCGAGTTTTTGTTGGCTAATAAGTACCTTTGCACCTCCCCGTAGGGGTCCCTCATGTTCGTAAACTATAAGCTATCCTAAACCCGAAACCCTAAACCCTAAACCCTCAACCCGAAACCCTAAACCCTAAACCCTAACCCTCATTTTCGTAAACCCCCATATCCTGCTCAGCAGGCTGGCGGACCGGCTCCTCAGCAGCTTGGGTGGCGCGTTGACCGCCGCAAAGCGTACTGCGGCACTGCCTCTGGAGGCTCTGGCGGCTTGGGGTTTAGGGTTTAGGGTTTAGGGCTTAGGGCTTAGGGTTCTGGGTTAGAAGCATTTGAGGTTTCGGGTTCGGGGTTCTGGGTTGAAAAGGGTTTAAGGTTTTTTTTCCGGCTTATGACGTCTACCCAACTTTCTGACATGGTTTCCAAGAAGTCCTTCCTACGGTAGTGGTTGCAGCAGCGTTTGTCGCCATGAATAGCATGCGTGGGGTCTCTTGCTTTGTATTGGTTTCGACGTTTCGAACTTCCGCTAGGGGCGCATCTTCGTCTTGGCACCTCAGATTGTTCTTTTGTCTTGTTTAAGCGCGTTTGCTATCATATCATGGGCCTGTGCAGCGGTGAGCTGGTTTCGCATTTCTGGAATGAGTGTATGGGTGTATGGGCTCTTCAGGGCCCTCCCGCCTTGTGTGGCAACACTCTCCATGGCAGGAGCTTTCCTTGCGTCTGGCCTCCTTCGCGGACCACGCGGAGCCACTGAGGAGGGCGCCAGGGTGCACTCGGGGGCTTCGGATCACTCCAGGATCCCGTTTTGGCACTCCAACATCAGTGTCGCTCGAGTCGCAGAGCTCTAAACCCAAAATCCAGCCTTCATGTAGCACCCCAGACTCCAAAGCCAGAACTAAGCCTCTATCAGCATCTCCCCCCCCCCAACCCCCCCCCAAAAGAGCTTCCCGGTTCCCTCCGACGCGAGAAGTGGCGCCGAGTGTGCAGGCCCAGCGCCGATGCCCGCAGCGCCCTCATCCTGGGCCTGGAGTCCCTGCCGCTCCGGCGACTGCAGCTCAGACCTCCCCTCAGACATGTGAGTAAACAAGACTGAGAATAGTATTATAATAGTATAATTAGTATAATAATCGTATAATAGTAGTATAATAATAGTATCATAAAAGTATCATAATCGTATAATAATCGTATAATAATGGTATAATGATAGTATAATAATAGTATAATGGTTTCAATAGTAGTAATATTAGCAATAGTAATGATGACCATATAACAGTAGTGACTGCTCAGATTCCCTGCAACTCTCTGGAGACCTGGGCCTCAGGGGGCCCGCAGTTTTTTTTGTCCGATAGTAGCTTGGCGTCTTCTCACACGCTTGAAGCTTACAGTGCTTGGAGATCCAGGGTACTGATAAGCCAGTTCTAACTGTGCTTATACACCACTTATAAGCCCCTTACGTGCCCTCATATGGCTTTATAATTGGGGTTATATGGTTAATAAGTACCCTGAAGCTTCAAGCAGCGCAAAACAAAGGCTTGCCACAAGCAGCACAACTTCCTGTCGGCCAAAGCATGGGGAAAGCATGGGTGCCAGGCTTCCTGCCGCTGCGCCAGAAGGATGTGTTGGAGAAGGCCTGGTTAGGGTTTAGGGTTTAGGGTTTAGGGTTTAGGGTTTGGGGTTTAGGGTTTAGGGTTTGGGGTTTAGGGTTTAGGGTTTGGGGTTTAGGGTAGGGTTTAGGGTTTAGGGTTTAGGGTTTAGGGTTTAGGGAGGATTGAGAGCGAATCCATCGGTTTCCGAGGCTTTTGAAGTCCGACTATGCAGCCCTTCCATGGTTCTCCCCCCCAACCCCCACTTTGGTGCGGTGTGGGGTTTAGGGTTTGTGCAGGGTTTGGGGTTTAGGGGGACCGCGAACTGCGGTATTTGCATGTTCCGGACTAAATGTGAATGCTCGTAGTGTGTAAATGTACAAAGCGGACCTCTACCTACGTGCATAGCATGTACTGTACTGTAGCTAGCCATGAAGCCTGGGCTGCAACTTGTTCCCGAATCCTTCCTTCCCAGCCAGGTGGAAGATGCCAGCGGCGGAAGGTCGTTAACCTTCACGACTATGCTCAAAGGGCTGTGCCATTTGGAGCATCTCGTCCTAACCCACAACGGCATGTTTGGAGACGTCGCCATGGAGCTGGCCAAGGCAGGGGCAAGACGGTTGTGGGAACGGTGTGAACTCCTTGTCGCCTTCATTGGTTCACGAGGTTCCGGCAGGACAGTTTAGAGAACTCCGGCTTTTGATCACACCTACCTTGTTGGTACACACACACGAATGTACATAGAGATGTGAAATCCGGTTGAAAGCCAGATATTTGTAGACGTATTGAACACGACATCACCGCAGCTTGGGGCCAAAGCTTGTGCTGCTACCCTAAATAAACCCTATACCTTAAACCCTTCATGACAGACCAGACCAGACAATGTTCTCTGCAATGGGCCTCTGAGTCAGCTAGGCGGGTGGCCAAAAAGCATTCGCCCCCCTGTGAAAGGCAGTGCAGCAGTTGAACCTCCGCACCGCAGACTTCTCCAGAAATCGTATCTCTGTGGAGGCTGGGCATCTCTGTAGTTGTAAACATGTATGCTGTTTTTCTTCCTTTACATGTATACATCTAGATGTTTGTTTGTACATATACATAGCAAAAAGATAAGTAAATGCATATACAGGAAGTATATGCACGCATAGTTTCACATGTGCTGGTTCCAGTAACGCCGTCCCTATAGCCCCAGACAGGACGAACCCATGATACATCCAATGCACGACGGTTTAGGGTTTAGGGTTTAGGGTTCAGGGCGCCCTTATGGATGCAGTCTTTAGGACCTGGAGTCTTAGGGAAGCCTGGATAGTTCTCGTAGTACTCTTTAAATCTGAACTCGGGGGCCACTGGAGTTCCGCAACTGATGTTCAGTGCAAGACTTCTTGGACGGGTGCCCCCAGCAAGAAGCCCGCATGTCATGAAACTGGGTTTAGGGTTAGGGTTTAGGGTTTAGGGGTTAGGGTTTAGGGTTTAGGGTTTAGGGTTTGGGGTTTAGGGGCTTCGGGGCTTTCTTCGCCCAATCATTGCTGTGAAGGTTTGGAAGAAGGTCGCCGCGGCGCTCGGGAGTCGGCGGCCGAGAGTAAGAGTAAACTCTAGAAAGTTGGAACATGGGCCCTAAACCCTAAACCCTAAACCCTAAACCCTAAACCCTAAACCCTAGGGTTCCAAGTGTACAAATAAGAGTAGAGTTAATTAACCTCTAGAAAGTTGGAACATGGCTTAACCCTAGGGTTCCAAGTTATACAAATAGTAGAGTTAAGTAAACTCTAGAAAGTTGGAACATGGTTTAACCCTAGGGTTCCAAGTTATACAAAAAAGAGTAGAGTTAAGTAAACTCTAAGAAAGTTGGAACATGGTTTAACCCTAGGGTTCCAAGTTATACAAATAGTAGAGTTAAGTAAACTCTAGAAAGTTGAAACATGGTTTAACCCTAGGGTTCCAAGTTATACAAATAGTAGAGTTAAGTAAACTCTAGAAAGTTGGAACATGGTTTAACCCTAGGGTTCCAAGTTATACAAATAAGAGTAGAGTTAAGTAAACTCTAACAAAGTTGGAACATGGTTTAACCCTAGGGTTCCAAGTTATACAAATAGTAGAGTTAAGTAAACTCTAGAAAGTAGGAACATGGTTTAACCCTAGGTTTCCAAGTTATACAAATAGTAGAGTTAAGTAAACTCTAGAAAGTTGGAACATGGTTTAACCCTAGGGTTCCAAGTTATACAAATAAGAGTAGAGTTAAGTAAACTCTAAGAAAGTTGGAACATGGTTTAACCCTAGGGTTCCAAGTTATACAATAGTAGAGTTAATTAAACTCTAGAAAGTTGGAACATGGTTTAACCCTAGGGTTCCAAGTTATACAAATAGTAGAGTTAAGTAAACTCTAGAAAGTTGGAACATGGGTTCCAAGCAAAACAAATAAGAGTAGAGTTAAGTAAACTCTAAGAAAGTTGGAACATGGTTTAACCCTAGGGTTCCAAGTTATGCAAAAAGTAGAGTTAAGTAAACTCTAGAAAGTTGGAACATGGTTTAACCCTAGGGTTCCAAGTTATACAAATAGTAGAGTTAAGTAAACTCTAGAAAGTTGGAACATGGTTTAACCCTAGGGTTCCAAGTTATACAAATAAGAGTAGAGTTAAGTAAGCTCTAAGAAAGTTCGAACATGGTTTAACCCTAGGGTTCCAAGTTATACAAATAGTAGAGTTAAGTAAACTCTAGAAAGTTGGATCATGGTTTAACCCTAGGGTGCCAAGTTGTGGTTTAACCCTAGGGTTCCAAGTTATACAAATAGTAGAGTTATTTAAACTCTAGAAAGTTGGAACATGGTTTAACCCTAGGGTTCCAAGTTATACAAATAAGACCTAATAATACCTGCACTGGGGTTAACCCTAGGGTTCCAAGTATACAAATAAGACCGAAGAATACCTACATTGGGGTCTCAAGTCCGTAAATAATGCCTACTTTGGGCTGTTTGGAGCCTTGGGGTAAGGATGATTAGAGCTGGGATCAGGAAAGACTTGTTCCTGAGAAACTGAGTGTGTGTAGCAAGGCTTCACGAAGAGGGGTGTGTGTGGGGGGCGTTGCAAGACCACCAAAATCAGGACCGAGACACCACTTGGGTAGTTCGCTAGCTTAGGGTTCCCAAAAAACGGGTCCTCTTATCTTTAAGCCATCCTTTCTCAAGCACTCCACTTAAGGGCTCCGAAGTTCGTCCCCCCCCGGCAGCCTCAGGTTCTGTGAAACTACAAGGCTATGAGTCGCAGACATCAACTTGCTGAGTTTTTTTTTTTGATGCGAAGGCTTCGGATGATTCACCATGATTCACCCCAAGTGGGCCAGCTTTGCAACCCCGACTCCGGCCTTGCTTTGCATTGGATCTTCTGTCGTTTGCTCCCAAAGGAGGGCTCCCTCTCTCTGGGCCCCAAGGATCGCCCTTTAAGGCGGTACGGGGTTGCCTTGCTGGCCTTGTAGCGGCTTCTCTTCCCTCCATGGAAAGGATAGAAGGTTCTTGCAGCAGCTCGGTTGTTGGGCAAGGGCATACGGCCCATGATGGAGTGAAGGCGAGCTGGGCACCTGGAGTGCAGTCGATGGAACGACCGTAGAAGCCCTGTTAGGTGAGCACCAAATCAGGGTCCACGCACTTGAGATGGGCACGCCTCCCCCGCGAGACTCAATCCCCCAGTGTGGTCTCCGATGTCTGAAATAGGTGGGATTCCTGGCTTACATGATCAGAGAGGGAGCCTGCTTTTGGGAAAACTAAAGCTAGATCCAAAACATCGCTGGGGCATCTTCGCGGAGGGTTCACATACCTTGGGGACCAAATGAACCCTAAAATTGGGGTCATATACCCTATACTACTATAATCCCTATTTAAGGCATATGAACCATAAACCCTGTTAGGGTTCATTTCGTCCCCAAGCTACGGTTCAGGGGTTGTTCCGTGAAAGGCCGCAGTCTCCCTTGGGCAGCGTTTTGGGTTCATGGGTGCTTTTGTTCTAGCCCTAAACCCTAAACCCTAAACCCTAAACCCTAAACCCTAAACCCTGGGTGGTACGAGACCACACTGCGCTGGCCACACGAACGTCTTGCACTCCGACGCTGGGGAAAAGGGTGAGGTACGGGAGCTGCCAAAATAATCGTCATGAAAGTGTTTAGGGTTTAGGGTTTAGGGTTTAGGGTTTAGGGTTTAGGGTTTAGGGTTTAGGAACCTCTTTCAAGGCTCCCTTGCTCCCCCTTCCCACCGATTTGCAAACGTGCTCTGTTTTTTGCCCCAACCTGCAAATGCGCCCTACAGATCCACCGACATCGCCGCTGCCACTTTAATGACCGCACGGAGCGCCTGATTCAGTTTACAGTAGGGTTCGTGGGCGTTCAGCTTAGGGTAATACAGGCGTTGGAAGAATGACTAATAGTGTTCCCTTAGGGTCCCTTTGCAATTATACTATCATAACCCTGTTCTAATTGTTAGGGACCCTATACTAATCGGTTTAACAGCTGCTCCTCAGTCCAGGCAAAGGCATCGGTGAATTCGCCCCCCGATGTCCAACAAGAGGCCCCGGCACCAGGCCCGGCTAACTGCAAGCATCACCTTGGCCAGTGTTTCCGAAGCTTCCACTCTGGGCATAATTATTATTGGAATATGTTGTATACGCTGAGATATTGGCATAGATGAAACACACACATATATATATATATATATATATATGTGTGTGTGTATACATATATATATATTTTTTTTTTTTACTTTGAGTTCTTCCATATATCTCGGTGTAACATCGCCTTTGCCTGCCCTTCGAGCCAAGGACACCCTGTAGAGTCTCCAGCGCCTCTAGAGGGAGGTCTGGTAGAAAGGGGGAGCATCCCCACCTAAACGAATTCCATCAGCTGCTAACCCCAAGCACTTTGGCCGGTCTGCTTGGCGGGTGTCTACTCAAGGTCGGCATCCGATGGCCTTGCTTAGAAGTAAAGTAGGTCACCTTTAACCGTTCTGAAGGGGTCTTCTAAGCCTTCTCGAATCCCAAATAGGTTAACCTTTACTTCCGTTAGGATACCGGACAGCTAAATCCGTGTGGCCACTGACCCCCCCCCCCCCGCAAAACCCCTAACCCCCTAAGCGCTACACATTCCACTCCACCCAAGGTCGGCAATACGATAGTCTTCTCACACGGCTCAGTTTAGGGCTTAGGGTTTAGGGTTTAGGGTTTAGGGTTTAGGGTTTAGGGTTTAGGGTTTAGGGTTTAGGGTTTAGGGTTTAGGGTTTAGGGTTTAGGGTTTAGGGTTTAGGGTTTAGGGTTTTGGAACACGGCCTCGCTTCAATCTGTAGCAAGTTTCACAGCCGATGCTTGCCAAGCCTACGAGATTTGAAAGGCCCGGCTGCCACTCGTGGCCTTCACCAGGGCTTTTAGGGTTTGGGGTTTAGGGTTTAGGGTTTAGGGTTTAGGGTTTAGGGTTGGAGAGACACCTCGTTCAAAAAGGGTGTAAGGTTGAGCAATCGTCTGTCGCACTTTTCTTCGGGGAGCTGCCACTTCTTGAAGCTGAGGATGCTCCTGATCCAGAGCCTTGCTCATACCCGGCATGGTAAACCCTAAACGGTAAACCCTAATCCCTAAACCCTCACAGGGCCGTAAGCCGCAGCGTGTGCAACTTGCGCAGCTCAAATTCACAAAAAATAGTTGGCCCCGGGAGCTGGACAAGCGCTCGCCGGGATCCCAGACTCCAGCAGATTGCATGTCAGCGGCGTTTTCCAGCTGAGCTTTGGGAGCTTCATTTATTATCATTATGATTATCATTCTGTTTTGCCACTAGAATCTTCATTTTCCATGTTTTTTTTTTTTTTGGGGGGGGGGAACTGCAGACTAAACCCTAAACCCTATACCCTAAACCCTAAACCCTAAACCCCAAACCCTAAACCCTAAACCCTAATCCCGCAAAAGAGCCACCAAAGGGCTCCCAAGAGCCGAGGCGATGAGGCCGCCCTTCGCAGTGCTTTCTTGTTGCCGCCCCAGTGCCTGTGGGTTTAGGGTTTAGGGTTTAGGGTTTAGGGTTTTAGGGTTTAGGGTTTAGGGTTTAGGGTTTAGGGTTTAGGGCTAGTTCTACTGAAGATGGTGTCGGCGATCGGTGTGTCAGGGTGTGTCATGCAGAGCTGCATCAATGGCAGGTACTTTGGCCTGTCCTAAACCCTAAAACCCTAAAACCCTAAACCCCAAACCCTAAACCCTAAAACCCTCAAACCCTAAACCCTAAACCCTAAAACCCTGAACCTTAAACCCTAAAGCTGATGTTTCTGCCCAGGTTTGCTTTCCGCAGCAGCCGCCAGCAAGCTGGAAGATGCCTTCCAGAGTGTGCTGACAGGCTGGGGGTCTAGGGTTTAGGGTTTAGGGTTTAGGGTTTATGGGTTTATTTGTTATGGGTTTAGGGTTTAGGGTTTAGGGTTTTGGGTTTTGGGTTTTGGGTTTGTGTTTAGGGTTTACGGTTCAGGGTTCAGGGTTTAGGGTTTAGGGTTTGCAAAAAGGGTTTAGGGTTTAGGGAAGTGCCATGAAAGCTCAGGGTCTTTGCCCGTGTGCAAATGGGGGGGGGTTTCCGAATTTAGGGGTACTGTATTGGGGTCCTTATTGTGATAGGGGAATCCTACTATTTGGGGGACTCTATTAGGGGTCCCTTTGTTTTCGTAAGCCCCCCAAATAGCCAATGCGTTGAAGGCCCTCGGTGTTTGCGCGCTGTGCAGTTTCTGACCTGCCTTGGGGACCAAATGAACCCTAAAATTGGGGTCATATACCCTATACTACTATAATCCCTATTAAGGCATATGAACCATAAACCCTTTTAGGGTTCGAGCTCTTACTTCAGCTGGCCACTACTAAAACGATTACGTACCACTACTGCCACTACAGCAGCACCGCTACACTGTGACGACGACTACTGTGCTGCTACCGCTCCTGCTGCTGCTGCAACATCTGCCTGCTAAGCAAACACACACAGTGGAGGACTTTCGCAAAAGTATGGCTTTGCAACGCAGCTGGCTTGGAAGTCAGCCACCGAGGACGTTCAAGTCGGTCAGTTGATTGCTCGCCAGTGCAATGTGCACCGTAGTGTAGCCATTGGCATCTGCAGGTCGCCTATTTTATGGGTATTTCCCAAAATAGGGGTCCGTTTTATACCCAAATGGAATCGAATCCCCTTGAAGGGATCCTCAAAAACCCATTTTCGGAAAACCCCAACTATGTAAATCGTCAGGAGTTCACCGTCTCCGCTGGACGCGATCCGGTCTCTGGTCTGGCAGGAAGCTTATCTGACGGTACTCGTACCCGTCGTGTCTCCTTGCCATGAGAATCTGCACAAGCTACACTCTACAAGCCTTTACATTCAATTATTAAGGAGCTGGCAAGTTGAGAGACACATAAGCCTCAAGAACTTCCTCTTGTGCGACATGTCGCACCGAGCTTGAGATGCATGAGGAAATGCTGGAAGTTGCGGGGCTGCTGCTTCTGCACAATTTGAAGGCTGCAGGGAGAGAGCGCCTGTAAGAGTCCCCAAATTCCCCAAGGCCGTGACGGAGAACGACACCTTTGCGTTCGGCTCCGGGACCAAGCCCTACACAGCCTCTTGGCATCAGAAGCGTTTGTCAGAATATGGGGCCTTCCGAAGTAGGGGGGTACTTTTTTTAGGGTCCTTATGAAAAAAAAGGGGATCCTACTATTTGGGGGGTCTGTATTAGGGGCACCCCATATCAGACGACCTGTCAAATGACAAGCGCTCAAGCTTTTTTTTGTCAACTCCAGATGTCCATCCTACTTGCGTTAAATGGTCCTTTTGATGTGCTCCTCACCATTTTGGGTGTTGATCCCTGCCCTACCCCTAAACCCTAAACCCTAACCCCTAAACCCTAAACCCTAAACCCTAAACCCTAAACCCTAAACCCTAAACCCTATGCGGAGCTGCAACTGGTATTGTAGAAAAGAGTTGGTGATGGGAGTTGAAGGGGTCAATGAACCCGGATATTTTTGGCTCAAGAAACGTGGGCAATGCGCCCTACGGAAAAGGTGTGTTTGGTTGTGCTTTGGGTTTTGTCTTCGGTTGTTCCAGGGGAATCAAGGGCTTCTGTTGGGGCTGACTGTTTTGTTCCCTGTCCTCCTTCGGTTGCCCCCCGTAGGTTATGAGCCCAAATTAGGCTTCCTGCGGAATTGGTAAAGATTTTTCGTTTGTTTAACGCCATGGACATGATGCGGCGTCGCTCTGAGCCTGGACTGTCGCCAACGGCCAATGAAGCCGAAGGAAATCGTGGTGATGGGGGTGAAGATCGACAACAAATGGTACAAGCACTGACAGATGGTAGGGAGGTTGCAATGATACAACCAACGCCTCAGGTGGAAAACGAAGTGGTTCCGGTTCAAGCAGCAAATCCTTTCTGGAGCGAGCGGGCTCAAGAAGAAATGAGACTTAGGCAGTCAAGGCCGGCAAGTCTTCCCGCGAGCGGAGGGGATAGGAGTGGTGAAGGTACGAGGAGACCGCCTTCGCTGCAAGATCTTTTGGGTCAGGAACCTGCACCTGTTGAGAGACCATCGTCAGGCTTAATGGGACAAATGGAACGAGGTACTATTGGTGGAGTGCAAGCCGACGAAGAACTCATTCCTGATGTTAGTGGTGAAGAGCAAACTGAAGATATGGCGGTGGTGAAGCGTGCGCTGAAAGAGTTGCTTGTGCAGACAAAGGAGCTGGGGAACAGGTTGCATCGGGTGGAGGAGAAAAGCTATACCTCTGCTGCATCTGGGTCAGCTTCAAGGGCACGGAGCTCTGGAGTGGTGGACGCAAACACGGCATATCCTCTAGGAATGACTCCAGAGAAGCAGTACCTGCCAGGACAAGTTTTCTACACGGATGGTATGGGTGGTTTTTGGACTGTGTTGCCTGATGGGACATGGCTGCCTATTGAGGGCTACGACCTGCCAAAGGGTTGTGATCTTCAATCCTTGCCTGGGTCCAGGAAGGGGGATGTTCAAGTGGAGGATGAAAAAGAAGTGCCAATGATGCATGTAGCTGAAGGGAAGAAACCCTCCAGATTGCCTCCATTGAATTACCCCACGGGAGGTCCTGCAAGTGGTGGATATGCAAGTGGACCCGCCTGGTTTAACACATGTTCCGATTACTTCCGTGCCGTCAGGTGTTGATGGTTCTGCCGCACCTGTGGGGAACCAGCCCGGTTTTGTTTCAGCTCGGGAAACTGCAACGCAAGAGAACTCAGCAGGATCGGGTGGATATACAATGGTGGATGATGTTCCGTATCGGTGGAAAATGGTCGCTGGGAAGTTGGAATTAGAAAAGGTTCCGCTCACAGCTGTTGCGCCCGGTATAGGACATGGACTACCTCAAGGGCCTGGTGGTAGGGTCAGTTTACCTCCTGGAGCAGTGGTGCCACGTGGTATGCCAATCACTGGTGATAGTTCTGGAACCGAACGTCCGGAGGCTCTCGGGAAGCATGTGATGAGCCTTCCAACTTTGGCAGACTACACACCAAGCAATCCGACGGCACTGGGTGATTGGATCGCAATGATCGAACCAATGTTGTCTTCACTGACAGATACAGGAAGAGTGTGGTGGCAATGCGTCTACTCAAAGGCATATCAAGCGTATGGCAAATGGTTGAGTGTTTCTCCGCTGGAAAGGTTGGGCATCAAGGCTGAGCTGGAAGGGCTCAAAGTGGTTCAAACTGTGCATGTTTTGTTGGAGCAGAGAGCGGTGTCTTTGCTGCTACAGGCGATCCCGGAGAGATTGAAGACCGAGATCGTTTCCACTCGAATGTTGGGGTCAGTGATGATATTTTACAAATTGCTGACGGTCTACCAACCAGGTGGAGCAAATGAGCGCAGCACAATGTTGAACTTCTTGGTGCAACCATCTCCAGCAACCTCGATCTCAGAGGCCATAAAGGGAGTGCGTCAATGGGCGCAATGGCGTTCCCGATTGAGGGAGTTGAGAGCGGCTGAGCCGGACGCTACCTTGCTTATCAAGGGATTGGATGGTTTGTCATCCGCGTTGCTGGCGAAACACCCTACGGTTCATTTCAGAGTGGCATCCTTTCGGGAGAAATTGGGGGTGGACTACTCGCCGACCTCTGAAACTGCGACAAAACTAGCTGAAATGTTACAGGCAGAGTTTGAACTGCTATTGCATAGTGCTGGTGAACAAGAGGTGAAGCAGGACTCGGACGCCAAGAAAAGGGCCAGGTTAAACAAGGCCCAAAAGAGAACTGGTGACGAGACAGAGGAGGGTGACAAAGGCAAAGGGAAAGGAAACAGGTACAGCGGAGATGGTGAACGTCCTTTCTGTTGGATATATGGGAAGACCGATGCGGGGTGCAAGTTCGGAACCCGCTGCAAATTTCGCCATGACAAAGACTCCCTTGAACGAGGAAGATGTTTTGAGTGTGGGGCCGTTGGCCATCTGCAGCCGCAATGTCCATATAAGGATGGTGCAAGTTCCAATGTGGACTCAAATCCTGAGAGGAGTAGATCTAAAGGGAATTCTCCCAAAGGGGGAAAGGGCGGCAAAGGTGCGAAATGGGGAAATGCCAAAAAGGCAGAGGTAGCTGAAGGGGGAGATGAGACGGCTAATGCGGGATTGGATAAAGGTTCTGCAAGTCCCTCATCGCCATCAACGGCCAATCAGGTCCTTGTTGAAGCGTTAGAGGTGCTGAAATCTATGAAGCTGTCATCAGAACAGTCGGCATCAAACGGGGATCCCAGTATTCGAATGTTATGTGGCTCTGGGCTGCTTCAGCAGGAAGGGAGAGTGGCGTTGGTGGATACAGCTGCTACGCATCTTGTGCGGACGCTTTTTCCATGGGAATGTTTACCAGACACTACTGTTATGGTGCAAAGCGCGCTTGGTGGTGTGGAGATTACAGAGAAAGGGACGTTGATTAGGGAAGACAATGGGCCCCTGATTATCCCTCTCTGGTTGATTTTGGAGTTTGGGGCGAACCTCACTGTGATCAATGGGATGTGTCACGTGGGGGCAAAATCTTCGCTGGACCAGCTCTTGTGGTTTGAACATGGCTGTTTGGTTATGGATTACAAAACAGCTGAAAAAATGGTTTTGCATGCTGAAGGGCAGCGTGTATCTTGGTCCCATTCTCAATGGAGGAATGGAAGGGCGGACTGTGGAGTCGGTTCGTCGGATGCCACGTTGTTGCCGAAGCAGGGAGAAGGCCGAGGAGTATGCGTTCTACATGTGGCCAGGGTTTCTGACACCAATGAGTGTTCGGGAATGGGCATGTTGGACTCGGGAGCATCACATCCTCTCAGATCACTTCGTCCTGGAGAACAGCTTCCGCAGCAAAAGGTGTTGGTGTCTTTAGCTGTTGGATCTCGGGAGATGTGTATTACCCCAGGTGGGACCCTGGTAACTCCTGAAATGGTAGATCCACTAGTGCCAATTGGCAAAGCGAGCGCCTTGGTTGGTCTCAGAGTTCAGTGGCGTGGTGGCAAGTGCACAGCCTCACATCCTGTTCTGGGGGAACTTCGCGTTCGTGATCTGAATGGGTGCCCTTGTTTAGAAAAGGAGGTGGCGCTTCAGATCATTGATGAAATGGATTGGTGCTCCCCAAAGCAAGCTTTGAAGGTGGCACGTATGGTTCAAGGGTGTCCGAATACGGACAACGAGGTGGCTGTAAAAACGTCGTTGCAAAGCGCAGCGCGGACAGCGTCAGCGAATGAGGAGGAGTTCGTCCAGGCATGCTGGCGATTTCTTCGGTGGTATTATGGGGATCTACCAGAAAATATGCTGATGGAGCTGTTGCCACGTGGAGATATTGCGGCGTTGCCTTTCAACCGTCATAAAAGGAGACGGCTGGCACGAGCAAAAAGGGTGGTGGTACACCTATTTTCGGGGAAACAAAAATGGCATTTTCCCAGTCGGGATGTGGAGGTACTGGAGCTGGATTTGACAAAAGGCGGTGACCTACATAATTCGAGCGTCTGGAAGTATCTTCTGCATCTGGCGGCTGAAGGAAAGGTGGTTGCTGTGGTTGGAGGACCTCCATGCAGGACAGTGTCAAGGTTGAGAGGTGAAGACGGTGGTCCACCTGTATTACGCCGGCGCTGTGGGCCTGAACGGTTGGGAGTTAAAAAGTCTTCCTTGGCCACATCAAGAATTAGCTCAAAAGGATGGTGTTTTACTTCTGAAGATGCTTTTCCTATATGACGTGGCGGTGCATTCAAGGTGTGGAACTGCTGAAGTCATCAATGGAAGTTCTGTCTTCTTTGGCATGGAAAGCCCTGGGGACCCTGAACTCATAGGGAAGGATTTCTCTCAGAACGGCAAAACGGTCTTGAGTGCTGAGGATCTGGTGGATGGTTCTCAGGAAGGGCTCTCAAGTCCTACCTTCTGGAGTTGGCCAGAGGTGAAAAGCTTTTGTGAGCGTTATGGAATGTACGCTGCACACTTTGATCAAGGAGCATTGGGACATGCTCTGGTGAAACCTACGACTTTCCTGGTGTCTGATATGGAACTATGGGAATCGTTGGAACAGGTTCGCGTGGTTGTTCCGTGGTCGGCAACATTCGCTTCTACCCTGGAAGAGCGTATTGGACAATCCTCTATATGGGCGCGATGGGCGTTTGGATTGGTTAAAAGAATACGTCACAGGTTGGCACAATGGTTGCATGAGAGCGATGCTGAACGGGAAGCTATGGTGTTAAAAAAAGAAGAACGAGAAGGGACGTTACGGAGGTTGACGACTGAGGAGCGAGCTTTCCGTGACCATTGCCTAAGGGGGCATATTCCTTTCAGACGTGATTGTCAAATCTGTGTGTCTGCCGCTGGAAAAGAGCGTCGCCATTTGAGGCGAAAGCATGGGGATGCTTACACTTTATCATTGGACTTAGCGGGTCCATACAAGTGTTCGAAGGATGCTCACCAGCAGAAGCCACGACACGCTGTTATTGGTGTGTGTCAATTTCCAATGTTGGATCCCAATGTGGGTCGCCCTCCAGAAAAGGAGGAAGATGCGGATGAGGTGGAAGATCACGTGGCAGATGAAGGTGCTGGTGTTGGAGAATGGTTAGGCGATGCAGTCGCGAACTTCGAGGAGGAAGGCTCTGCACCGGTGGAACCTGCGCCAGTTCTGGAGGCGGAGGTGTTGAAAATTCAAGCTTCTGAGAAATCCTGGAAGGAACTGAAGGACCACTTGACCCAACCTGTCCGTATGATCAACTTCGTTATGGTGGAGCCGATTGTGGATAAACAGCAAACAACTGTTTTGTCGGCAGTTCAAAGGATGATGGTGCGCTTGCAGAGACATGGGTATCCGGTGTTGAGAATCCACTCAGATCGAGCGGGGGAGTTTGTCAATGCACGCTTCCGGTCCTTTTGTGAAACTCGTCTGATATATAGGACCACTGGTGATCCTGGAGTCCCGCAAACAAATGGGCGCGCTGAAGCATGTGTGGGTTTATTCAAACGTGGTGTCAGGTCGCTCTTAAAGGAGGCGCGACTCGGGCCGGCGTACTGGGCACTGGCTGCTCGCCATTGGTCAATGTTACGGTGGCAGAAAGCTGAAAGGGAGTTGGGGTTAAATCCTAAAGCATTGCTTCCTTTTGGTGCTCAGATTCAAGTCAAACGTCGTCCGTGGGAGTTGCTGGGTCCGGATGGAACAAAGAAAGGTCGGCAATGGGTCGATCGTACGCAGCCTGCGCTTCTTTTGGGTCCATGCGATGACCTACCTGGTGGTTATTGGGTGGAAGCTCAAGGGACTGCAAAAGATCCGGATGAACTGGTGTTATTTCCCTGCACTACGATTTTTTCCAATATAAAGGAACCGCCTGAATTGGAGCTGGAAGGGGTGGTAGAAGAACAGGAGCCTTCTCCTCCAGAGCATCGTCTCAAGGGGAAAAAACCGGCGCTTCGGTTTGCTGATGAGGAAGGACCTCCTTTACCTCCGCCTCGCGATCCTCCAGTTCGCCATCGGTTGATGGAGAAAAGCCCGGCCTCTTTACTGCGTGGTCATGTGGGCTCCTTGCGCTTGCTTCGCAAGCGGGGGGAGAGTCCGCCCTTAGAAATTTTCGAGGATGACATGCAGGGTCTGGGGGAGCTGGAAGAAAATGCAGATGTTGAGGACAATGTTCCTGGTGATGAGTATTGGCCGACTTGCTGTTCTCCTCATGAAAATGCTTATTTGGTCTGCAAAAGTGAGACTGCTGGGGATGGAACACAGTTGGAAAAAGAAGAGCAAAAAGCCAAGTCAATGTATGAAAGGTCTATGTATGATTACGTGGACTGCGAGGAGCTTTTGGAAGGGATTGTATACCCAAAGAGGGTGAATCGAAGAGGTGGTATCAACAATTGGTGCGCAAGTACGCGAGCTCTGGTGTTGGGCCACTATACTCATGGCGGAGTGTGTGGTATCACAAAAGAGACTCATCGAAGACCATGGCTATGTCGTTATTTGGCATCATTCGTGAGGCACCACAATCCTGAAGCCAAATTTTCTGCTCTTCAGATCTCGTGCAATGCTCCGGTGTCATTGCATAGGGATAGTCACAATGAAAAGCATTGCTGCAATTATGTGTGTGGCTTTGGTGACTATAAAGATGGTCAGCTGTGGGTTGAGGATGAAAAGGTTTTAGAGGAAGGAGCTGAAGTGGTGGAGCAATCCTATGGGAAGAAAGTCCTACCTGGAAAATTGGTGGATATCCACTGGAACTTCATGTCGTTCTTTCCGAGAAAGCTGCATGGTCCTATGCCTTGGAAAGGGAACAGGGTATCCTTGACAGGGTACACACCTGTTTTTATGGAGCATTTGAGCTACAAGGATAGGTGCTATCTTCTCCAATGCAAGTTTCCTCTTCCGGAACCACAGGCTGAAGAAGGTGAAAAAAGGAAGTGGTTAAAAATGACGTTGAAAGAGACCTCGCTGGACGACCTTGCAGAAGAAGTCGACTACGCTGTGTTCGAAGCGCATCAATGGGCTCTAGAAGAGCATTTGAGTATTCGACGCCTAATTGCTGAACAGGAATGTTGCATCTTGGACGAGTTCCATGGATCGGCCAATGAGTCGAGTGAAGAAAAAGGATCAGAGACTAGAGAATGGCTGGTTAAAGCGAAAAGGGCTGAGGAACAGCTCTCGAAGTTTTTGGTCAAAGCAGCTCAAGTTCAGCAAATGGTACAAGAAAATACCGCGCTTGAGGCAGCAGAGGAGGTTGAGTTCCTGCAAACAAAAACAATCCCTACACAAGAAGCCATGCAAGAGCTGGAAAAGTGGAGGGAATCATTGTCGGACGAGGTGACGTCTTTGGTAAAAGAGTTGGAGGTGGTGGAACCAACAACTCAAGAAAAGCTGGACAAATTGGCGGAAGAGCCTAATGCACCGGTGATTGAGTACGTTCCCAGTCTGGTGGTGTTTACCCGGAAGCAAGGGACAGGGAGGCGACGTGCCCGTATTTGTGCATGTGGAAACTTCATTTCGTCAACGGAGCTACAGAATATGAAGGGCCGAGGTCACTCAGTCGTCACTCGCTGTACGCTCCAGGTTTAGATTCAACTACATTCAGGTGTCAAGTGAGGCACGCAGCATATATGGTGTGGATCATCGCTGGCTTAGACATTTCCAAAGCTTTTCTGACGGCGCCGATGAATAGGGCGCAAAGAGAAGGGCGTTTGGTGGTGGTGCAGCCCCCAAGGGCGGCGGTGAAATTGGGTCTTTGCACAAAGGAGGAGCGGTGGATTGTGAGAAAGGCCTTGTACGGTTTGGCCGAAAGTCCTGCAGCATGGGTGGAGTGGCGAGACCAACGTCTTCAAGGTATGTCTTGGGTGTCAAAGGATGGACAAGCAATGAGCTTTCAGAGGTCCAATGCAGACCCAAGTCTGTTCCTTATTATGGCACAAGAAAAGCCGGAAGGTGCAAGCAAGTTGGTAGGGACAATGGGTCTTTACGTGGATGATTTTTTGATGGCTGGGACTATGACAGTGCTCCGGGAGGCCTTGGAACAGATTAGGAAGGAGTGGAAAACTTCTGAACCCGAGTTCTGTGGTCCAGGCTGTGGTGATGGATTCCTGAAGTTTTTGGGTGTCCAAATCTGGTATCGAAATGGCAGCTTCTTTCTCAACCAGGAGGACTTTGTGAGAGATTTGCTGAACCGACGAGGGTATCAGATCGATGAAACTGGAAAAGGGAGTAACCTGCCAATGGTGAAAGAAACTCCAGGTGAAGAAGAGGAGGTGGATATTCCTTCCTTGCGAGCGGCTCAAGGTGCCGTAGGGGAGTTCCTCTGGGTGGCAATCAAAACTCGACCTGATTTGGCGTTCTGCACGAGCCAGTTGTCTTTGTGGACATCCCGAAGGCCACGATTTGTGGTTAAAAAGGCTGAGGAAGTTTTCCGATACCTTGCTGCAACTCCAACGTTAGGCTTGACGTTCGGAGCAATCGCAACATGCGAAAAAGAAAGAAATGAGGTGTTGCGTTATGGACGAGGCGTTAAGGTGGTGGAGTCCTACGCGGATGCCAGCTTTGCAGCAGGTGAAAATGAAAAGAGCCACTCAGGAGCGGTGGTGGTGTGGGGTGACTGTCCAGTGATGTGGGCAACACAAAGACAATCAACGGTGGCTTTAAGTACAGCTGAAGCTGAATTACATGCGTCCATAGAGGGAGCAACGATGATTCAGTCGTGCACCCCTATAATTGCCGCTTTGGTTGGAACAGGTGAAGAATCGCTGCAAAAAGTGCTGTATACAGATTCGGTTTCAACGTGCTCGATCATTCAATATCCTGCTGGAAGCTGGAGAACAAGACACCTGAGAATTCGAGCAGCCGGTGTCAGGTCTCTGGTGGACCGTGGTTATATGGTGATAGCGCACCTTCGCGGTGAGTATATGATCGCTGACCTGTTGACTAAGTTAATGAGTGGACAGGTGTACGCAAAGCAAAAGGCACTTTGGGGTCTCAGACTGTTGGTTCAAGGAACTGACTTGAAAAAAGCCTCGCTTGCAATGGCGGTCATGATGGTGGCTGCATCTCTGCAAGGGATGGCAACTGGTGGCGAAGAAGTGTCCACGGCTGGATTCTTTTGCTCAGAAGAAGGGGTGTGCAAGGTCGCCAACACGTCTACGGTGATGGTTCTGGCTCAAGGTATTGAAATGGTTGTCAACAATTCAGACCTTGTTGCGTATTTGGTGGCAGCAATTATACTCTGGGAACTGGCATGGTGCCTCTTTCGACGGCTGTATAAATGGCTGTGGATCAAGAAAGCGGTGGTTATTCCTGCGAGTGCCACTTTGTATACAACAGTGGGTGGGAACTGTATGCACGCAAGCAGTGACTGTGATGTTCTGCGATATTCACAGCCCAGGGCTAAGACGCTTTGTAAGCATTGCCTCAAGGATGGCTGGGTGGTGAATGCTGAGTTCCTTGGTGAGGAACGGGCCGCTGGAACGTGAATTTTCCAAGTACGAGGTGAAGAAATCCTCAATGGTAAAGGATTCAGCCAATGAGCTGAAGGTTCGTCCTGGATGACGTTAAACCATAATGTGCATTTCAAGCAGCTGGCTGCTGCCTAAATGGCGGTTTTTGGCCAAAGAACGGCATCTCCAATGTGTCCTAGGAAATCCTAGGACAGGGGGAGTGCGGAGCTGCAACTGGTATTGTAGAAAAGAGTTGGTGATGGGAGTTGAAGGGGTCAATGAACCCGGATATTTTTGGCTCAAGAAACGTGGGCAATGCGCCCTACGGAAAAGGTGTGTTTGGTTGTGCTTTGGGTTTTGTCTTCGGTTGTTCCAGGGGAATCAAGGGCTTCTGTTGGGGCTGACTGTTTTGTTCCCTGTCCTCCTTCGGTTGCCCCCCGTACCCTAAACCCTAAACCCTAACCACCCCCCCCCCCCCCCCCCCCCCGCCCAAGGCGGTCTTAGTTCTCAAGTTGGTCGCCGAGGGAAAAGTCCAGCTCCCTGGCCTTCAACAGCTGAGTCGCGTTCAACTGGGGAATCATTTTGCCCATCTGCCCGATTTACAGATATACATACACATGCATATACACATACATATACATATACATATACATATGTATATATATATATGTATATCTATATGTATATGTATATGTATATGTAAATGATGTAAATGATGTAAATGATGTAAATGATGTAAATGGAAGAGAGGAGGAGGGGCGAAAAGCTACCGGGCAGCACGAAGCCAACTGGCAATTAGTTCGTCCATGCCAGCCTGTTGCCGTACAGCGCCAGGAACCTACAGGCCCTATACTATGATTACGGGATGTGGAACATGGCTTCGCCGTTTGTGTGTCAGACGTTGTGACGACAAACACACAGGCACACACACACACACACATCTGTCTTGGAGCCATTAGACCCCAAAAGGGTGATGAAAGTAGATGCCGAGACTGCACTCATGCGCGGAGCTTTGAGATTTGCCCTGTGGGCCTATGCCTGGCAAGGAGGCGCTAGTGCGCTGAGCTGGCAGGACTGTGGGCTGCTTGCAGATGAGAGGGGGCTTGAGCTTCTGGAGTATCACCATGAGCCGGATCCGATTGTGCTGGGCCAACCCTACAGCATCACCAGGCGCTTCCGTTCTCTTCTCGACCGCCCCATCCGCAATCTCACAGAGAAGTTCCAGGCCTACAATCGAAGCGGTGAAGCCTGGTCTCCAACCTTCGCGGCCGGGCCCTTCTCACGATGCGGGGACCAGCAATTCCAGACAAAATGCCCTTTGGAGCCCAAGGCGGAGTTCTCGTTCCACGAGCGCCACCCTACCACCCATGCTCAGCTCGGCGAGCACCGGGCCGTGGAGCACTACTTTGCTGATGGTGCCTTTGTGGGCTGCGCGGTCGTCGTCTACCGCTACGTGCCCGGCATTGTGCTCGCATAGGCAGCTATGCCGTTTGGTTGGGGCAGCCAGCCTGGTCGAACTCAAAGGGTGCGGCTGCCAAACAGTGTACATACCAGCACCCATCTTCTTCAAGCCGAGATAGGGGGGGTTGACGCTCTACGCTTGTGTTTGAAAAGGCTCATGCACAGTGAGTCCGTGAGCATCTACGGTACCGCACGAGTATAATGTAACTGTTGCGAGGCATGCCAGGTGGGTTTCGTATGACCTCAGGATTCAGCCTTCTTGTGTTGTGTCCTAATCCTGAATTTAGGTGTGGCTAGCATGAAAGTGCCCTCTGTTTGCCCCAATGTGCCTGAACGTATTATTATTATTATTATGATTATTATTATTATTATTAATTACTTGCACAGTCTGCCGACATCCCTAAACCCTAAACCCTGAACCGTAAACCCTACATTTTGGTTATGTGCAGGCTGGACAAGCCTGCGGCCACGTACGTGGATGGCGTCCTTCAGCGCTTGAGCCTCGTCTGCAAACTCGGTTTAGGGTTTAGGGTTAGGGTTTAGGGTTTAGGGTTTAGGGTTTAGGGTTTAGGGTTCTCTACATCACAGCTCCTTCCTGGATACCCAAAATGTCAGGCTCCATAAGATCATGAAGGGGATATAATCGAAAGAGGACTGCCTCCTTGCCTCCAGAACCGCGTTTGAAGAGGCGACGCCCTGCGCGAAGCTCTGGGGAGCGATGACGATTAGTGCTGGGAAGGGAATCCTCCTCGCAAGCAACCGAGGCAAAGAACGTGAGCCCTGGACCATTTTGTTCTCGCCACTTTAGTCGCTGCATGGTGTTTCACCTTGTCGAATATCTGCTAAGACTACCCCCCTCCTCACATAGTGGACCGAGAGCGGGCAGTGCTGTAGCAGCTGCCGACACACTGCTATCGGAGGACCTTGGGCTTTGTTTGCCTCGCTTGGCTTGGCGGAGCGTGAGCGATCTAACCCCAAAACCCTTTTGCAGCAACCTTAAACCCTAAACCCTCCTATAACCCTAAACCAGCGTTGCTTCCCCAGCCCTAAATTCCTGAAGCCCGACGAAGCGCCTACATAAACCCTAAACCCTAAACCCTATACCCTATACCCTATACCCTATAAACCCTAAATCTACAGTCACAGGAATGGCACCTCCATGGTGGGACTGTTCGGGCAGGAGGCAGCGCAAGTCACCGTGGGCCATCTCCTGCGTGCCTCGTTACCTTGGGATTAGGGTTTAGGGTTTAGGGTTCAGAGGTCCGTGTTAAAAAAAGGGTTTAGGGTTATTTAGGGTTTAGGGTTCAGGGTTGGAGCATGCAACAAGTAGTCGGAACGAAAGACTGACACCCACCTCCATCTTGAATCTGGCTAGTCCTCAAGCCCAGTTGCAAAAAAGGGTTGAGGGCTTCCGGGCGAAGTGGCAAGCCTGCTGCAAAAAGCAGCGTTGAGGATTTCAGGGCTCATGTGCGTCTTGTCTGCGCTCTCTCATCACCAGCATTTGGCCGATGTTGGCTGCTGTCCACATGGGTGGTCGTCAACATCATGGACCCTTTCTGGATCCCTACTACAATACGGCACCTAGTATTTCCAAAAGGGATCAGAATTTCGACAACCCCCCACATGCTCAGAGCAGAAGCCTTAAAGACCCCGATTCCAAGGCATGCAGAGTGGCCTCAATGATTTTGACGTCCCGGACTTTGACAAGGCAGCATCCTGGCTCCCGAAACCCTAAACTTGGGATGTTCCCCCTTACACTGACAGTCCTTAATAGGGAATTATAATAGGGGGTACTATTGAGGACCGTTAGCATAAGGGGGAGCATCCCAACCCTAAACCCTAAACCCTCTTGTGTTGCCTCAGCTCCCTACAGGTGGCTCTCACAGATGAAGCCTCCGCCCATGTGCTCAGCTACTCTCCAAGATGTGTCAAACATTTTGGAGAGGGTTTCCAGAAACGAGCGTCCCCCTTCATGGGTCTAGGGTTTAGGATTTAGGGTTTAGGGCGCAGGGTCTAGGGTTTATAGGGTTTAGGGATGTTTAGGGTCTGAAGGTAGAAGAATCACCTCGTCACAGGGCCCCCCCCACCGGCCTCGAGTTTTCGGAGCCTGCCCTCGCCCATTTCAGCCCAAAACCCTGAACCCTAAACCCTAAAACCCTAAACCCTAAACCCTAAACCTTCAGCACAGTGGAAGGCCCTCCTTCAGCATGGCGACACGCTGCATAGCCCCATGGAGTTCTTGCAGCTCGGCGCGGCTTTGGAGAAGGGCTTAGGGTTTAGGGTTTAGGGTTTAAGATGCAGAGTGAAGACGTTCAGCCATGCGATGCCTACACATGGGGTGGTCACTGTGCAGAAAGATACTAGTTGAACCCCTTCAAGGAGACGATGGCACTATTGTGGCTGATGTTGTTGTCATGCATGCCGCATCAGAACTTGTCCTTGCCATGCCTTGTCTGTCTGACACTCGCCTGCTGCGAAAATTTTCAGGGCTTGAATGCCGCTTGAGGATCCACTCCTAAACTTCACACATGTAAGGCCACAGCTGACGGCCCAGCAAAGCACAAGTGCGTACAAGGTATAGGGGACAATCTCGACATACAGTCCCTCTTAAAGCAGCGTTGCTTGAGAGGAACCGCGTAGGCGGTGCTTTCCCCTCAGCAAGTTCCGTAGCAATGAAGTTGACGCTGTTCCACGCGCTGTTGACCTTGGCAGCCGCAGGGAAGTTCCACACTCGTCGGACGATTCTCAGTGTGGACACATCTGTCTCGGTCAACGAGAGCAACGTCGCCCAAGCCTGGCTCCACGCCCCAGGCAACCTCCCGAAGTGCCATGAGAAGAAGGTTGTGGGCTCCAGTGATGACAAGTTCCTGCAGTGCCCGAAAGAATGCCCAATCTATGCCGATGACCGTGCGGATGGCACTGACTGCAACTTCGAGTGCGTGGAAGCAACTCCGAAGGCGTGCACGGCCGTGAACGCCAAAGAGCCTGTCCCTGACAAGGAGCGGGGCATTTGCCGAGCTTGCATTATCTATGGCTGTAAGGCCTGCACCAGCGAGGGCCAGGACACCTGTGCTGTCTGTGAGTCGGGCTTCAAGTTGAACGCGGCTGGCAAGTGTGACAGTACAAACACGTACTACTGGTACGCACTCTTTGCTGTGCTTGGAGTTGTGGCGCTCTTCATCGTCGGCTGGGTTGTTGACATCGCTCGCCGCCCGATTGTCAATGCTCAGGGCCTCAAGGGTGCGCTTGATGCTCGGTCGCGCTCCAAGGTACACATGCCGAAACAGTCCGGCTCTGACGCAGGACGAGATCTTTACCCTTTGCACACCAACCTCCTGAAGACGCCGGTGGCCGGCATTGGTGTGCAGCTCCACTTCAACTTCCAGTTCTTCCTTATCGTTTGGTCGTTGGCTATCGGTTTGGCGTGGCTGATTCTTGCCCTCTCCGTGGACGATGCGCTACTCATCCTCGGCACTCGTCGCGCCAAGACAGCTCGACAGAACTGCATCCTTGTGGCCTGGGGCTTCGAGACGCAGCAGCGCCTGATGTGGACCAAGATCGACTTTGTGGCGTGTGCATACCTACTCACCTTCTTGGGCTGCTTGGCCTTTGGCGTGCGTCAGCTGCGTATCTTCCAGAAGGTGGACATGCAGAACTCCACGCACAAAGATTACGCTGCCCGGGTGAGGAACCTCCCATTAATGGATGGAACGGAGCCTGTGGAGGAGGAGCTGAAGAAACGCATCGAGGATACCACTGGTCAAAAGGTCGTGGGCGTCTCTGTGTGTTGGGATTTTCAAGAGCATGAGGACGAGCTTATGGAACTCATTGAGAGTAAGCTTGTTGAGAAGGAGGAGATGCTGCACCCCCCGGCCAGTCAGGAGGAGCACCCCGAGCCAGAGAGCTTCTTCGCCCGAATGGAGCGCTCGATGCTGGCAGCTGATGCAGAGAAGGTCGTGGCCAAAGGCGAGATGACTGAGGAGGAGCAGGAGCATGCGAAGAAGGATGCTGCTGCGCACCCAGAGGAGGAGCACGTGGAAGAATGCAAGGAGGTTGACATCGTGGGCATCCTGAAAAGCATCAAGACGTGCCCCGACGCCTATGCGATTTTCGAGACAGAAGCTGCTCGTGATGCTGCGGTCGAGGCTGTCCACGGCGGAGGCATCGAGTTTGCGGGAAACACCATTACCTTGAACGCCTCCCGCGTGGAGCCGCAGACAGTGAACTGGCGGAACTGTGCCAACACAGACCTGATGGTAAAGGCCAAGCGCATCGGCTTTGGCTTCCTGATCATGCTTGCAGGTCTCACATTGTGGGTGGTGGCTTTCTACTTGCCCTATGCCTGGTTCACCTTGACGTTCAACTATTCATATGGGCAGGAACCAGGCTTCGTGGCAGGGATGACTTTCTCCATGGTTGTTGTGGCTGGGAATGCCTTGATGTACCTGGTCTGCAGTGAAGTCGCAGATCGCACGCGCTTCATCTATGTGGATGACCGGGAGGTGTGCTACATGTTGCTCTACTGCTTCGCGTGTGTGTTCAACGTGGCGCTGGACCTGATCACCACTTACATGGTGGCATACCGTATCAACGTGGGCTTGCGCATGAAGACCTACGACGGCACCCTCCTGGAGAACCTCCAGCACTTCTCCGACCGTTTCGAGTCCTATGCCATGCAGCGCCTGCTTGCGAATAACCTTTACGCCTACGCCTTCCCTGCCACGTTCCTCATCCCTTTCTTGATCGAGCCAGTCGCCACCATCTATGCTCCTTACAAGATGATGCTGGCCATTGTGCGGACACAGCCGTGCATGAAAGGCTTCATGGCCGAGCGCTTGTTGGGAAGTCTGGTCTTTGACCTCTCCCGCTACGCCGATCTCATGTTGGATGTTATGATTGCTGTGCTGATTTTCTTCTTCCCCGGTGGCTTCAACATTCAGATGTTTGTTGGCCTTGCCGGTTCGCACTTGTACCTATATCCCCCTTGGGAATCATTTTTTATTTGGGTTTATAAAAAAGCCAAGAGGATATTCCACATATTATTTATGAAGGTTCTAAGGGGAGTATAGGTACATCTACTTCTTCGACCACTACCGCGTCCTGCGATCCATCCAGAGCTGCAACTACGCAGACAAGATGGTTGATTGGTGGTCTCAGTGGATGATGTGCATTCCCTGTGCCTTCATGCTGGCTTGTGTGGTGTTCAAGGCCAACTGCCAGGCAGGCTACCCGTGCGTGGACGGTGACACCATGATCATTGCCTGCGTGGTTGCATTTTTTGGCCACATCGTACTACACACACTTGCGCTCAAGTTTGTTGTGCCAAAGCTCGGCCTCTTTGGGGAGTCGGATGGCGCAGAGACCAACACCTACCAAGATTGCTCCAAGCGCATCCCATGCTCTTGGTTCACTGCAAATCCGGTATACTGCCTGCGCTCACAGTACATCTACAAGCACAGTCCCCCCTGCACTTTCTGCCTGCCAGGAAAGGAGCACCTCCTGGAAGTGAACGAGGATATCGGCCTCTACTTCAACGATGCCCCGGCCAAGGAGGAGGATTACGATGCGCCGCACGTGGATGTTGAGGCTGTGAAAGCAAACCTCCAGGATCTCCGCGGCAAGGCATCAGAAAGCTTCGAGCAGCTCAGGGGAAAGGCCAGCGGGCAGTTGGAGGAACTGCGAGGCAAGGCATCGGGACACTTCGAGGAGCTGAACAAGCAGATGTCTGGGCACTTTGAGGATTTGCAGGGCAAGATGTCCGGGATGTCTGCCGGCATGTCCAGCACACTAGGAGACATGCAAGGCAAGATGTCCGGAATGTCAGCTGGAATGTCCAGCACCTTCGAAAATTTGCACGGCAAGATGTCCGGCTCCTGGTTCGCGAGCAAGAAGGAGGAGACTGATGCTGCTGGTGAGACCGGCGAGACCGGCCAGAGCGGAGAGAGCGGCGAGAGTAGCAGCAAGTGAGAATCCGTTGAGGGCGAAGCCTGCTAGTAACCATCCAGTTTTACCAGGACCTTGAACCAAGAGCCTCGCCCGCGTGCGCTCGTGTGAAAGTCAAAACGGCTGAAAGCCTCAGTCTCTTGATCGCGTGTGTCCAGATGTTGGGACCCTCAAAATAAAACAGGAGCCCAAAGAATTGCCCAACTTTGTCCCCCCTTGTGTTGCATACTCCCTCGAATACCCTATATGAGGCGCAATAGACAAAGTCCCTTGTTCAAGAGGCCCCTCGAATATCCGAAATCCAGGCATGGGGCGGCCAAGCAGAGTCCGGTCTTCCTTTGCAACCCGGGCAATTGCACGAGCTACACCAGAATCTCGAGTGAAATGGCGGGGGGGGGGGGGGGTGGCCAACGTTGGCCCAAGCGTTCATTGCATTCCTTTTTTGACCGAACCCTGCAAAGCACGAAATGCGCGTGAAGTGTCTGCGATGTGCCGAAGTGGCGAAGATGTTGCATTCGGGAGTTCGTGTGTGGAGCACTTTTCATCTACCTTGCTCCTAAACCCTAATAAACCTAATCCTCTGACCTCTTTAAGGCACCAACTACATTTTGGCTGGCTTTGTGGCGTTGGGTGCCGCTGGTGGGGAAACTGCTGACTGGTCTGCGCTGGACCAGAGCCAGATCTTCCCCAAGCCTGCACCGGGTCCGAATTATTGGTTAGGGTTTAGGGTTTAGGGTTTAGGGCCTAGGGTTTAGGGTTTAGGTATTCACGACAACGTGAGATCAGACGCATTGGTATCGCAGAACTTGGTACAATAGTTAGTTATACTAGGACCCAGAGTAGATAAACCTCTGTAGACGGAAAAAAGGGTACCCTTGTTGTTCTTACGCTTATTAGGTCCCTACACCCTAAACCCTAAACCCTAGTATAGGGACTAAAAGGATCCAATGGCACTTCAATCAGGGTCTGCGTCGACTCCCGATGTCTGCAGGTCGGCGCGAAGTATCAGCACTGTACCTTTGCAGACAAGGGACAGCTGAACAAGAGCCTGACCATCGCAGGCCTCGGGTGTGGTGAGGCATTCAGGGTTTAGGGGTAAACAGGTTTAGGGGTAAACGGGTTTCGGGGTAAACGGGTTTAGGGTTTAGGTTTTAGGGTAAACGGGTGCAGGGTGTAGGGATGACTTCTCTCCAAAATGCATCCCATCATTGATGGGTTCAGCAATGCTGGTTCCCATTCCATGACAGGGAGGTTTCTGAGAGGAGCGGAGTGAGCAGGAGAAAGTAGGTTCTGAAACCCTAAACCCTAAACCCAAAACCGTAAACCCTAAACCCTAAATGCATGTCGCGGCATCCTTGCCGTCAGGCGCCTCGGGCGGTATTTTCCGACACACGCGCGTGGCATCCCAGGATGCGTCCATCCTTGGCTGGACCCAGCAACAGACTAGGGTTTAGGGTTTAGGGTTTAGGGTTTAGGGTTTAGGGTTTAGGGTTTAGGGTTTAGGGTTTAGGGTTTAGGGTTTAGGGTTTAGGGTTTAGGGTTTAGGGTTTAGGGTTTAGGGTTCGGAAGGGTGCGCTGTGAGGCCTGCGTTTTCGACATGCTTCTTCTCAAATGAGCCGGGTTGTCGTGCAGAGGCTGTATACTCAACCTTTGACTGGTTAATTCGTTAGCCTACTAAATGGTTAGGCTTATAGGGTTTGCTTTGAGTTTTGCCTGAGGGATTAGGATTGAATGAGTTCAAGCTGGCCTGCTGCTTACTGCCGAAGGTGCTTGTTATTTTATGTTTCTCCCCGCCTGTCGGATGTCTACTTTGAAGAGCCCTAAAAACCCTAAACCCTAGAAATCCTAAGCTTACAACTAAAGTCATTCTTTGGGATGTTCCAGCTTATTTTGGTGAGAACATCCCAAAAAGTCAGTGTGGTATCAGAGGCTGCCCGGGAGGGGAAACCTGTCAGTGAGCTTGGAGGTTCATAGGTACTTATAACCCCCCACTAGAAGTATACTGAGAACCTACTTAGGGAACTTAGGGGGCTTGTAAGCAGACTTGTCATTCCTTGGGGACGAGATGAACCCTAAAAGGGTTTATGGTTCATATGCTAAGGCATAGGGATTATAGTAGTATAGGGTATATGACCCCAATTTTAGGGTTCATTTGGTCCCCAAGGTTGGGGTTATAAGTACCCTGAACCTCCAAGAGGACCTGCGGCAACTTGATTTCACCGGCCTCGGCTGCTGCGGCACCTCGGGGCAAAGTCCATTGTACTTTCATTAGGGTTGAGGGGGGTTTAGGGTTTAGGGTTTGGGGTTTAGGGTTTAGGGTTTAGGGTTTAGGGTTTAGGGTTTAGGGTTTGGGCTTAATTAAGGATTTGCCGTGAAGGGGTTTTGAGAGACTGAATGAGTCTGGGTGCAGCATTCCAGCGCCTGACCTTTGTTGGGAGCAGGTCAAGAAATTTCAAGGGCCATTTTAGGAGTGTTTTGGTCCCCCCGCCCGGGGGGGGCCAAGAGCATACACATTAAGAAATTGTTTTTACTAACCCTAAACCCTAAACTAAACCCTCAGCCCTACACCCCAAGCCCTATAAACCCTAAACCCTTCCCTTAACCCTTCCATGGATCAAAGGGAGGTTCAGTTGCCAAACTCTGTCCCTTCCTCGCTGCATGCCTGTTAACTCTAACCCAGTTACCAGAATTGGGTGATGTAGCAAAGAATGTCGTTTCCTGATTTTGGTATCTTGGCTCTTAATGGTAAGTTTTGGAATGCTCCCCCTTCTTCTAACAGTCCTGAATGGGTATAGTACCCGCTATGAGAATCCCTATTAAGGATTGGTTGAAAAGGGGGGGAACATCCCAAGGCAAGTTCAGGGAACAAGACTCCTCCCTGACGCTGCCCGCAAGTTCACTGACCTCTGTGCCTGTGCCCCTAAACCCTAAACCCTAAACCCTAAACCCTAAACCCTAAACCCTAAACCCTTGAACCCCGGAGTCCACTTGGACTCTAAAGTTCTCGAAAGGTTCCCGGTGGGAACCCCGAGCTAAAGCCCAAGATTGCAGGGTTTGGGGTTTAGGGTTTAGGGTTTAGGGTTTAGGGTTTAGGGTTTAGGGTTCAGGGTTCAGGGTTCAGGGTGCAGGTTTGGGGTACGTAGTACAGGTCCATGGACTCTTTGGGGGAAGATGCCGGAAGCAGGCAAACTGAATCTGACGAATGCTTCTGCCTCATGGTTCTAAGGCCCTCATCAAGATGCATAGTGTTTCTCAGGGTTACATAACAGATCATAGCAGGGGACCCAACTTAAGACCCCATACTTCGGCTCCCCTCATGGCTCATGGTTGAGAAAGGAGTTTTTCTATGACCTGCTGCTTGCCAAGCGGATCATTCCGGGAGACATGGTCGATGCCATGCAGGCCTGCAGCTCTGTTGGCCTCTGATAGGCAGCCGAAGTGCAACATGGGGGGTCGGAAGAATGACGAATAGTATTGCCTTAGGGTCCCTTCATAATGATGCTAAAAAACAACCCCCCCGAAGCCCTGTTCCATTGATTAAGGGCCCTATATTATCCCAGCATCCCAGAGACCCAAGTTCAACAAGCCAACCGAACCGCCCTCTTCAGAAAAGTGGAGCCGCGCAGGACGTATCACTTCTGACCGTCCTACGGCAGAAACGAAGAGGGGGGTTGACGGAAACATAGGTTCTCAGTGTTTCCTTTATAGTCAGGACCCCAATAAGGTACCCCTAGTTTCGGAAATTTCCGTAAGACTGCAAAAAAGATCAGCCCGTCCATGCCTGTGGAGGACTGGCGGCCTCTGAGCGTCGGATGGGCAAAGGGTCAGATCCAGTATGGCACAGGCCTGATGATCCAGTGGCTCGGCTCACACTCACTGAGACACAGCGTGTTTCAAGAGTTGAATCCGCGGATATCCGCGGGTTCATGACTCTCTCCCCCCTATACCACTTCAAAAGCAGACAGGATCACAAAGGCTATGCGTCATGGCGCTGCTCATGAGTGACATGGACCCTCCAATAGACTGCAGGATTTCGAGGGCGGCTTGCAGGTTCAGGTTTGTGGGGGCTTGTCAAGGCAGACCAGCTGGAATGCAACCTACCCGCCGGTCCTGGGCAGTTGGGGATCCTACGTGGGACATGGAGGTGGGTCTGCACTGAGTCCCATGCACACCACTTGTGATAGGATTGCTGCGAACCCCTCCACTGCTACAGTTACTGCTACATGCTTTCTGCGATTTCCAGGGCGGGGGAAGAGTGGGTTCCCCTTAATCCTCGAAGGAGACACTTATGGCTTCCTATCGGAGAGTGGCATCCTCCCGCAGTTCAACGCGTCCTTCTCAGCCATTGCGAACCAGGCAGATGCCGGTTTTTGTTCCAGGGGGGTCGGACTACTTACTTCGCCTTTAGCTGAACTTTAAATTTTTTGGGTTTCCTTTTTTAGCAGCATTAATACTAAAGCTTAACCTTTTTTCCCCTTGGTTATTGGAGAAGTAAGACTATGAGATGTTTGCCAGGCTTGTACTTCTGCGTAGCTGCACCCCAAGTCGGCTGCCTCTTCGACCCCGCGTTGCTGCCGAACGCCATGGCCCCCCGAACTGCTTCAGTTCCTAAACCCTAAGCCCTAAACCCTAAACCCTAAACCCTAAGATGTGCTGTGCCTAGACCGGGATCGACACTGCAGAGTCTAGGCTCTCGTCATGGTGCTGGCGAGCGTTGCCGACCCAAAGTGAAAGTAGACTTTCTTCACCGGCCTTCTCCAAATCGTGGCCGGCGAACCCTAAGCCCTCAGTGCGGATGGCAAAAATTCAAACCCTAAACCCTAAACCCTAAACACCAAACCCTAAACCCTAAACCCTACAGGACTACATGGGAACCTTCGTGAAGAACCTCCTGGTTTGCAGCATCATCGAAGTGGCAGCCCCTTTCTTACGCATATGCCAGACATGTCTTCCACAGCTTGGCTGAATCTGGCCGCCCTGGGGTTTAGGGTTTAGGGTTTAGGGTTTAGGGTTTAAGGTGCATGACTAGTGCTTTTCGTGAGAAAAGCCAAGGCTAAAGTGCTCTTGGACCAGGACATCTACTTGAAGCCAGGGCCAGAGAGGGAGTTTGCTTTGGAAGTGCGCACAAAAACCCCACACCCTAAACCCTACAGCAAGACCATGGGACAGAGTGTGCCTCGCCTGGCGTGTCCGAGCGTGAGTAAATTACACCCTAAACTCTAAAACCAAAAAACCAAGGCTTGCATTATGAGAGTGAGCTATAAACTGTAGTGCTTTGCAGCGAGCGGTCCAGTCTGGGCCTTAGAAAAGCACAGGATTTCGGGCCAGGGTTTGGGGAGTTCTTGGCTGAGGTGTGGCCTCCAGCCCTTGCTCTCCGAAATAGTTGTGTGAGTCCAAAGACGAGTGCCACGTCTCACAGATGGTTAGCGTTCGATGAGAATTCTCGGCCTCTTTCTTCGGTTCAGCTTGCTGGAGTTAGGGTTCAGGGTCCAGGATATCAAGCCCTAAACCCTAAACCCTAAACCCTAAACCCTAAACCCTAAACCCTAAACCCTAAACCCTAAACACCAACCTTGGGGGTTCTACGATCTTAGGGGATGCCTTATGGGGGTCCTTCTTATCAAGGCATGGGGTCTCTATTGGGGGTCCCTTCTTGTCGTAATCCCCCCCCCATTTGTGCCCCAAACCCTAAACCCTAAACCCTAAACCCTAAACCCTAAACCCTAAACCCTAAACCCTAAACCCTAAACCCTAAACTCTAAACCCTAAACCCTAAACCCTAAACCTAAAGTCAGTTGGATGATTTGATTGCTTGGCTCCTGTCGTTTCACAGCACAGCTCCGGCGCTGCGGCTTGCGCGCGCAGGCTGTGCCACCCATGTTAGACAGGTCCCCCGCGCTTTCAGCGCACTCTTTTGTGAGCTTCGCTTTCATGTTGTGGGCACGGAGAGGCTTGTGGTGTTTGAAGCTCTTACGGCTTTTTGCACTTCCATTTGTAGAAGCTCATGCCTCAATGTCATGGCGATCGCCACATTGAGCCGTACAGGAGCATTACAAAAAGGACCATGGTTCGGGATCCTTCCCTTGGTCGAAGTACACTAGCTATCCTGGTGGCTTCTGGGCATCTCCTACGAGCGATAGCAATGCCAGCATCTTGCATGTGCATCTACGCTGTGCACGCATCAGCCATGAATGACTGCTCTATGCTACGCAGGCCGGTTCCAGAGACTGAAACACAGGTCTACCGCACGCAGAGCACGCTGCCAACTAGGTGATACCCTCCGACCCCAGTGCTGCTAGCTTTCCGATTTCATGTCCTGTCATCAGAGTCACTAGGAAGGAGGTGTTGTGTAAATGAAGGTCATGCAAGCTCATCTCCTCCCTAGCAGGACGGGCTGTTATACACTATAAACCCCTTCAACAGGGCCCGTTAGAGGGTTGAGTATGGGGATTATAGGGCCTCTTTTCGCCCATCCTGGTAGATTCCGGCTGTTCGGCTTTGGGCTTGCGGGCCGCCTGCCCGCCAACCACGGCCATGGCAAGTCAGCTGGCCAGTGCGCAGAAACGTCTGCGCCGGCTTCTGTCGGCGGGATTTTGCGGGCATTCATACATAACCCTAAACCCTCATTCTCCAGAATACTGCCTGCTAACATGTTCTTGCAGTCAAATCTGATTGAGGGCCGGGAGAGAACGTCCAGCCCGTACGTGTTGCCGAAACAAAAGCGTTGAACCTTACGCTGTAGTGGTAGGGCACCCTAAGCGTATGAGAGTCTGTCGCTCTCGTTTACGTCAAGCCAGCATCTTGTTTTCAATTACGGTTCTAAGGGCAGTAGAGCAGCAGGCAGACACCCTAAAGAACCCCTTTAAAGAGCACGTGACGCAGATCAACCCAATTAGGTCATACGTCCCGTTAACCCTAAACTGGAGAGTTCGGGAATGTTGATCGGTGATTGTTTCCTATCTACAGTATACTGTGGCTGGAAACAAGACGGGAGGCATGATGGATGAGCACAATTGCTTTCTGGGACCCTAAACCCTAAACCCTAAACCCTAAACCCAAAACCCTAAACCCTAAACCCTAAACCCTAAACCCTATAAACCCTAAACCCTATAAACCCTAAACCCTAAACGATCCTCTTGCATGTTGCCTGTTTCTGGGTGATGGGCCATGCCTCCCTTGCGTCCAAGACGGGTCATAAACTTGCAACCCTGAACCCCTGAACCCTGAACCTTAGTGGAGTCCCCCGAGGCTCTACAACAACCCTAAACCCTAAACCCTAAACCCTAAACCCTAAACCCTAAACCCTAAACCCTAAACCCCAAGGACTATCATACTGTGGACCTACTGCCTCGCCTTTGTACTGTCCGAGTGGGAGTGATGAACCCTGAGCCTTAGTTCTTGAAGAGTTATAAGGAGGGAGCGCTAGAAAAAAAAAAAAAAACTTAATCTTCTTCCCCTATATCCCTAAACCCTAAACCCTAAACCCTGAACATATATATATATACATATATATATAAAACCCCTATATAGACACCTATTGGTCACTCCTTAAGGCCTTTGAGTCCTGCAGGCCAATCCAGCCCTCAAGAGTGCTGCCGTGTTGGCGACCAAGGGCGCTGTGGGTGCCTAAGACCACCTGGAGGGGTTGGCTTGGGTTTAGGGTTTAGGGTTTAGGGTTTAGGGCTTAGGGTTTAGGGTTTAGGGTTCAGGGTTTAGGGTTTAGGGTACTTATTCACCAATTATAACTGTACTTCTAACCCCAATTATAACCGTATTAGGGCACTTCAGGGGCTTATAAGTGGGACATAAGTACAGTTAGAATTGGTCAATAAGTTCCCTGAACCTTCAAGCACACGTTGTGGCTAAGCTCAGTGCGGTTGAGGGTTTGGTGCTTCGATCTCAGGGCGGTGTAGGCAGTGGTGAGGGTTTAGGGTTTAGGGTTTGGGGTTTAGGATTTAGGGCTTTGGCTTCTTGATTGCAGTGTTCATGGGATGTTCACCATGCGAGTTCTGAGGAGCATGGCTGCAGTATCCTGGGCTGCCAGGTTGCCACGTGAAAAACAGAACGTGTTTGGGTAGCATCTGCAATCATGCTATGTACATGCGCATGTTCATGGGCTGTTCTTGCACAGTATCATAGTTTAACATTTTTATGTATTAGCCTACGTATATGACTTCTCTACTACTTTTTCCTAATGTTATGTGTGCCAAGCCCAAAGAACCCTCAAAACCCTAAAGCAAAAAATCCGCTAAACCCTAAGAAACCCTAAGCCCTTTCAAAGCCCACATCGATACGAGAAAATCTCAGAGGCAGCCACCGCAGCCGGCGGCTTGGGCTTAGCCCTTGGGCTGCGGGAGGCGAAAAGGATGCCTGATGCCTAGAGCGGGGATTTGTCTATCTTGGGGTTTAGGGTTTAGGGTTTAGGGCCCTCAGCATTCCGGCAACGCCCTCAGTCCGGCTGCAAAAAGGGTTTAGGGTTTAGGGTTTAGGGCGGAAAGGGGGTCCACGAAGTGGTTCCATTCCTCCTCATGCTGCAAAGCTTCCTTCATGCTCAGATATCACAGATGATGAGCTGTGGTCGGATGTGATCCTGCCTTAGTATTCCTGATGTGGAAGGAGTATCGCGTAGTGTCTACTTGGTCCATCCTGCCGAGCAGGTGGACTCATAGTGTTCTTCGGTTTGCGGGTCTGTCAAGGGATTCAGACTCGTACCCTTAAGGTTGTACCCCTAAAGGTTCCCCCTAATATACTCCTAATATGGCCCTCATATTCCCTTAAGGATCCTTAAAAAGGGGCCCCAAAACCCAAGGGTACAACCTTAAGGGTCCAAGGTAGAACCCCTAGAGTCTGCTGGTCTCTGACTAGGGGGGCTCAGTCCTGGCATGAAGCAGCTTCCAGGTTCATTTAGGGTTTAGGCGGCATGACGTTTACACCTCGAGTGTCTCGGGCTTGGGCTGAACCTCTCCCCCTCTTAAACTTTGGGGAAGCTGCTCCCCCCCTCCCCCCCCCCCCCCCCCAAATACCACCCCCCCCCGCCCACCCCGCCCAAAAAACACCCCCCCCCCAACCCCACTCCCCCCAAAAAGCCCCCGCACAACTCAAGATTCAGCACCAGAGGCTGCAGCACGAAACGCCCATCGACTTCTGGCAGGAGGTCTCCGTGGATGCTTTGCCCTCAGATCCTTCCCCGGCTTGGTAGCCGAGTGGTGCCCTTTACCCTTTTCTGGGTTCTTGGTTCCCTTATGAAGTAACCAACCCCCCAAGAAAGGGTGCCCTTATTTCATATGGTTACTGGACTGCTAAGACAAAGAGCTTGAAAAGATATGAGAGGTTCTTCACAAAGGAGCTGCTCTCTACGAACTTCACCTTCGCACCCCCAGCACTATAAGGGACATAAGGGGGTTTAAGATATTAGGGGTACCTTATCGGTTTCCTTATTGTAAGGAATTCCTGTAAACCCCCAGAATACTTCGCATGTGCAGCGCAGGCCCAACCAACAGCCGGCAAGACCTTGCAGCTTGTAGACACCCTACGTAGTAGCTGAGCAGGTAGCCTTTGACCTTTTCGGGGCAAATTATAGTCCTACCATATTTGAAAGGTCAACCTTCTTTTGGCCTAGGGTACTCAGCAACTAGGCGTAATACCCATCTGCCGTGACAACTGCCCAAAGCCTTAAATGGTTCGTCCAGCTGTGCAGGTGGCGAAAGAAACTCTTTGTCTGTCTATCCGCAACTCTCCCTAAACCTTAAACCCTAAACCCCAAACCCTAAACCCTAAACCCTAAACCTCGAAGGTCAGAAGCAGTGCGGGCGCCGTGGGCCTACAACCTTCACCTTCATGTTGCGCCCTCTCGCTACTCACGGCCGGCTTTTTGCATCCTCGCTTACATCCACCGCCAGTGTGTGGAATTAATTATGTGTGTAGAATATCATACGTGTGATGTTATGTGTGTATATAAATATCTGTATTTATGTAGAGAGATACGTCTTTGAAAAAAATGGTTCCCCCGAAATACTGCAACCTTCCCCTCCTAAATTCTCAGATTGTCCTCCGGTCTGTCCTACTTATTAACCAACTATAGCTGTACTTTTAACCCAAATTATAGCCATATTAGGGCGCTTCAGGGCCATATAAGTGGGTTATGAGTACAGTTATAATTGGTCAATCAGTACCCTGAACCTCCAAGAATCTGTCTCCATCTATCTCCCTCGCTTTCACGCATATGACTCTCACTCCTCACAATGCAGTTCGAGGGTGCATGGTCCACTGGTCTGTTCTGTTCCCAGGCTTCGCGGTCTTCTGCCTCTGCCGCAGCGTCAATACCGGATCTTTGTGCCGGGCTCTTGGGGCTTGTAGGGCTTCCGGGTATGCGTTGTCCTAGCAGGCTTACAGCAGGTGCTCGAAGGTCAGAGCAAGGCTCGCATGGGTGCTGAGATGCCGCTGACGTGTTGATCGGTTGCGTCGTTTCTCAGCCATGAGTCATGAGCACAAACTGTCGCATCTCCCAGTGTTGTCCTGGCCTGCTTAGATATTGGGGTGCCGCGGCACCCTCAACCCTATAAACCCTAAACAGTGCTCCAGTGCTCCCTGAGGCCAGGAATGCCTTGAAGGAGGAGGAGTTTTGGGGCGCTGCCTCCAGGCCACCTTTCCCAGAACCTGCGATTTTGACCCAGCGCGTGTTGTTTAGGGTTTAGGTTTAGGTCCAAAGCTACTCGGCAGGCTATTGGGACATTTTATCTTTTCGCTTTTTGGGTCCTCTTACAGACATTTTTCATAGATTGTCAGTAAGTTAGGATCCGGCTGAGCATGGAGTCAAAAACGGGTCTAAGAGGATCATGTCCAGGAACATTTTTGTCAGAGGGTTTTAATAGGGCCATCCTGGGTTCGGAGAAGTGGGTTTAGGGTTCAGGGTTTAGGGTTTAGGGTTTAGGGCGTATGTGAGGAAGGATATGGGGGCTTCCGTGTTGTGGGGGGGTTTCCTAAGTGTCGGTGTTGTTGGTACGGGGGGACCCCTGTTTTGGGAGATGCCCATCTTAGGCCACATTCTTCAGAGGTTCCAGGGCCAACCTAGCAACGTCTTTCGGGAAGTACCCAAAACCCAAAACCCTTGTTCAGTGTGGACACTCTGAAGTAGTTCCGGCGGTGTGCGCGAGTGCTGGGCGGGTGGCAAAACCCTAAACCCTAAACCCTAAACCCTAAACCCTAAACCCTGAACCCTAGATAGCGCCGAGTAAACCCGAACCCTAGACCCGGTCGAAACCCGATAAACCCTGAACCCTTCACCCCAGCTTCACAGGCTTCGTCCCCTGGAGCTCCAACTTCAGGAGCTCCATGCGCAGGACCTTATCAGGGTTCAGGGTTTAGGGTTTAATGTTCAGGGTTTGGGGTTTGGGGTTTATAAGGGTGAAATGGTTGTAAGGGTTAATTACAAGGATTGTCAGGGTAAAACGGTCTATGAGGGTTTTAAGGCTGATGAGGATGACAAGGATTAAGTGGGCGACAGGTCTGTAGGGGTTGCAGGGGTTTCGACTGTTTGTAACTTCTGCCGCCGCCCTGGCGAAGAGCCTGCTGAGCATTAACTAGGAGCCTTCGAGCGAGGTCGTGTGCAGTTTGTTCGAGAATTCTGGCATGCCGCGGGTATGGCAAAGTCTGCAAAGTGTCGAGTGGTCTTGAGATTTTTCTCGAAGCCCCAAATACTAAACTCGGATGTCGCATCGTTCGGAAAGCTGTTGGGTTGTGTTGTTGTGTTTCTCTACTGAGTTTGCTCGTACTGAACTCCTTCGTGAACTCCTCATACCTCATGTGAAGGCAGAGATTACTCATATTTACAGATGGATAGAGGTAGTTTCCCTTCAGCCATGCACTACATGCTGTTGTGTTGTAGGCGTTGGTTTTCGGTTGATCGCTTGTGATCTAGATGTGAGGAGCGTGAGGAGCAGATGGCACGTCGAGGGAGCACGGCTAACTTGTTACTGTGTGTCGTCAGTGGTTATGGAAGACCCTGAACCCTAAACCCTAAGCCCTAAACCCTAAACCCTAAACCTAAACCCTAAACCTAAACCCTAAACCGCTGCGGGTGAGCTTGTGTATGTGGTACTTTGGCTGAAGCCTGGGCACCTCGGGAGTTTGCTGTGGGCGGGCAGCAGCAAACCCTTGAGGCGCAAGGCCTATCGCGAGCTGACCTTCGAGCAAAGGAGGACGAGCTGGTGAAATCTTGGAAGGCCAGGCTTTTTCTATATCCCCTTGGGATTTGTTTTTTTTAAACTTTTTGTTCAAATAAAATCCAAGAGGATATTGAAACTATTTTTTTAAGGTTCCAAGACAAGTGTAGTTTGTGGGATGGCCAGATGCATGTAGTCTATGCTACCTGGGCCTGCAGTCACGAAACACTCAGCCCTCTACCCCTCGTAGACTCTAAGGGCAGTTATATGGGCCCTTAACAGGGGACCCTTATATACCCCTTAGATACCCCTTGAATACCCCTTCTATACCCTATAAAACCCAAGGGCCCATACTTCTGAACCTCCATACTTCTGAACCCTTCAAAGAAGGTAAGCACCACATGCAGGGACCATGTAACTACCCTTAGACTTGAAACTCGAAACCCCAAACCCTCCTCAATCCTATTGAGAACATGTAGCCTCTCGGCCCGGAAATGGCGCGAGGCAAACCTTGAGCGGGTTCCTGTGATGCTAGCCTTTCTTTTCGAGTCCCTAGCTTCCACGGGTGGGATGTCATACAGTGATCACTGGCAGAGTTTAGGAAAGGTTAGGGTCTAGGGTTTAGGGTTTAGGGTTTAGGGTTTAGGGTTTAGGGTTTAGGGTTTAGGGTTTAGGGTTTAGGGTTTAGGGTTTAGGGTTTAGGGTTTAGGGTTTAGGGTTTAGGGTTTAGGGTTTAGGGTTTAGGGTTTAGGTGTTTTAGGGTTTAGGGTTTAGGGTTTAGGGTTTAGGGTTTAGGGTTTAGGGTTTAGGGTTTAGGGTTTAGGGTTTAGGGTTTAGGGTTTAGGGTTTAGGGTTTAGGGTTCAGGGTTCAGGGTTTAGGGTTTAGGGTTTAGGGTTCGACTGGAATTGCTGCATTTCTTGTGGCAGCCAAAATCGTCGGACCCGAATTCGCGCGGCCTGTGTGGATTCCCTTCCACCAAAGCCCTAACCCCTAAAACCCTAAACTGAGCGGTTCGTCCAGCCATGGGTGTGCCAAAAACCCTTAAAACCCGAAACCCTAAACCCGTAAACCCTAACAAAACAGGAACGGGGCTACTTTGACCCGAACCTCCTGGCCCGCGACCGCTCGAAACTCTTCGGCCAGAAGCTCTGCTTTTGAGGGCATCCTATATAGTCTGGCTTTTGGGGTTTAGGGTTTAGGGGTTAGGGCTTAGGGTTTAGGGTCAAGGTGGGCAGCTAGGCACCTGCGGCATCCGAAGTCTCCCTTGAGACACAGCGTAAGTCTAAGCCGGTTTACACCGTTTTTGGACGCCACCGTCTCTCTTGAGCTACCCCACAGCTCCCCGATACAGCAGTGCCAAGATTTTTGAAGAAGGTCTGACCGCGCTTGTGTCTCGCGTCGCGAGTCTGGCCCCCCCCAAAACTTGCCCGAAACCAACCCTAAACCCTAAACCCTAAACCCTAAACCCTAAAAAAAAAACCTAAGCTTCCTCTTCTCTGGAGGCCGGCGTCTCACCAGCGATGGGCAAGGAGTGGACATCGGCGTCCTGGCGCCGACGTATCTTCCACGGAGCGCACCCAAAGCAGGCCGAGCCGCAGTGTTTGTTGCCAGCTTCCTGGGTTTAGGGTTTAGGGTTTAGGGTTTAGGGTTTAGGGTTCAGGGTTAGGGTTTAGGGTTTAGGGTTAGGGTTTAGGGTTTAGGGTTTAGGGTTTAGGGTTTAGGGTTTAGGGGCCTTGCTCGAAACCCTGGTTTCCAGATCTCGCCTGCTCTTGCTGGGGCAAGAAGACTTGAAGGGTCCCAGAAGTTGGCCGAACAAGTAGCTTGGCTCTGTCATGCAGGTTGGACACTCGGACACACGCACAGCATGCGAACCCCAGCTGTTGCAACGAAAGAGGGCGGACCCCTGCCAGCTGGACAGCACAGCACAGATCTTCGAGAGGCAGAACTCTTCGCACCCAAGTTGTGTAAACACAAGAACAGCACCCCAACTTGCAATGGCTGAAGCCGCCTCTGGCTACGCTGGAGATCAAGGGGATGCACCTCCGGGCCTTCACTCCCTTGCCCGCGATTTCCCGCATAAGCCTTCCGGGTGTCTGAACCACGGATCCTTTGGGGCGGCCCCCAGCTGCGTCTTGGAGTCGCAGCGAAGCTATCAGAGGCGCTGGGCCGAGCGACCTGACGAGATGTTCTTCCGAGGTGAGCTCTTCGATCGTCTGCGACTTGCGGCCGCCAGTTGCATCCCCCTGCTCACGCGCAGCCCTGATCAAGTCCTTCCTACGCAAGTGGCCTTGATAGAGAATGCTTGCGCCGCAACTATATCCTGCTTGGGAATCAATTTTTGATTCTTGTTTATATAACACCCAAGAGGGTATTGAAATTAGTTTTTCTGAAGGTTCTAAGGGGAGATACAGGCAACTGCCATGATAGCACACCGCTGGTCCAAGCTGGTCCATCCGGGTGATGTGGTTTTCGTTCTTGACTGCGTGTACGGGGCTTGTCGGATGTGTCTCCGCGAATCTTGGTAACCCTGTGGTACCCTTTGCCCCCTGTTTTTTGGGGGGGGTTCAAGGTTCCCTTACAAACTAGCCAAGCAAAAAAGGGGTGCTCCCATTATAAGATGGTTGCTGGGGTACCAAGGAATACTGCTGCGCCGATCCCCGCATCGGTGGGGAGTTACTTGCCCTGAGCATCTTCGAGGACTACGGGGCTTTTCCCAGGTCCTCCGCAGAGATCCTTGGGGAGCAAAGGAACCCTAAAAGTTGGGGTCATAAACCCTATGCCTACACTACAAAAATCCCTATTAAAGTATATGAGCCGTAAACCCTATAGTTACTACTAGAATTCCCTATTAAGGGTAGTATGAACCCTAAACCTTATGCTACCATAGTTTTCCCTATTCAGGGTAATAGGAACCATAAACCCGTTTTGGGTTCATTTCGTCCTCAAGGATAGCGGAACGGTTCCGCAGCAGCCTGGCCAAGCAAGTCGAACGTCTTAGGCAGGCAGTTCATTCAGAGGCTGAGCAGCCCAGTGGCACCCTTTTACCCTTTTTGTTGGTAGGGTGTAGGGTGTAGGGTTTAGGGTGTAGGGTTTAGGGTTTAGGGTTTAGGCTTTAGGGTTCCCTTTACTTGAAAAGTAACGGGTGCCCTGATTATAATATGGTTAATGACTGGGCTACTTCGGAGGAGGAGGGCCAAGCACTGGCCCAGAATCAACCAGCTCCGCCAGAGCGAAAGGTGTTCTTCTTCTTGGACTATGTGTCGTCCCAGCCCGCCTTTGTTCTGCCTGTTGCAGAGATGTTGCGAGAAATCGGAGCTATCCTAAGCACAGACAGTGCAGGTTCCTCATGCCTGTCGTTGGGTGAGATCTGCATCGATGCTGCACATGCATTTGCAGTGGAGGGGCTTGATGTCGTGAGGCAATTCGAGGGCTTGTCTCCAGAACTGAGACCGCACTGGTGGTTTGCAAACCTGCACAAATGGGCCTTTGCCGCCCCAACAGCGACCGTGGTGTACGCCAAAGACTCAGAACTCATGAGTCAGACTTCTCATCCGATGGTCAGCTGGTTTTATGGCAAAGGCTTGCATGAAGAATGTCTGTGGGCAGGAACTCGCGACTACAGCGCCCTGCTTAGTGTGCCGTCGGCAGTGCGATTCTTTCAGACATGGCGTAGCAACCCGGACGCTGGAGCCCATGAAGGACTAAGTCCTGCAGCATTCTCAAAGGCAAAGATCCTTGAAGCCGGCAGATACCTCGCAGAACTCTGGGGGACAACCGATACTTAGTAGTAGAGTAGGTAGCCTTTAACCTTTTTTGGGGTATGAGACTTCCTTTGTAATCCCAAGGGTTAACCTTTAGTCCCCCAAGGATACTGGACAACTTTAAGGATACCCTGCCACATCCAGAGCTGGTGTGTGCTTTGATGATGGTGGAGCTCCCACGAGACCTTGACATGGGAGCGGCAGATATACCAGGTCTTCCCACGGCAGACACGAAGCTTAGAGATACTTGGGAAATAGTGCTTTGTGTTTCAGTTTTTGGGGCACCTGAATTCCTACGAACGGCCACGTTTTTTTTCCTTTTGCTAGGGTTCCCAGTTCAGTAGAGGAAGGAGAGGCGGAGCGTGCGATCGATGCTCAGGGACGACTACGGGGTCGAAGCTGCTGTGGGCACTTTCGGGCCCTGCGGCAACTTCATCCGCCTCTCCTACGCGGTCTACAACACCTGGGATGACATCCTACAGCTGGGGCAGGGGGTCATGGACATCCTGCGTGCGCAGCGCAGCAGCCCGAAGCTCAACCCTTGAGGGAGGCGCAAAAAAGAGCGCTGCCGGTTCCTGAGGATCATACGTCATACTCAGGAATATTTTTCAGAGGGGTTTTAAGGCCCATCCTAGCTAAGCTACTGCATTGCTTAAGTCAATGAGCACTCGAAAACCCAGAACATGTATCTCAATGCGGTGCCGAGGACTCGTTCCTTTCGGCATATCGAGGCGTTGCTTCAGGATGGGGTTTAGGGTCTAGGGCTTAGGGTTTAGGGTGTAGGGCTTAGGGTTTAGGGTGTAGGGCTTAGGGCTTAGGGATCTAGCTTCTCGTTAGAATGTGAACTATACTCACGGGCTTCAGCGTGCACAGCTTCCCGAGTCACCCTACATAAACCCCTGAACCCTTAAACCCTTAGTTTAGACCTTTAACCCCTTAAACCCTCAACCCTAAACTGGCAGTGTGGCTGGTCTGCGGCGGGTGGCAAACACAATGCCCTAAACTGGCCTTGCTAGGTAGACCCGTGGAATATCGTAAATTTCATATTCAGGAAGATTTTCCCTAATCCCTAAACACGAACCCTAAACCCTAAACCCAAACCCTGTTCAGGAACACTAAACCCTAAACCCTAACCCCTAAACCCTAAACCCTAAACCGGAGGCTTTTAAGGGCCATCCTACCCTTGGGCCCGGAAGAGATGCCAGGAGAGGCGAGGCACAGCCCACCGGCCACAACTCCCGCCCAGTGGGGCCAAGACCTCTTGGATCACAGCTCGAAGGCCGCGCTCTGGGTTGCAGATTTTTAGGGTTTGGGGTTTAGGGTTTAGGGTTTAGGATTTAGGGTTTAGGGTTTAAGGTTACTCGAAGGGCTTAGGGGTGGCTGGCTGATGGCAGTTTACGGGTGTGCTGGGCTTTTGGGGCTGTCGAGGTCTCATCGCACACCATGTGCCTAGAATCCCCAAGCCCCAAACCCTAAACACCACAAAACCCCAAATTCCAAACCCCAAACCCCCAACCCTAAACCCTAAACCCTACATCCAAGGGTCACTGCAGACATGAACCTACCAACCGATGCCTTGCCGGCCATGTGCGAGTGTGAGAGTCGAAACCCAAGGGATCTTCAGGAGTTCAGTCTTTGATAGGCCCTGGAGACATGGGGCTGCGTGCTGCTCCGCGGACTTCTGCTCCCTGAGGTGACATGGACAAGAGTTTCGGGGCCATGTCCTCACTTCCAGTAGTATTCGTGTGAACTGAGGGTTTAGGTTTAAATCTGGGTTTAGGGTTTAGGGTTTAGGGTTTAGGGTTGCAGCCTCGGGCTTCTACAAACGGAGCGGTTTCTTGTTGCTCATTTCTCTTGCTGCCGTGCTGCCTGGTGATGCTTGCCAGCTTCGTAGACATGCCGCTCGACGGAAATTTTCTCCCCAGCCTGAAATACAAACACATACAAATATGTGAACAAATAAACAAATATCTATATTTATGCATGTGTAAGAGTTGTGAATGTAAAAAACCACATAGATAAATATGTATATATATGTAGACACATAAACATAGATGTACATATATGTACACACCCTAAACCCTAAACCCTAAAACTATCCACTTCCGAATCCCGAAAGCAGAGGACGTCCTCGCCCTGCGAAAAGCTCTCGGGCTGGGAGGTCACCAAGGGCACCTCCGAGTCGTTTAGGGTTTAGGATTTAGGGTTTAGGATTTAGGATTCAGGATTTAGGGTTTAGGATTTAGGGTTTAGGATTTAGGGTTTAGGATGCAGGGTTTAGGATGTAGGACGATCATCGGGAGCTGACTCCACTGGTTCCTTCTTAGGCTTATTAGGATTCAAAAAGTCGGGTTCAAAAAGGTTCGCGTTGTTTTTTTTTCTCGTGATGTAGTGCAGTTATGTTTAGTCTCCTGAAGTATAGGGCTGTTTATAGGGTTTTCGATTGTGTGCGTTTCTCGGGAATTGGGAATGCTGTGTAATCTACAGAGTGTAGGTGCGTGGGTTTACAGGACGTGAGTTTGTTCCGTTGTGAACTTCCTCTATTTCGGACATCTGAGTTTCAGCTGACCTGTGTATTTGCGGAAGCTCCATGGTGTCCCCCAAGCGGCACCGCAAACGTGACCCCTCCAGCAACTTACTGTTGGTTAGTAGGGAGTGAGGGAATGAGGTACCCTATATAACCCCTTAAAAGGTATACATGTACATACCCACAACAAGCAAAGGCCCCGTGGATTTGAGCCGCCACGCCGGGCTGCCGAAGTTGGGCTTTGGGTGCACCTTGGGTCGATTTGGGTTTCTTTTCCAAACATCGGGTTTAGGGTGTAGGCTTAGGGTTTAGGGGTTTTCCGAAAATAGGGGTACCCTTTTTGGGGTTCCTATAGTAGGGATTCAACTACTTTCGGGGTATATTAAGTTAGTTATGGTCATGCCCCTTGGAAGATAGGAACAATCCATACACCCCCCCCCCACGCCCATACATCATTTTTCACTCATTTTTCACACATCCTAACTCATAGCCTTCTTCATTATCACATTTTTCACCAAAAACACGCATCGCACCTTATCCATTTTCCAAATCTATTTTTTCTCAATTTTTCCAGCATTTTTTGAAAATACATTTTTTCTCAAAAAATATTGTTGTATCTTAGCGAATTTAAAATCTATCAAATCTTGTCATATAGCCTTATTCATTTTCATTTATATCTCGTCTTATTCGTTTTTTCTTTTCAATCCTCCTTATTCGTTTTTAAATCGTTTAGCCTCACTCGTTTTAAATTTTCCTCAAATTTCTTAAATTTTATCGTTGATTATTAGCGGGTCTTTCATTTATAAAAATTCTTCCGGAAAATTATCTAAAATCGTATCTTTCCAATGGGCGTGATGGGGTTCATTCATTTTATCAAAATTATTCAATAATGTATTGTAATCTTCTGGATGGGCGTGAGGGGGTTGATAGAATTTAGGGTATTTTGGGTGGTTCGCGTATGCTACACGAAACTTCGTGTTCGGGGCTTGGAGCAGTAGATGATACAAGGTTTTGTTAATATAAAGGAATATTAACAAAATCTGTTTATCAATTTATTTTAGAATAGATTGTATCAATTACTGTTTCCTGGAAACAAATTAAAAATACTTCTCATTCTCTGCATCATACTGCGAATTTGATTGAGGGCTGAATGATTTAAAAAAATCCAGTAGAGCATCCGGCCCGATGCCCTACAGCATCCAGCCCCATGCCCTAGAGCATCCGGCCCAATGCCCTACAGCATCCAGCCCAATGCCCTAGAGCATCCGGCCCAATGCCCTAGAGCATCCGGCCCGATGCCCTAGAGCATCCGGCCCAATGCCCTAGAGCATCCGGCCCAATGCCCTAGAGCATCCGGCCCGATGCCCTAGAGCATCCGGCCCAATGCCCTAGAGCATCCGGCCCGATGCCCTACAGCATCGCGCCCGATGCCCTCCCTACTCCCGCCCGATGCCCTCCCTACTCGTGCCCGATGCCCTACAAAATCAAGCCCCGATTTTGGAAAAACTCAGTGTCATGGTAGTAAAAATATGGTTTTTAGGAGTTTTGTAAATAATTAATACAATATTTTTGAGATATTATTGTATTAATCATTCATATTCATACACACTACCACCATCACTATCACTATCACTATCATTATCACTATCACTATCGGTATTAAACCAATATTCATTAATGATATTTAGTAGAGAAAAACCAAAATCGCAATCATATAAATAGTGATGAGTTTCAACAATACTTCCGTGGTTATTATCCATAATATAAAAAATGACTTCTTTCAGTATGTTATAGTATGCATTTAATATATGGGGGTTTTTACGATAATATAAATGCTTAAAATCAAAAAACATATCAGCATTATCTAAATTATCATACAACCATTTCAACTTCTTATGTTGAAACTCAGTATATGTAATTAATCCCTTCAATATTTCATTTGTGATAAACTCATAAGAAGGAAATGGATTAAACTTAATAAAATAATATGTTTGAATTTCCATTAATGAATAGTATTTCCAATCAATACAATTTCCAATTACAGAGGTTATTTTAATGCACTTTGAACATGAAAAGAAATTACACACAGAAGCAATTGTATTATCATTTAAATTAATCTTGAGTTGTTTTTTTAATCCCAGTCGCATTTTCTTACATTCTTGGCAGTTATTAACAATTGACATTACATAATTCAGACTATTCATTAAATCATCCTTACAACAATGTTTGGGAATATCAGAACTGGTAGCGCTTTCTGTATCACTCATTTTCACACTAGTATATATACCTGTTATTTCTTTAAATGCTTTCTTCCTTGAATGGTTCAAACCCGTGAGGATTAAACCCCCTAGGGTTAGCTTTCAAACCCCTAAGGGTTAGCTTTCAAACCCCTAAGGGTTAGCTTTCAAACCCCTAAGGGTTAGCTTTCAAACCCCTAAGGGTTAGCTTTCAAACCCCGAAGGGTTAGCTTTCAAACCCCCAACTCCTAGAGTTTGCCCATAAACTCCTAGATAGTGCCCATAAACTCCCAGAGTTTGCCCATAAACTCCTAGAGTTTGCCCATAAACTCCTAGAGTTTGCCCATAAACTCCCGGAGTTTGCCCATAAACTCCCGGAGTTTGCCCATAAACTCCCAGAGTTTGCCCATAAACTCCTAGAGTTTGCCCATAAACTCCTAGAGTTTGCCCACAAACTCCTAGAGTTTGCCCATAAACTCCTAGAGTTTGCTCAGAAGCAAACGCAAGAGAAAACAAGTAAAAAGAAAAAATGAATAAACAAAATAAAGATAAACATAATTAATACAAATATTTAAGGTCATATTGTATTAATTATTTGCTTAGTAACTCTTGATGCTTGGCAGTTCTCTTATGTGAAGCCATATTCCGCGTGGATACATAACATCCACATTCACATAGCCTTTTCTCTTGTAATTTCATTGTAAGGGTTTCTTTGTGGTCTTCTCTATACTTCTTATCTACCTCATGTTTGTGTTCCTTTGTTCTCTCTCGGTATTCTTTTTTTTGTGCCTTGCTATGTTCTATTGTATCATAATAGTGTTGTTTTTTGGTTCTACCCATAATTTTTCTATTCACACATGTTGTGTTTCGGATGTGGTAACCCTCTCGCGCTTCAAGTTCTGTTCTATTCTGACATGGGTACATTTCCAGTAATTCAATTTTGCAGTTTTCCATCCCGAATTCGTTAAACAAATGGAATGCAGTGGTGAGATTTCCATTATTGTATAAATATTGTTTGTATTTATCTCGGTGTTTCGTCATTCGCTTTGATAGTTCTTCAACAGTACTACCAATGTAGCATTTCGTATAATTACTATCCCAAATAGCATATATTTTACCTTTCTGGAAGTCTGGCATTAGTTGTATAACCGAATATACCTTTAATTACCTTTTTACACCTTCAACAACTCAAAACGTAAATAGCCTCTGCTCATACCTTCCACATAATAATATTTTTGCCCTAATTTCTCCTCTATTTTTTCTACTGTATATACGTTCTTTGAGAAATTTCCTATGCGTTCTTTTTCATTGGGCTTTCTTTTCCTAAATATTTTAACCTCGTCTCCTTTGTCCAACTCAGGATATACCTTATTTTTCTTTGCCTTCTTGGCTAAATTCAACTTAACCTCTAGCTCATTTGACGGCTTTCTCGCCTCTTTTGGTGTCATTTCGGTGGCGGAATGTTTCATAACATTATTGTAGGTCAGCAGTATTTCAAATATGTAATTCATCCACTGAATATTTTGTTTCCCCTTTTTCTCATCTGCTTCAACCCTCCTATACAACAAATCTTTAAACGTCCGTATCGCCCTCTCACTGAAGTTGGGGTGTGCTCTTGTTATGTGGTGTTGTATGTTTTGCTCTTTGAAATATGTTTGTATTGCTTCCTTGCTCAGAGCTCCTTCATCATCGGTATAAACGACCTTTGGTTTCTTCCCCATCTTGTTTAAGCTTTCTATAATACCACTGGCTAAATCTTCTTCTGTTTTACCCTTAATAGGTACAACATGCATGAACTTATCAAACACATCAATCGTTAGCATTCCTACTCTAAATTTTTGGTCCTCCATATCATTAATAAAGAATAAGTCTATTTGATACTCGTATGCCGAGTGAGGAGCCACAAAACTGTTTCTGCCTGGTGGTCTTCGTTTTTGCTCTACATTCTTCCTAAAAAACTCATTGATATCATCTGCTGTTATACTTTTATCTTTCCTCCTTGCTTCTTGTAAGGTCCGCGCCCTACTGCCGAAACCGCTCCTATCAAAATACACTTCGCTAATAATATCTTGTTTAGAACTCATTATAATAAACAAGATATTATATATTCTCACCTTCATTTAGAGCTACAGTTACAGTAATGACAATAGGCTATACAATTAGCTTTAACATGCGCCATCTCATTATTTACGCGCTGGGCTGTTAGATTACTAACCAACTCCCCGCACTTAACATCAAATTCAAACCCGCATCCGCATTTATTGCACCTTGAATTAATCCTATCATACAGCCACTTAGCATTAATATAATCGGCATCTTCTACATTCCTACCTGCCTTTAAATCTTGTATCTTGTAGCGCTTAACCTTGTTCTCTAAATATCGCATTAATGTAGCCTCGTTTAATTCATCATCCTTTTCTTCAGACTTGTAAAACATAACTTTATTAATATCAGTAGCCCTTGTGATGCTCGTATAAAGCCACTCTCTCGTTATTAAGTGTTGCTTCTGCCATTCATGTATAGTGATGGACTTATCAACTGAACTACCCTGTGACGAATGACATGTAGCGCAGTAAGCATACCTAAAATGCTCATTAAGTGTAGCTATGCTCGTATGATATAATTTGTTCGTGTGTATGTTCTGTAGCACTACCCCATCGGCTCCGATGCTCTTAATCTGATACTTAAAATTGACATTAAAAGTGCTCTCCCCATCCTTCTTATATTTCCTACATATCATATACTCACCGACTTCATACCTATCCTTCTTGCTCAGATTTTTTCTAATCGTGTTTGATACATACAAGCACCGTTTATTCGTGTATGCTATGTTGTGTTCAGATGCCATTATATCGTCAGTTGTTTTAAAGTATTTATCCACAATCTGCTCAATTGGTAGTTTATGTATCCAGATGTCGTCATAAATTCTCTTAAGTTTTATTCTGTCGCTCCTCTTCTTAAGTCTCTTGGATATTTTAAGATATATTTTATGTTTAAATATTTGGTTGATGCATTCATTCAAGTAGGTCTCGTGGTCTCGTGTGTTGGTCATATCCTTTATTGGTGGCAGTTGCTTACCGTCCGCGGTGGCTATGATGATTTTGTCCTTGGAGTGTGTATTAACAAACTCCCTTATTTTTTTTAATACATACATCCCTCCCATACCTACCTCATCAAATACTATACAGTCATAGGGACTGTGGTCAAAAGTTTCCATTCTATCTCCCTTCTCCATGGGTATAGCAAAGAATTTGTTGTTAGTCGTTGCGTCAGTTTGTGTGTTTTGTAGCAGTTGGTTCGTAGGACATACAAACAAGACATTATACCCTAAATTCTTCATATACTCGCCTATATAGCTCTTTCCACTTCCAGCATATTTAGCCTTTATTATTACAGGGTTCTTCTCTATTATTTGCTTGCAGATTGCATCGGCATTCCATTCGTCCTCTACCATTATCCGTTCGTTCTCAAATGTCGGGATTTCAACCAACTCACTTGGCTTCATCTCGTAATTGTCGGTTGGTGGTCTGTATTGCTTATCCTTCTCTACTCTCCAGCCCCCTATCTCGTTGGAGAAGTCAAGCCGTCTTTTAGCGCGCCACAGGTCGCTAGTATCTATCAGAAAGGCATCGGTCTTGACATAATGAACCTTTATTCCTGCTTGTGTTAGTTTGCAATAATCCTCATACATCCTGAAGTTGTGGATTTGCAGTAGCAGTTCCTTAATGTATCTATAGCCGTTGGTCAGTTCGGCTTTCGCTGTGACCGTCAGCATGTAGTATTTTTTCTCCGTTTCTTTCTCAACCTTCTCAATATCATAATATTTACCGTTGATAATCCTATACTGTCTCAGCTCATCATCCTCTAATTGGTTCTTATCTTCATCGGTCATCTCTCTTAGTATCTCGTCGTCATACCATCCACTCACCTTGTTTATCCTACCACCGAACAGGCTCTGATGATAGACCGTTTCGGACAGAGTGTCAAAGACTAAGGTTTTCTGTGCTTTGTTCGTGCCCTTCTCCAACAGTCCTATATTTACATTGGCTATGAGCTTCTTAATATTAGTGTCTTCATGTAGTTTGTTTGATATACTAGTTTCCCAAAGTTTCTCAACGATGTTTTTATAATTGACCTTGTATGTGTGAGAAGGGAGTTTATAATACAAAATCTGACATTTCCCAGATAAGTGTTTTAAAAACTTACCGTATATTAACATATAGGGCTTATTGAAGAACATCGGTGCCTCATCAACTGCCCTCACGAGAAAAAGGCCCAAAACCCCAAATTCCTTGTAATCGTGCTTATCATAATCATAAGGCTTCCAGATGTCAAACTCGTTGAATACGGGAACTTCTACAATCTGATTGTATGCCCAAGTGTAAGCCTTACTCCTATCAATCTCTATGTGCATATCGTCCCTACTATCATGAAGCTGAAGGATGTTTCCAGAAGGTGCTATACTGTGACACTGTCTGAAAATTTCCCTATCAGCTTCATTATAATAGGATTTGTGCAGTGGATTAAACAGCTCCTGATTGAATTCGTGCATCGCCTTTGACATGTTGTTATATGTTGCTTCAGCATCCCTCAGAAAATCCTCTTCGGCATTCTCTATCGTTATACTTCCGTCCATGGATGTGGTTATTAGGTTCTGCGTTTTGACCCTATACTTGATTTCCTTATACTTTCTTTTAGTGAGCTTCACCTTAAACTTGAAATTCAGTTCCGATATCACTCCCGCCATAAACTTGATGTATGGCTCGTATCCTGCTTCCCTGCTTTGGTAGTATAACGTGGCTAAGTTGTTGTGGCTGTAAATCATCGTGTATTCCTCCTTCTCTGTGTATTTGAGGAGGTCGTCTATGTGCTCTATCATTCTACATTCAACTGGTTCGTCTCGCTCGTTAATGTGATAATCACTTGAAGCCTTAACATTGATGTTATGCTCTCTCTCTACCGCCATCAGCCGTTGCAATGCTTTTATATCTGTATTTATAGTATAAATATGGTCGTTTTTCACTAAAGCATAGAAGGTTTTATGATGATGGTCTCTTTTAGGAGGGTCGTAGGTAAAAATTAGGTTCTCCATGTCGTCAAATATTCTAGCGGTTATACGATACTCTTTAAAGACCTTTGCCATATCCTCTATTGATGCTCCAACGGTTTTAAATTCATCTTCTGTGGTTCCTATCAGCTCAAGCACTGCTTTTCTCGTCATCGGCTTCTTTTTCTTATCGCTCATGAGACTGTCCATATAAAAGTCAGTTAAGGTATTTATCCAGCACTCGTGCTTGACATAATGCTTGACCCGTATGGCTTCAGCGAAGGTCTCGTATTCGGGGTCTAGCTCAGTTTCTATGAACCTGTGATAGATGCCTATGTTGTCGGAGTTTCGTAGTTTTCTATTTTTGGGGTCATACTTCTCACCGTCGCCATCAACGGGAACGGCATTTAAAATCTTAAGGGCATCAATATTATATTTTTTGGAAATGAAGTCCTGAATATCATCGTCCTTTTGTAGCTCAAGTGTCGTTTTTACATACAGGTCTGGGTGGTCATATTTGATAATCCGTTTGCCGACATTATCCTCTACATCCTTAGTAGTTTTAATGTTGGCTGTTTTGGGCTCTCTGGTTAGTAGGTATAGAGGCTCTCCCCTGCTGTCTGAAAATGCCTTTTTCGTTTTACTACCCTCTTCCTTTTGGTAGGTGTAGAACAAGACATCAATAGAATAGCTTCGTTGGACGCTTCGTTTTCTTCTTTCCGTGTTCTCCTTCTGGCTTCTTTCCATCCTCACACCTAACGGTTCTTTCTCCTCATGTTTCTCTACGAGCTTGTCGTAGTTTCTCGTAGCCTTCGCTTTGTCCTTGGTCGTGGTTGCGCTAATCAGCTCGTTTATAATCTTAGATGCGGTGGTGACTTGTGCTATTTTACGGTCGTCATACAGGTTTATGATGTTTCTGATTTTGGCTCTGGTGTCTGTTGATACTCTGTTCCTATTTACTCGTAATGTGCTTTCTAAGGCACTCAGATTTCTTCGTATAGCTTTTCGTGTCATATTTAGATTTAGATATTAATTTAATATAGTTATCATTTCTTTAAAAGGGTTTTCCTTGAATTGTTGCTTATCATTTCATTTTGAATAATTTCTCTCTGTGCGTTTAAGGTATTTAAAGGAATATTTACATATTATGTTATAATAGGAATAATGGTTAAAACTTCAATCTATCACGATGTAATTAAGGATTTAAACCCTGATGAATACACAATGGAAGAAATCAAAAAGCAGATGGCCATATACAACAGGCTGTATTACTTGAAGCTCAAACAGCAGGAAGGGTATATGGAAAGCAAGAAGGAGAAGGTGAAACGGGCCTACCGCCAGAAGGCAATAGCGCAGATGATTAAGGACGACAACATCAATGTAAATGAGCTTTCTAGCCCTCAGGAATTATTGGACGCTCTTTTAAAAAAGCCTAATAATTGATAATATTATTGCTAAATAATATTATTAATTATTTTATTTACTTTTTACTAAGAACTTACAGACTGAATACTTGAGCGCCTTGAACTGGTTCTGCTTCTTATGTATTCTATTGTTTCTTGCGAGCGCCTTGAGCTTACAACACTTTGTGGGGGTGTAGCTTCATCAACATATTCAATTGTCCTATCACTATTAATAGAACTTTGAACTGATACAGGTGGCGAAGAACGAACATATTCACTTAATGCCTCTTCTTCAATAGGTAATAAAGCACTCCTGTTTGAACTTCTTCTGGAACTTGATGAAGATGATGATGAAGGCTCATAAGATTTTTTAACATTCATAGGTAAACTATCGTCGCTCTCTTCACTTTGTTTTTTCTCTACATAAGCTTCATGTAAATCTTCTTCTTCTTCTATTTGTTGCCTTCTACTTCTCATTTCCTCTCTTTCTTCTTTAAATTCATCCTCTCCGAACATAGCATCATACATTCTCCTCATTATTGATTTACCTCTTTCTCTTTCCCTTTGTGGTTCGCGGTCGCGTTCGCGTTCATGTTCCTTTTCTACACTTGCTTCGCTTTCATCTGTTTGTCTCTCTTTAACTTCTTCTTCAATTGTTTTCATACTTTCACTTTCTGTTATGCTTGGTGTAACATCAAAATTATCGGTTTGTGTTCCCTTATCAGGGTTATCATTTAACAAAACTGTTTTCCTGTCATAATTATTCAAATCAAAGTCATCAAAATCAACATCATCTAACAATATTCCTTGTTGTGTTCTTTTCTGTTTCTCTGGTAATATTTTTAGTCTGTGTGTTCTCGCTTCTCTTTCAATTTGTTCAAATGTTGGGCGAAGTTTTAGCATATACTAATAATTAGATTAAATTAAACTCATAACAGCACTTCTAGCCCCTGCCACGACAGCCTCCTTTACAGCCTCTTTTCCTGCTTCTAAAACAGCACCACCTACGGCTCTAGCTCCACTAGCAATAGCAGAACCTATACCACCTGAACTAGAACTAGCTGATTTAGCCTTCTTCATGTTTCTCCATTCTTTTGTTCTTTTTCTTAACAGTTCGTCATTCACCATTGTTTGCCATTCGTTCTCTTCTGGTTCTGTTCCTATGAGATTTTCAATAATTCTTAATAAATACAATTTCTTTGATAGTTCATCAGGTAGATTTTCAACATCAGTTTCCATTTTGTCTGTTAGCTGTCCTCTGATATACAACTGAAATAATAAGTCATCATAATTTATTTTCTGGTTCGTCTTCATTTTTTCAATATCATTGTTCCAAAATAACAACCCCCTTTGATATGGATTAGGGTCTGTATCTTCTGCTGGTATTAGTTCTTCTTCTGAACTCTCTTGTTGTATCGGTTCTAGAGGTGGCATATCATCTTCCCCATCAATATTAACTCCGGCGGGTAATGATTGTCTATGTGCTTCATCTAAATCAGTTTTTGCTGATGATGCTGATGCTTGTTGTGCTTCTCGTTGTCGCTGTTGATGTTTTTCCATTTCCGCCTTTATCATCATAATTTGCTCATCTGACATATTAACATCATTTGTAGGTGTTTCAAAGCCGTCGGCAGTGTAAGCACCTATAGGCGTTCTACCTCCATAACTTAGGACACCCATTGATGAGCCGGTAGCCATTGCCGTTTGTCTCAACTGTGTTTGTCTTATTTCCTCTTTTACCTTGTCTTCCTCTTGCTTCTTCAAGCCTAGAAAATCAATATTATCAAACTGACTGCCGAACTGATTATTTCTAAATATTGTTGCTCGTCTGTCAATCACTTGTTCTATTGATGGTCTGTTGGGGTCTCCTTGACTTTCAATCATTCCTATCATTTCATCGTATGTTGGGCGTAGTTTTAATTCAGACTTTAATGTTTTAATCATTATTATATTTAGAATTAGATTTTAATTTATTTCTGCCATTATATGTTTTAATTCATCTTGCTTCTTTTTCAGTTCTTCTTTTGTTCTTACTGGCATCATTGGACGCTCTAACTGTCTGTTAATATCATCTAATTGACCTTGATACAACGACTTCTTTTGATGTTGTATCCAGTCATTCCTTAACCTAATGTTTTTGGCTCTGTTCTCTGCTTCTTCAATTCTTAATTTCATGTCTTCAATTTGTTTCCTTCGTGAAGCAACACCGAAGGTATCTTCAACATCATACGTCTGGCTAACCATCGGCATACGCTTGAACTCAGGCTTACTCTTAAACATACTCATATTATTAATATTATTTAGATTAAAAATATTATTAGTAATTAATTTTTGACTTCATTATCTCAACTGCTTCTTCAGGAAAATCAATAACATATTTGTCAATCTCATTCAACATCATTTCAGACAGGTTGTAAGTGCCGAGTTCGGTTTCAGTTCTTGCATTGCGAACAGGGAATATGTTTTCAGTGTTTCTTAAATGCTCCTTTAGTTCATTTAAAGGCATTAGTTGTTTTGGAACAGTAGTTTCACATTTTACACACGCCTCTAATGTAGCGATTTGTTTTAATAGTTCATCATTAACATCAAGACCTTTATCACGCATTACATAAAAACCATAATTAAATATTAAACTGCCTTTTTCCTCTTTTGTTAATTCTTTCATATAAGTATATATTATATTAAAACATTTTTGATTTAAAACTGTTAATCTTTTGTATATGTTCCTCTCTTTTTGCTCTTCTTATTTCGTTATAAGATGCTTCTAGTAATTCTCTTGCTGTTAGTTGCCGTGGCACACTTGGCTTTGCTTTCGTTTTAACTTCAATAGGTTCGGAATAATTAACAACTTCATTTTGAGCGTTTTTATCGTTTTCTTTGATTTCATATTTTGCTTTCATTTCCGCTTCAATTTCTTTCCTTAGTTTTTCTTCAACCTTGGTCCCGTAACTTGCCTTCTGCTTATTCACTGGTAATGTTTCCGTTGGCTGTCCCTTGCAATAATGTGGGTGGGTGTTTCTTAGAGATTTGGGTAACATCTTTTTATTACAAGCCTGACATTCAACTAACTCTACTACTTTAACACTTCTCGCTAATTTCTTGGGAGTTGCTTTCGCTTTTGGTTTTGTTTGCTCTTTAGATGTTTCTTCAGTAGCTTCTTTAATTTGTTCTGTTGGTGCTTCTTCAGGCGCTTCTTCAATAACTTCATTAGCCACTTCTTCATTAGCTTCTTCATTTTTAACCTCCTCAACTGCTTCACTGCTCATTAATTAATATAGTATATATTTTTCTAATTAGATATTTATCAACCCCTGAAAAATGTTAAAGTGAAAGAGATATCAACATTATTTAAATTAACCGTCTGATTTAAATTATTACTAAGTCTAAAATTCAATCTGCGAAGCATTTTGTTACTAACATCAATATAATCAACACTGCTTAATTCATTGTCGTTTATAATTCCTAAATAGGGAACTGTTACGTTAATGTTCTTCACAATTGATGAATTACCCGCTACTGTTAATTGGTTGTAGTTGCTAATTTCATTACAATGTAAATACAAACTCTTGAAGGGGACAAGGCCAATAAAATTAGTAATGTAAGGAACAAGATTAGTGTAAGCATCGGGCGCGGGTGTTGTATTACCCATTACGCGATTAATTGAATTCAAATTATTAACATCAACATCATCTAAAAATGAACCGACAAAAGGCGCAACTTCAGCATCCGTTAAGACAACGAATATAACAGTAGCATAATTAACAGCAATCCTAATTTTGTTGGTTGTTGCGTTATACCTTACTGTGTATGTATCAGGTCTATCCACTGTATCAAAATAGTTATTTAGTTGCGTTTCTAATTCAGTTGTTAATTCAGAGGCGGTGTAATTACCTTCGGGAATTGGTATTTTACGATAATAAGCACCCGCTACCAGAGCAGGAGGTAATACTTGATGTCTGAAGTATAAATTATTATTTGTGCTGTTTATTGAATACCACGAATGGGGAATGCTTACCTCGTGAATTTGACATAGCATATTGTCTTCTAACTGCACCGTTTCAGGTAAATCAATCGTGAATTCAGATGAAGTGCCACTCACTTTATAACTACTATCAATATATACTTTTTTAAATTTGAGCATTATTAATTAAATGATAAAATAATTTATAACTTATTTTATAATGCATAAACATAAAAGAAGAAATGAAGGAATAATATATGAAGCGCCTAATACAAGAAATAAAATACATGACGATGTTAGGGAAGAATTAGCAGGTGCCGAAACGTTCTTAACGGACACACAAGGACTTAAATTAGCATACGAAAATCCTGACGGAATATATCAGAATGGCTCTATTCTATATATAGCAGGAACTAAAAGTGGGAGAGATGTTTATGATGATTTAAAATTACCGTTATATCAAACAAGAAACACGAAGAGATACAAAGACGTTGATAAGTTCATTGAAGACGGAACTATAGAAGTTGATGGTAAAAAACTTACAGGAATTACTGATATCATTAGCCATAGTTTAGGTTCAGCAGTGGGACAACAAATAAATACTGATTATGGTAATATTTTTAGAAGTCGCAGTTATGGGTCTCCTTTTGTTTCAAATCAAAGACCGCAAGACACAGGAACAAATTTAAGAATACGAAAGGCTGGTGATGTTGTTAGTATGTTTGATAGAGGAAGCACAACATTAAATAAGGGAACTTTAGACCCTTTGCAAAATCATTCCTATCAAGACATAGGAAATGTTCATAATAAACCAGGCAACTTACCAATAACACAAGAAGAGTTTATGCAACAATTTAATTAATTTCTAAATAATAATAATAATGTTTCATAAAAAGGCAACAACATACGAACAGATGGAGAAGACGACACCAAAAGAGAAGAAGTTTAAGCAAAACAGTTATGAAGAAATAAGGAAACTTGTGGAAGAAAATGAAGGAAATAATATAGTTAAAGATATTAAGAACAAAAAGAAAAATAATAAAGAAATTTCATATAATTTTAAATTATTTGATTAAATATAATATTAACAATTATATTTAATTAAATTTTTCTATAGTAAAATATATATTAGATGGAAACTTTTAGCCCGGAAGATATTCTAATTGACAGCCTCTCGTTTAAATTAAACAAAGGTTCAAGTTATATTAATGATAGAAGAAGTGTGTCATTCTGGCCGAATGGGTCAAATATTTACAAAAGTGATAGTGGGAACCGTGTTTTAAAATTTAGTTTAAACGGAGAAGATAATAGTTGGTTAGACCCCCAATCAGTTCGTATTTTCTTTACATTAAAAAATCTTGATATTGGAGCATTTGATAATAAAGTCCGTCCATTATCTCCTCCTTATTGTTTCTTTAGAAGAATGAGAATTATAGCAGGAAATCAGGTTGTAGAAGACTTTGATAATTATAACCGAGTTCACCATATGTTTTCTAAAATGATGTCTCAAGGAGCAAGAAAAGATGAAGCAAATGAAGGTTTTGGACAACGATATGATGATGAAGTGAAAACATTAGTTAATAAAGTTGGAACAGAATTATCACACGAAGTAAACGGTTTTACTCTTCAAGGTTTCAGAGATACAATGACAGTCGGATTTAAACCATTATGTGGTTTATTCAGTCAGTTTAAGTATTTACCACTAAAGTATATGGGAAATTTAACGATTGAATTAGAATTGGTAACGAATGCTACTGATTGTATTATTGATTATAGAAGCTATCAACTTAATGATGATGTGGGTAATCGGTTTGTTCATAATGTAGACACTGGTGTTGAAGCAGATGCACAAATTAGAAATACAAGCATTCAGTGGGAAATTAATAATGCAAGAGTTGTCTGTGATGTTTGCACACTTGACAATAATTTAAATAATGAATATGTTAAGCATCTGTTAGAAGGAAAAGGACTTCCCATTACTTACACAACATATATTACACAAAGTCAAACTATCAGCAATACAGATAATATAAGCATTCCGGTTATTCGTTCTGTTTCTAAATTAGTAGCATCTTTTATTACATTTTACAAAGCAGGAGACCCAAGCACAGGATTTGAATATTGTGATAAAGAATTTTGTAGATTTTATCACCCAATGCAAACTTCTGACGAAGCAGTTGATGGTTTATATAGTGAAAATAAAGATTTAGAGTTTCAAATTCAATTGGGTTCTAAGCTTTATCCAGAATATCCATGTCGCTCAATGACTGAATGCTATTATCATTTACGAAAGGCACTTAATTTACCTATGTTTCATCAACATTCAATGAGTGTAAGTTTTAGACATTATAGAGACCGTCAATTCATCTTTGCCTTTTCATTTGAAAAAGTGCCCGATAGTAGTTATACAGGGATTAACACGCGTAGCGGACAGCAAATGTTAGTTAAAATTAAACCAGTAGGAACATCAATTCCAACTTTTGATATGCCAGAAAATATTTATATCACGATGCTTTCAGAACAGATACTAGAAATACGCGATTTAGGACTAAAGGTATTTGATTAGAATTTAATATTAACAAAATAATAATCTATTTTATTAATATTAACTAATGCCATTAACACTTAATAATACAAATACATTAACAGCAGATAATATTGTTGTAAGTGGAACAGATTTAAGCGACTTATATGCAACAAAAACAGAATTAGGAGACATCAACACAGCAAACACTTCAAACATAGCAACAAACACAGCAGACATAGCAGTTTTAAACACAAAGCAATTACAAAACTTCCATAATATTAGTTCTGTATCACATATTTTAAATACTACTTATCAAACTAATTTACAACTATCAACAAATTTTTACAACAAGGTAGAAATAGACACGACTTTTACCAATTACTATACACAAACACAGATAGATACAAATTTATCTACTAATTACCAGACTAACACCCAATTAGGAACAAATTATTATAATAAAACCGAGGTAGATGCCTTAGTAGGTGGTGGTGGTGGTTATAGTGATACAGATATTGATAATTTATTAGATTTACGTGTTCCCAAATCAGATTTTATTGATAGATTTAGCCCCAATCCTATTATTGATTGCAGTGCCCCGACTGTTATTCATAGTGGATTAACATTAAACAATTCAACAATAAATATAAGTCCAGTAGCGGGATTATTATTTAGCAACCAAACAGGAGGAGGTGATAAAGTATTAGCAGAGTTTAAAAACGCAACTAGTTATATAACTTTACAAGGTGATAAAATATTTTGTAATAATACATCTGATAACGCAATAAAACAATTAGATTTATCAAATAATAATGCAGGATACAAAATGTCAGGAAAAATAGAAGCGCCGACAGGTGGGTTAGTTGTAGAAAATACAGCAGATGGTAATTTATCATTTACAGTTAGAAATACTGATAATTATATTACTTTTAATAATGATAATATTGATTGTTATAATTCAGTTGGTGATACAGGTAGGATTTTAAATTTAAATAACAATGCTAATCAATATGTTAAATCACACTCCTTATTAGTAGATACAGGAGCAAATACATTAACGGGAGGATATACATTAGATGTTGTTGATAGTGCTATTGTTAGACAAAATTTAAAAGTAGATGGTAATTTTGATTTAACAAATGATTTAAATTTTGATGGAGAAAATGCGAATGTTAATAATTCTAATGGATTAACATTTTATAAAAATACAACAGATGCCAGTAATGTTTTAACAATAAAGAATGCACAAGGGTATTTAAAATTTAATTCATTTAATATTAATGCTTATAATACAAGCAATGACAGTTCTTCATTACTTTTATTAAATACTGCAAATGGTAATGGTGTCTATTGTTTAAGTTTAGGCATCGGAGCAATTCAAGGTGCAAATAAATTAAATGTAAGCGGTGGGAATGCTAATTTTGGTGGCACTTCATCATTTCAAAATACATCAACATTTAATGGAGATATTTATGTTAATAATTCAGGTAGAATATTTCAAAGAGCGGACGTCAATAATTCATTAAATATTATTTCAACAAATGAAATTAATTTTTCATTACAGTCAAATAGAACAACCGACCCTACAACCGGAACAATAGCACTGCAACTAAACGACACTAATGGAATTACTATTAATAGAGCAGTTACAAATAATCAAACATTTAATAGTATTGGTAATATCGTTGGTGAGGCAGACATTATTAGTTGGGGACGTTTTATGTTTCAAAACAGTAGTGAATTTAAGGAAGTGTTGGATACACAATATAAATTATATATTAGAAATGGAGACACAGCAGGGGAAATGAATTTAACAATAGGCTTGGAAAATAGCACACCAGAAATACAATTAACTGATGGTAAAGTTACTTTATTAGGAAATTTAGAAATAACGCATGTTGATGTTTCAGGCTCACAGCGGGTATTAATAAATAATCCCGACACGGATGGGTTTATTAGATTAAGTAATAATAATTTATCAAGGTTAGATGCCACAAATACAGGTGTTGATGTATACGGTTTCTTTACTACAACTAATAACGCCGATATTGGAGGAAATTTAACATGTGTTGCTCTAACTGAAACATCAGACGCTAAAATAAAAGAGAATATTCAAGAAGTAAATATTAAAGACTGTTATAAAGCAGTCAAATATATTAAACCAAAAACATACAATTTTATTAATGATGAAAGTAAAAAGAGTAATATAGGATTTATAGCAGACGATATTAAGGATGCTAAAATGCCCAAAGAATGGGATAACATCATATATTATAACGATGATGGAATGAAATTATTAGCATATAATAAAACATCAGTTGTATTGTGGGGGTGTGTTCAAGAGTTAATGAAAGAGGTAGAAGATTTAAAGAAGGAGGTAAGGAAGTTGAAAGGCGAAGCCTCGCCAAAACCAAAGGCAAAACCAAAAGCAAAAAGTAAAGATTAATTTTATCTAAATAAGAATATACGGGTTCTAAAACATCTAAATCATGTGCTACTGAAAATATGAAGCAAATAAAAGAATTAGATATTAATGAAAAAACAAGAACAGATATGTTATTATTTAACACTTTAAAAGATGTTATTGAAAGAGTTGAAAAGTTAGAGGAAACAAAAAGCGATAAAATATATTATAAACTACCTGCTATAAATTTATGCAGTTATTCATTGATTTAATAATATTATTATCAAATAATATTATTAATCAATCACTAGTTTAGCATCAAATCGTTTATAAAACATATCATTAACATCCCCTTTCATTAAGTTAATAAATAAAAAACTGTATGGTTCTTCTGTTGCTATATTATACACTTCTAATAATAGTTTCTTTGCTTCTTGTAGGTTTTTAGTATCTGCTACACTGGATTTCTTAATTAATACGGCGCTTAGTTCTTCAACCATTGTTTCTATTTCCTTATAATTCCTTAACCTGAAGAAGAATAACTGACGACTATTTACGCGAATGATAGGAGACAGCGCGTTAAACTTTTGTGTGCTTGTTATGATGTTAATACTGTTGTGTCTCCCGCGGACATACAACTGATTTAATAGCGGTGAGTTTCTTGAGAATGCCTTACTATCAGCAAAATCATCCACTATTATCAGTATTGAGAATAATTTATTGTGGTTTTTCTTCTTCTGGTATTCAATGACTTTATGCTGTCTTTTTATCACCGCTTCTAATTCTTCGGGGATATACTCATCAAATAGACACTTTTCTTTCTCTAAGTTAACCTTTAAATTATCCTGAATATATTTTTTAACTGGTAACCAATTACTATCCACTGAGATGGAGGGGGACCATATATATATATATTCTTTCAAAGACATCTCTGTAAATGTCTAGTATCATTGACTGTAACAGAATGCCTTTTCCTGAACCTGATGGACCTGTTATTATTTGTGAAAATGGTAATCGTGGTGCTATTTCATACTTAGATTGTTTAAAATCATATTCTTTAACATTAACTGGTTTGACTATAGGAGTAAGCATTATGATTATTACATAGAAGAATTATATGGTTTAAATATATAATGAATAAATACATAGAAGTAATAAATGAGATAGAGAAACTAGATTATGTCATAAAAACTCCAAGGTATAGAATGTGTTGTCACAGTCTGTTAGAGTTTCTTAAAGCAGTATGCTATTATATTAAGAATGTTAAAAAATCTAGTTAATGTAAATGAGCGATACATCAAATGACAGTGGAGGAAGAGATAAAGGTTTTCATATTGATAAAAAAGGCTTTCATTGTATACCTTGCCGTTGTAAAAGGCAGTTTTATCATAAGGAAACGAAGACAATTAAAGAAAACAATATAGTTACAACAGATACTGTTATTGATAAAAGAAATACTAAATTTGGTGGTAATGGGAGACATACAAGCCCGGACGATATTTTTAAAGATGAAAATGCATTACAGACAGGTAGCGTTGAAATATGCGATACAGGATGGGGCAAATCTCAGATTACCCCAGAAGAACTTGAAGAAAGGTTAGATAAATGTGAGACGGATATAATAGAAATTAAAAAGGATATTGAAGTCATAGCTAAACATGAGTTACATAAAATGGATTAAAAAGTAGAATATATTATACAATTGACAGAGTACAGCGCCCAGACCGAATTGGAAGAAGGAGAAGAATAACACCCCCTGCAGTCAAGTCCCCTTAATACCTACTGCATATTTATAGATGGACGAGAGAAAGGGGACGCCTCGCAGGGGCTCGCGAGCGTTCGCGACAGTATCTTGATACATCTGTATAATTTGATACACATAAGATGTATCAGCTAATTCGTTTGAAGCTTCATTAAATCTTAAGGAAATGCATAATTCATAACATTTCGTTATGTTATGAATTATTTTGTCACCTGATTATATAATGCTCGTTGTATTTGGTGAAACGCGAGAGGTTGAAGATAAACTATTAGAATGTAAGAGGTGCAAAAAGAAGTATCCGATGAATAACTTCTTAAATACTAATAACAAGTATTCAACAACGACTTGCAAGTATTGTAGAGACGATTTGAGAAAGGAAGGTGAGAGAATGAAGATACAACAAAGTGTTCAAATGCGTTAAAACTTTTAAAACTTTTAATCTAAGTTTGTATATATGAGTGAGAGCGATGAAGTTGTTAAAAGCCCAATCAAGAAGTTAAAAGAAGAGGTTAAGAAGCTAGAGGAAACAGTAGCTAGATTAGTTGCGAGGGTAGATAATCTTGAGGAGAAGAAGAAAGGGAAGGAGAACCAAACACCTAATACAACTAGTTCAAACTATAACAACAAAAGGAATGCATACATTAATAAGTTAAATAACAAAGATATTTTAAACCCGAAGGAAGAAACAAAGAAGTATTACGAAGTGCAGTATGATGCGGAGAACGAGAAGTATTTTTAATGTATTTCAAGGAAAAAAGCATTTAAAGAAATAACGACTATATATATTAGTGTGAAAATGGTCAATCAACAAGAACAGGATGAAATAACAAATGACGATGTTGTCAAGGTTCATGATTACTTCAGGGAACTCAAGGAAGAGCGACGGAATTGTAAATGTAAAGATTGTAAGAAACACGAACGTTATTCCACTCTGTATGAATTGTCACTACCAGAAAATATTATTCATAATATTTACGGCTTTGTTTATTTTTGCCGTAGTTGTCAAAAACGCCAGTTCAAGAAGGAGAGGATAGAGGGAATTATCAGACGTAATATACTACACATATATGATGTAGATAGACTTATTTTCTCAACTAAACATGACTTTCCCAGTTATGACAGGGTTAAAAATAGTCTGTTCAAGAAATTGTCAACAAAAAGATATACAGTGTTCAAATGGATATATGAGGATTGGATGGATATTAAAAATATTAATATTCGTAGTAAGATAAACGATTTTGGTTTTAATCCAGATGTATTTATTAGGGACTTTAATAAAATTGTTGGAACTCTTATGAATAAACCTGAGTTTGTCTTAATGGATTAAAAAGAGGAATGAAGCAGAAAAACAGTAATTGAAAATATTTTTTTGAAAAGATTTTGTTAATATTCCTTTATATTAACAAAACCTTGTATTATCTACTGCCCTCCAAGCCCCGAACACGAAGTTTCATGTAGCATACGCGAACCACCCAAAATACCCTAAATTCTATCAACCCCCTCACGCCCATCGGGAAGATTACAATACATTATTGAATAGTTTTGATAAGATGAATGAACCCCATCACGCCCATTGGAAAGATACGATTTTAGATAATTTTCCGGAAGAATTTTTATAAATGAAAGACCCGCTAATAATCAACGATAAAATTTAAGAAATTTGAGGAAAATTTAAAACGAGTGAGGCTAAACGATTTAAAAACGAATAAGGAGGATTGAAAAGAAAAAACGAATAAGACGAGATATAAATGAAAATGAATAAGGCTATATGACAAGATTTGATAGATTTTAAATTCGCTAAGATACAACAATATTTTTTGAGAAAAAATGTATTTTCAAAAAATGATGGAAAAATTGAGAAAAAATAGACTTGGAAAATGGATAAGGTGCGATGCGTGTTTTTGGTGAAAAATGTGATAATGAAGAAGGCTATGAGTTAGGATGTGTGAAAAATGAGTGAAAAATGATGTATGGGCGTGGGGGGGGGGTGTATGGATTGTTCCTATCTTCCAAGGGGCATGACCATTGCTAACTGATTTTACTATTTTACTATTTTACTAATTTTACGCGAAATCGGGAGTTTGCATCTCGAAAACCCACCTGTGCCGGTCGGACCCAGAATTTCGCGAAATCCAGAAAAAAAATCCTCCTTCTCTCTTTACTTTTAATAGGATTTCCTCCACGGGCTCAGCAGTTTGCATCTCGAAAACCCACCTGTGCCGGTCGGACAAAGATTTTACTATTTTACTATTTTACTATTGTACTAATTTATTAATTTTACGCGAAATCGGGAGTTTGTATCTCGAACGAAAACCCACCTGCGCCGGTTCGACCCAGATTGTACTATTTTACTATTTTACTTACTAATTTACTAATTTTACGCGAGTTTGCATCTCGAAAACCCACCTGTGCCGGTTGGACCCAGAATTTACCACTTGCATCTCGAAAACCTCCTCTGGCATGTCGGATCCCAGGAAAGTTTGCATCTCGAACACCTACCTTTGCATGTGGGACCCCAAGAAAGTTTGCATCTCGAAAACCTACCTTGGCATGTCGGACCCCCAATTTGCATGTCGGACAGAGGGATCCCGGTCCCAGCCTGGCTGTCCCTGTCACATTGGATACTCGCGCTGCGGATGCCCTGGGCCTGGAAGGCCTGTCCAACACGGATGATGCGGGCGGGGTTCGGGCAGGAGAGGGGGGAGTAGTAGTTCTCTTGCTCGCGCCAAGGCATGAGTTGGGAAGCCGTAAAGGCAGAGTTCAGCCACCTGTTGCCGGATGGGTCAGGGCATGTCAGAGCCATCAAGCCTTGAGCAGCGGCGCTTCTGACAGGCATTGGTCCAGCCTGGCCTGCAGGAGCGGCCACAACCGAAACGCACAAAACAGTCTACCTCAGGGTTGACCGATATCACAAGTGGCAAATTGGGTTTCATCAGGCAAGTGTTGAGCAGTTGAGACGTAATCATCTGGAACAGTCCAACGCCTTCCAAAGGCTTACCCAAGCGGCCTGCACGTGCGCTGCTTGCCTGGTGAGCCCAGCGTCTTCCCGGAGTGGCAGCACGACCGCCCGGTATCTTCGGGGACAGGTGAGTGAATGAGAAGCCAGGTTCATAATGGGGACTTCTCACTTCGGTGTGGGGTTGTTAGATTTTAAACTCAACTCTTCTGCCCGAACTCTTCTCTTTGCCCGGTCTACTCCTAGAGATCAAGACTCCCTGGAGTGCCCAACCCAGAGACTCCTGGAGTGCCCAACCCCAGACTTCCCTGGAGTGCCTAACCGACTCCCTGGAATGCCCAACCCCGGAGCCTCCCTGGGTGCCCAACCCCAGAGTCTCCCTGGAGTGCCCAACCCCAATTGGAAGCAAAAACTAAGAAAGCGTATTTGAATCAATGCGTCTTTGTTTGAATATCTTATTTGCGCTCTTTCCTTCTTGAGGAGGAGCAAGGTGGGGATGTTGGAAGTAAATTAATTTCTCAGTCGCGGCTTTTACGAAGTATTCATGGAAGGTGGACCTGTTGACGTTCGGGAGATTTTGGGACAGCTGTGCTCATGTTCGAAAAATGTCCCCTACCCACCTCTCGAAGACCACGAGCATCTCTCCAAGCTCCTTGGTGAGCAGTGTTTTTGACCGTCCCCAGTGAACAGGGGTCATCATCTGCTTGTGATGCTAATGTGTTCAGGCTTGGTCGAGTCGAGGTGTATACCCGAACCTCTGCAGAGACTCATCCATCTAAAGAATCTATATGTCAGCGCCTCCGCGTAGCTGTAGCTCACCAATGTTGCGTTCATGAGAACGCTTTTTTTGCGCCATGTTTTGCCACTGGTGTCAGCGCTTGGTGGAGAAGAGGCTGAGGGCTGTGCAGGGTCGCAAGCGAGCGCGGCTGGCTTGGAAAACTGTTGCGGCCACTGCTTGAAGCTTACCTCAGGACTCAGTAGCCTTTCACGTTCAGACATGGATTTGACCACATTGATCTTCGACATCACAATGCTGCAAGACCGCTTTTTTGCTCTGGGCTTGCTCAATGTGAATGAACGGTTGGATTCTACTTGCTCGCTGTGCTGCGACCTCCGCATGCGGCAAGTGGAAGGAAACCTGACATTCGGTCACTGGTTTTGGATGGACTTGTTACGTGTCGCGCTTGCACATCCCACCCGGCCTTTTGCCGCTCTGTTTCTCGCAAGACTTGAAGCCAATGTGAAGTGGCACTTGTCGTCAGAGCTTGTCTGATGGTGCCAGTGGCCCCTTGGTGGACAGCCTCGCAGCTGATGTAAACGATGATCCACACCTCAGCAACGTAGATCAGGCTTAGACGGGGATTTGTTCAGCTCAAGCTGCACTTGGTTTTGAGACTGTGCATTGCCATACAGCAATGCGTTTCTGAGACATGACGTAATGCTGGCTGGCACACAATGGCATAGCACATGCCAAGATGCGACTCACGGCAACAGAACATGTTTTGTTAATTTTGTTGCTTTCTCGGGTTCGGGAGAGGTGCTGAGCCAGAAGTCTTGGTTTCCTCCCCCTTTCACAGTGTAGTTTAGGCAACGTGACAGTATCACGATTGCATGCCACAAGCCGGTGGCGGTGCATGCACGCATGAAGAACATGCGCGCAAAACCCTTCCAGCAACCGCTGCAGTCTGCCTAGTCCAATTAGATGGACAAGTTAGCTCGGACTGCCATCAGCGATGCGGGCTGGTACTTCGAGTGTTGTTGAAGTTTTGCATGTTTGCAAAACGAGGCCATTCAGACCTTCTCAGATGGCCGCATGTCCACACATCTAGATTCTCCAAATCATCTGGCTCTTGCCTGGTGGGCAGTCGGACTATGTCGGACCGCGGCCTGCAGTTTGTCTTTGACAAAGATCACCCCAAATCAGGGCTTCTGCAGGATTCTGGAGGCACTGAAGAAATGGTGACCAGATCCTGAATGTTGGATTGTTGTGGCCATGGCTTCAACGTTTTGCTGCCTGAGGATCCGACCAGGCTAGTAATCCAAGCAGCAACCAGCACCAGGCTGCCAAGCATCACCTCCGCTTTCCAAACAGGTGCAGAAACGTGAAGAAAATGCAGCTGTGACAGGCTCACCTGCACGCCTTGCGAAGAATACTAGTGTTACATCTTCGTTACTCTTTAGCTGGAGGCACCGTCCGCGCAGGCAACCGCCCTGGCTTGAGCCGGTAGCGCTGCTCGTCCCGTCTTCGATCCTGTTGCGTGACACACACGTTATCAGCCCACCAATTCCAGCACGTTACCGAAGGCCAGCCTCTGCTTCGGCCGAGCCTGCATCCGGCTGATCCTCTGAGAATTCAAGATGTAGGCGAAAACAACAAAGTACGACGGACACTTGAAAGAGTGTAGGTGACGTCAGCCGTACCGACATGCGAAGAGATCGGTCAAACCAATGTAGCTAACAACTGTTCGCCAACAGTGTCCTCTGTAGGCGCAAAGCTAGGATGAAAGGTCAGCGTGATGTTGCCTGCTTCGCCCGTGGCCCCATCAACCTCAGTCCAGGAGACACTGAGGGCGCACAGGTCTGAGCATCTGTGTGACCAAACAGCATTCAAAGGGAGCGCGACAATGGTACAGGCAGCAGCGGGCTTATCAAAGCATGCCAGAATTTCTGCCGTAACATGTGCCCAAAGGATCCCAAAGGACTAAGTAAACTCAGTGCTGTCGGATTTCGTCGTTTTCAGGCGCTCCTGCACGTCGGGGGCCTTGGAACACATAGAGACCCCCGCAGACCGAGCTTCGATTCATTGGGCCCGACTCTGCAGCCAAAGGGGCACTGTCTTCTCAAAAGGCCAACCTGGCCTGCAAACCTCGAGCTCGTGGTGCACAAGTTGTAAAAATTCAGCCAAGGACAAGTCGTGCAATGCAACAGTGCCCGCCTTTCCAGGTCTGTTCTCAAGCTGTACATGTCAATAATCCGACCAGACGTGGAAGGTTCTTCCCACACTGTTTTGTTCTCTTCGGTGTTGTGGAAGATCTGCGTGGGGCGACCATTGCCTTGCCACATGGCGGCACGAACTTGCTCGAGTATGATAGCTCTTCCAAGTCACGCACGAACCATGACGGTGAGCATGGCAACTGCGTATTCCGAGGATTCAGTAGCATAGCAGCACAGCGGCTTGTCCATTCGAGGCGAAGCCAAACCGGCTGCTGCTCCTGGGCCACTATGGACTACAAACAGAGGCGGTCCCGTGCATCCCACAGCACATGGACGAGCCGAAAGAGTCCACGATTGAAGCTGTCCTGAGAACTGGAGCTTGCAGTGCTGACCTGGCACTAGGTGGAACACCCATGCTTTTGACTGCCGGCTCCCTTGGCACCACTCGGGAAGTTGCACGATTACAGCCTTCTGTTGTTCTGAACGCGTAGGAGAAAAGGTTCTTGGTGTAAGGATTGCGGCACATTGGGGGTCCGGAAGCCATGGATATCGAGCCTGTTTGGGCATGATCCTTGTGGCCTTCGTCGCTGTTTTCGCCGCTAGTCGACTGTCGACAGTGTCAAGAGTTGCAGGGATCGCTTGGACGCGATCTAAAAATACTCACAAGTAAACGACCTAATGGCGCACAAACAAAACCAAACCACCCACCAATTACTGACTTACTTCGATGATCTCCCACATGCAAAGCCAACAATGTGCTGCCTTCTCGGGCAAGCAATTTCGGATACTTTGCCGCATGATTCTGTCGCGGTTGCCCCCAAATCAACTGACTGCGGGACTGGACACTGCAAGGTGCTCCTGTTGGTTGCTTTTGGTGTCCTCCGAGTTTCTTTTGTGTGAGCGATGGGAAGTTCTGGTGAGCACACAGGTCATTGTTGTGAGCGCCGAAGGTTTGCGTTCAAGCCTGGGGCATCTCCATGTCTAGGCTGTACGAGACGTCGTGCCCGCGGAGGTGGATGTTGATCAAGTGTACATTGGACGCTAAAGGAACCCGTCTCTGGGTGCACAGCGAGTGGCACACAAACCGACGGCCAACCCGATGTCTGTTCGATCACTGAAGCAAGTGCAGCACTCACTAGTACACCACAAATTTGGCCTCAGCATGGTTTATAGGCCCCCACCTCAACTACTCAACTGCAGAAAAAAAAAAAGCGACAATTAGCCAGCTCGTGTTTCCACACCCGTCCCTTTGACGACCTCCTACTACTTGTGAGGCTCCTACCGGCGTCGAATGTGAAGCTGCGTCCCGTTCCTGCCTCTAGGCAAGTGAGCTCCGCCACGAGGTCGTCAAACTCTCTTCTCAGCTGCCTGGCGAGATCTCTTCGTCCTTTATACAATATCCTTACATGCAAATTCATCGTATGTAAGCCCTACATGCGATGAACTTGCGTGCAAGGATATTGCACAAAGGACTATTAGGGCTTCTTGTGATTTCACAACTAGAACATGCTGGCGAGCTTACATGAGCTCGCGTGAAAAACCCCGCTATGCTCTTTGGAGTGGCTGCGGCTGCCGTTGCCATACTTGCAATGATCGCGAGCGCCTCAGCATGACCTCTGCACCTGGCTCTTGGCGAAGGAAGCTCAGAACTTGACCCGACTCGAAGCGGCCGAGATCCTCAGCTTCTGAGCAACGGGCAAGCAAAGCCTTGCACAAGTCTCCTCCTCTCTCCTTCGCTCTCTGCCTTTTTCATCCCTCTTTTTATCCTTCACATTCTTCTCTCCACTCTCTGACTGAGCAAGCTCTCTGAGAGAGCGCTGAAAATGATGCTCTCCGAGCGTCTGCGCAGAGCTGGGCCTGGAGCTTTTGGCACTCGGGCTGCAGCATCTGGAGCACTTCCATGGGCCTCACCAGCAATCAGAGAGCTCTCGGCTCTCTCAGAGCAGATCTCTACCCCTTTCGGTTTCCGAAATTTGATGGGGTCGCTTTAAGGAGATGCTGTTCTGATTTGGGGTACAAAGGGGTACCCTTTTTCACAAGGGACTCGACTGCTACCCTTTCTGCCCAGCCCTACTTTAGGAAATACCCACCCCCTCGCTCTTTTTTTCTGAGGCGCTCTGCGCCACCAACACAAAAAGAAGGTGATACCACACACCAGCCCGTGACACACGACTCTGCTTTCCATTTCATTGCCCAGGGGCAGCTCCTCGCCATCCTCATTCCCAGCCTCCCCTACTCTCGGAGATTCCTCACCTGGAATGGAAGATAATGCAAGTTCCATTTGCTTCCTCTGCGCTTCTCTGTCTTGCACGGATCTCTGAGGCGCCCGCGCACCACGGACAGCTGCCGTTGCATCTCAGTTTCCTCTACAAGCGCTTCGCCATCGCGCGTGTCCTGACAGCAAGGAGTCAGCTGAGGAAGCTCTGCTGCATTATGCTACCTCATGTTGCTTGGCATGACGGGACGACTTGCTATTGGACTGCAAATGCGACGGCGATAGCGCTGCCTGCTCTGCAGCTTGAGCAAGCCATCCGAAAACGTCCAGGAACAGCACGCTGCCTGCACAAGTTCGCAGTCACCGAAGGCACGGGTTGTGCCACAAACCTCATCACCCCATCGGCTGCATGATCCTCTGCAGCTTACATTGCGGAGTGCTGTGGTACAAGACTGAGCTTGAGAAATGGCCTTAGAATACTTTCTGGTCAGCTTGCTTGCTGTCTCCGCGACTACCAAGACTCTCAAGAGCTTTTCGGCACTAACCCCTGAATCGGCACATTTCTCATGCCTATGGGCCCATGAGAGCCCATGGGCAAACCAGGAATCCCTGGCCAAGATGCGGAAGTTCGTAGGAAGCTCCACATTGCCAAACGGCACGGCCCGTGCTACGATCCTTGGTGATAAGGCTTGCAATCTTCCTCAAATCCGTTCGTCGTGTCAGGCTCATGCTACCTCAAAATGATGACTCCTGAGAATGCGAGCAGCGCCGTAAAGACGATCCACAGCAGATGGAAGAAAAAGGCCACTGGAACCATGAAGCGGTAACAGCCGATCCTGAGCTGCGCTTCCCCGACTCAAAGCTGCAACACTCGCTGAGACTCTGCTTCCAATCTTTTCAACTCGAGGGCTGGCAACCCCATTGCAGCTCTTTCCGTGTCAGAGTTAGACAACGGGCAACCCCATTGCGGGCACGTTAGACAACAGTGGCAACAGTTAGACGGTTTTGGGAAGATGCGAAGCCAAAGCTCGTGAACGCAGTGGGTGTACTTGTCCACCCGCGATGCAAGCTAAAACTCCTGAGCTTGCAACTCAATGCTTCAATGACTACGAGGCTTGCTGGCCGACAAAAGCCGCTGGCAGACTCATCATGTCTCGCATCAGCTTTCGAGAGTAGCTGTGGCTTTGACTGCCCAGCTGCACAGTCACAAGCGTAGGCGGAAGAATCAGGAGGATGGCAGCGATTGCCAGGATCTTTCGCGACAGGTATAGGTCAAGCCTGCTGGTGTCAAATGGACTTTGCTGAGCCCTCCCTGAGCTGCCTGCAATGATCTGCAATGTCACAAGTTGGCCTCGCCAAGACCCATGCGCAGCCCGTAAAGATCACCACGCAAGAGAGTGCCGGCAACGGGACGTCGTTTACGGCCACAAGTGTCCCCAGCATCATGTAGCCTCAGATCTCTGCGCAGCAAAGTGGGCGCAAATGTCTGAACCACCAAGCATCCGAAAACTCGTGAGAACTCGAGTCTGGTGGCAGGCACTTGGCACTTCAGGGAAGATGTCATTCTACCCGTGCGATGCACATTAAGCAGCATCTAACTGACCAGAAAGTGGTTGGAGATTTACTCTGGCCAAGGAGCTGAGTGTGTGCAGCAGCCTCGGACACGCACACTCGCACATACTCTCAAACTAGTCTCACACCAAAGGCTCGCACGGACAGACTCGCGCAAACAATCACAGGCACAATCAACGAAACGTGTCCCACGCTACTCGCCGCCCCCCCTCCTCCCCACTTCCTCACACTCCCCCTCTTTCCTCCCTCACCGACACTTGCCGGGCTAAGTGGACAAGTTTGCTGCACATATGTTATTTGTTATTGCCTTAAGACGAAGCCCGCCCGCACCAATTCCTCTTCACAAGTGGGACCGCCGTCACTACCATTACCACAACCAGCCCTAACCCTACATCCTTAGACCCTTTTTGCATCCAGGCCCCTCTTCCCAACTAGGCCTCTGCAGAAGACACTAAACCCTAAACCCTAAACGCGTCTAGCGGAGGTTGGAAACTTTTTTGTGCCCGCTGCGCTCGCAAGGGCAATCTCGGCTCGAGCATCTCGGCCAAGAATGACACTGGAGCTAGGTATTGCCATGAAAGAGGTGATTTGCAGTTGGAAACTGGGATTTTTAAACTGGGGTCCATCTCGAAACGACGCTGAATCGAAACACGTACGTGGGGCAAGAGGTTGCGACATACTTAGGATTGGTGCAGCTGCCCCCACTTCCCCCCATTGACTAAAGTCTCCCTTACAATGGGGTAATTGCGGTCCAGACTGGTATTTGTGGGGCAAGCGGGGCAAGTTGCCAGTGTCGAAATCACGTGGGGCGAAATCGGCATGTAAACTAGACTCGCTAGACTGCCCGAGCCCGCAATCCCTCCCTGAGTTTGCCAATCCCATAGCCAGGGTGTCAAGGTACTGGTTGGTACCCATTGCCATGCACACCCGTGCATATGCATCGTAGGATTGCCAGTTTGCTTGTGTTCGCCGGTACAGCTGCACGTGCTCCAGCAGCATCTCGGATCGGCAAGTCAGAGTGGATTTCTTCGAACCCTAACGGGATGCACTTCGGCAATGGGTCCAGAGTCTAGAAACTGCATGGCGAGGCACCACAGGACTTATGCTTGGGTCCAGGTCCTCTTCGGACCCACTCACGGACACACCGGCAGACACCTTGTTGCAAGCCGGGACATGGCAAAACCGATTGTCATCACTATATGTCAATAATCGTCAGCACAAGGATGCGGCTGCTGACGCTGATTCGGCTGCTGCTAATCTTCTTGAAATGGATTTTTCAAGTCAGCCGAGCAACCGCTTCATCCTCGTCCGCTTGCTCCATGGCGTGGTTCAGCCGCTTCAACTGTTGGCGAAGAAGTGGAATGCGGAACATCTCACGTGCCTGAGCGAGGAAAATACTTGAAGAGGGCCCGCGGATACTTCAAGACGGGGTGGGGGGATTTGGCATGTGAAATCCCAAGAATACTAGAAGGAACCTTGTAACGAGAGCTGCAAGGAGTTGGCTTTCTTGACAAAGGCTTGACCTCAGCGGATTGCATCTTGCCAGGTTACCTTTGTGCCTTCGAACTCCTGGGCTTGGAAACGGCTCTTGTCCAGAGTTGCATCCTGGGCAGGCTCCCGAATGCATTTCATGCCATTCTCGCACACCCAATTGCAGCAGGAGAAGTAGTGCTGGCCAAGCATCGTCTGGTATTGGCAGCCGCACAAACTGGGTGAGCAAGCCTCCAGAGCTTTGTAGAATGCTGCAATTGTGAAACTGGCCACAGCAATGAGAAGATGCTAGACACGATACGACAGTGCCGCCTGTGCAGGAATAGAATGTGTTGTGTGGAGAGTCATGTAGGCACACTGAGCCAAGAACGAACCCCGAAGGCATGTGCTGCCACCGAGGCGTGCATTGCCAGCCAGATACTCAATATATAGTACCTGTCCAAACCCTCTGACTACAAGTTGTTCCTGCATCTAGCCCGGCAAACCGGCAGTTGCTCCCTTCAACAAACAATGCACGCTGCAGTTTACATGGCTTGCCCAAGGCGCAGGAATGCGCCAGCATTGCACATTGCAAAGAGGTGAATCAACCAGGTGGGCCCAACATCCTTAAAAGTTGGTGAAAGCGCTTGGTGCAGTGATGTGCACTGCCCGCAGATTGAGATGGCCTGAGTGCGTGGCTGGCTCTGGCCTTCCTTCCACATAAAGGGTCATGCAGAAGCCAAGCTGAAGAGTGCTCACTACCAAGTAGTTGTCCTGAGAAGTCACTGCCAATCACTGCACCCATTCTCAAACAAGTGGTCGCACGACATGCGAGACAAGCGAGAAAGGAAACATCGAAGCCTGCCGAGACACCACACTCAGTGCAGCTCAAGTTCCATCTTCCTAACTGTAAGGTTGACCAGATCACGCACATCTTCGCCTTGGATGTCACATTGAGCGACAAGGCTTGCCGCTTCCGCTACCTCCCCAAAGCCCAGCTTGGTTGTGCATTGCCAACTGGCTAGCAAGAGTGGGGATTGTTCGGATCGTATTTGGCATGCATGCCGGTCCAGGAACTTCCTTGAACGTGACATCTGCGTTGACGAGAGGCGGTAAAGCTTGGACTGCTCCACTCGCATCTTCTGTGCTTGGTAGTCTCTCTTGATCAGCAGCTCCTGAACATAGCTTGACAATGGGACTGGATTCTGCTGATTCTGCCTTCCCTGAGTCCTTGTCGAACATGTAATTTTCTCGATTGTAGGAGAAGAGGCCACCACCGCCCGCGGCGGCAGCTCCAAACAGCAACTCCATGGCTGTGGAACAGTGAGAAAAATAATAAGCTTCTCGAAGGACCGCTTGCCCCTGTGAATGGGACGACGCCTACGAAATCTACGCCGCAGGTCCACGGATCTCTCTGTCATTCTTCGTCGTGTCTCCCAGGCGTGACGGGGCCATGATGAACTCATGAGTTCAAGTCTAGCCAAAAAAAGCCGAGTATCAGTGGCCCCTACAACGTCGACTCCTCGGAGCTGAACTATCTAGCTGTTGCTGCACTTGTCCATGAATCTGCATACGTTTCGCTCATTCCACAGCTGCAAGAGCCCGTCGAGTTAGCAAGAGACGCCCTGGGCTTCCAAGCATCACAGCATCACTGTTGAATGGTTGCACCCCCCTCTGTTCAAAATGAGTTCCAACTTCTCAGGCTGTGGCTTCCGGCTCTCGAAGGGCGAAGCGGAGGACGGAGCGCCAGGCGGTGCCATAGAGATTGGGGGTGCCGGTGTCCCTGGTGGGGGAGGGCCTGGAGGAGGCCCTAAGGGAGGCCCTGGAGGAGGCCCCGACAGGGGCGCGACAGAGGTGCCCAAGTAAGGCGTGCGGGAGCCATAAAGGAGGTCCTTGCGCAGGCGTCCATCAGCAAGGCTGGGCTCTTGCTTAGACTACGTGATGCCCAATTGAATCTGGTACCTGACCTACGTTTTGCAGCACAAACTTAGCTCCTTGAGGTCTGGATCCAGAGACTCAGCCTCCGGGGGAGGTGCCGCCACCTGAAGGTAAAATTCGGAACAACTGTCTTCGCAAGCAAGGCTTCATAGCACAGTTGTCTTTGACCAGCTGCATCCTCAAGGCGACATAATGGCAGAGCGCAACGGGCCCACTCGAGCACATGCTCAGCACACATGTCGATGGGCGACCAGTGCGGCCCCTTGCCGTGGAACGTTGTTTCGTTAAGCCACGCTTCAAGTCGAACGATGCCCGTAATGCGAGAATGATCATGGCAAGTTTTTTTGTTTGTGCTTGTGTGGGCTAGTGTTAGCACTAGCGTTGATGTTTGTTGTTAGGGCCTCTGCCCAATGTAGGCAATTCATTTGACTTCTCTTGGTCTTCGGCATGTCTGGCTACCTAGAACTTCCGGCGCTGGCTAAGGCACGTCGTGAGTCTTCAGGCTTGCCCGCCAAGAGCAGAGCCGGTCAGCTCTTGCTCAATGAGGGGGGGGAGGTGTCTCACACATCATCATGCCAGAAATTGTGTCCCATAATCTGCATAGCTGATGGTATAGAATTCCGCTGCATAGACTATTTGCCAGCTTGGCTGGTGCCTGGCCTACAGCACTATTGCACTGACGCCCGTTGCGCCTTTGCAGGTGGAGGCACCCAGGCACCCGGGCTGCCTTCAGGTTTGGTGACAGGTGAATGAGGGGCATGGAGCTGGCATGAACCGATGCCGAATGACAAATTACATTTGGCTCTGCAATCAAATTAGATGCTCATGATGGCAATGGGTCAAGGAGTCAAGGCTCTGCTTGGCCATTGAAGCCATTCCTTTTTCATTCCTCTTCATTGCAAGAGCACGTCGACTTAGGCTCGCCTGCCAGAAGCTGTCAGCTATCGATATTCACTTCATGCCAAGCGTGTTTCATCGCCGACTGTCTGGTTGGACTGTTGGACTTCATTTCTTCGCGGCACTTGGCATTGCTCTCGACTTCGCACCAGCTCTGGTCAACAAGTCTTTGCAGCTTGCCGGGTGGCTGTACTTGTGCCAATCCGTTGCTTCAATCTTTTCTCGTCGTGGTTACAAGCCAACAAAAATGGTCGCTGCCAGTCTTTCAGAGTGCCATGCAAGCAGGAAGCGCTGGAAGTTCAGCATGTTGTCAGCAAGCATTCTCGCGCCCGGGACAGCGAAGCTCAGCCATAGCAGCAGACTTGCAGCGTGAAATACGGTGATTAAGGCTGTCAGGCACCGGGCTTCCACCATGGCGGAGAAACAAAACCTGAGCCTGGTACTCTGGCTCCAGCATTCTCTCCAGTCGACGAACTAGCGATCGATTTCTGCACAGGTCTGTGCGATGTCCGCCGACAACGTTGAAACGACCAAATGTGGTACCTTCAGGGTACGCATACCTTGCCCCAAGAAAGTCTGCAACAAGCGAATACGTTTTTGCGGGTTGACGAAGGAAGTCTTTGTGCAAAGGTAGCATGCGGCCAGTGAAAAGAGCCTGCATCGTCTGCAAATGCTGTGCTGTAGTGGTGGCATCTCTCAGTCGCTGCATCTGGCCAGTATCGCGTGCTTCCCAGATGGCTGAAGCACTTGGGAAGCAACCTTCCCGCGTACTTGCAACGGATGCCAGACTCTGTTCCTGCGCTCTCTCCAAGCTGCCATTATGGCAATAGTTGTACTCCATGAAATGCCGCTCCAAGCGCCCAAGTGGATCACAAACAGTCATGATCACCTTGGCCCTCACCAGTGCCAAACTCATCCTTGCAAGGCCATAGCTGAAGAGACCCGGGGAACAAATGCCGGCAAGGCGTGGCCGAACCCCAGTCTCCTCGGCACGGCGACAGTGATATATGATGATTAAGGCACCATAAGGCAGCATAAGGCAGCATAAGGCAACAACACCCCCCCCCCTTCGCAACTCCTAAAACAAAGGGGAACAGTGATCTCCTGCAGCTTCTTTTGTTTCGCCAGCTCCATTCGGTGATTGAAATCCTCAACCTGCGACTTCAACGGCAGAAGGCGATGGACCACTTCAGTAACGAAGAAGAAGTCTTCCTTGTGACTTGGGAAAACGATCTCTGGATGCTGGTCCAGATTTCGGTGCAACGATGTGGTGCCACAGTTGTCAACGCCCGCAATGGCAAAGTCCAACTGCAAAGATGGCCAGTTCAGCACCTCCTCGATTTTAACAGCATCTGTAAGAATGGCTCCTTCTAGCAGCTTTCCAGCTTCTGTTCCAAATAACTTCCTTGCCTCAAATTCCGGAAAAAGTCTCTTGACGATCATGTCTTCCGTGCAGTCGTACGGAGTGCACATGGCTACTCTTAAGCTTGGTGGGACGAATCCTGCAAGAATTGCGGCTTTCAGGCCTGATGATGGTGTGATTCGAGTCACGCCCTCCAGAAATTTAGACAGGTTTGCGGATGGCACCAAGTCCCGAAGCTGCACCACGTCCACCATGGCTTCCCAATACCTGCCGCCGTGAACAGAGCATCCCAGAATTCCTTCCTGCGCCTGCCCAAACAGCACCTCAAGCCAGGGATCCCCGTAGCCTATGTCATCCAGCTGCAGGTTTGCAACTCTATCGGATCTGCTGCCGTTTCGCTGATGTTCCAGGATGGCTTCCCAATACCAATCAGGTCTGTGACTCCTTGGAGAATACACAGTAGGTACATCTGACAGAGTTCTCCACTTCTCGATATCTTCTCCGTATGCAACAACGCAAGAATCACCCAACAATGGGTCAGCCTGGTCAGCATCAACTAAGACCAGCAGGCAAAAAAAGATGCATTTCTGTGCCGCGGGCATACGACCAGCAAGTGTCCAGAGCATCAAGCCACACCATGAGTTTGTGTCCTTGTCTCTTTAGCCTCGAGTTGTACATTAGTTCTCTTCGGATCTGCTGCAACAAGATCGCGCCCTCAACGGGGAACGCTAAATCAGGTCTTGGTTCTTTTTGTTCTAGCCTCTGTCTGCTGGAGGAAGCTTAACCGGAAGCTCTACGCGTGCGCACATCAGTTCACCATTGATCTGACAACAGCAACGATCCCGAACACTCTAGGCAACAGATGCCCTCAGCTAGCTTGCTTGTGACCACCAGCAACAGAAAATCGACCAGGTCACCAGGTCGGCCCTATTGAGCCTGAACAGCAAGCAAGCTATCTCTGACTGTGCAGCTTTACCAGCTTACGCAATCCCCTGCTTTGGTTATCTGGCCAAGGGTATGGCAAGGCAGCTACAGCGTGTTCTCTTCGGCGGGTGGACGCTGCACATCCTATGGATATTCTGGAATCGCGGCTAAGCATCTGAATCTGAAGCGCTTGCTCTTCCAGTCGGCTGATCGCCAAAATGTGTTGTAGATTGTTGTGGGTAAATGTATTTACATCTAAGCCAACTCCACAAACCACATCGCCTGAAGGCGGCACCCATGCGCCCGGGCTGGCCACGGGGGCCTTGCGTCGACAGAAATGAGGTCCGGTGCAGTCCGGACTTTATGCAGGGAGTGATAGCGGATCGTTGTGGATGGGGCGTAGAGGGAGCGACAGGGATATGTGGAGCAACTGAGGTACGCGCGTATCCAGGCCAGGCTGGCACACCCCAAGCTGGTGCACCTTGCCAAAGGCCTGGCGGCCTGTTCTCGGAGGCCAAGCAAGCAAGAGTCGTGTACGAGCATGTGGATGTGTGTGAACACTTGCTCTCACTGCCTGGTTTGCGTGTCCTCATCGGATGACCCAGAAGAGTTTCCCTCGTAGTCCTGCCAGCAGAATCAAAGGGAGGGACAAAGAGCTGCCACCTGTCGTTGCGCAGCTTGCCTCCTCGAATGGCCAGGCCCCGCCGCTTCCTGGCTTTGGTCCTTTTTGCAGTCACCAAACCCCCGCCATCCTCACATCTTAAGCTCCTTCTGAATCAGCCTCAAGCCTGCGTTCCAAGAGGTTGAACAGCGGTTGCAACGAGGGACGGACCTTCTGCAGGCAATTCCTGTCGCCTTACTCGGCGCACTTGCACGCCAGGATATTGGAGCCACAATCACAAGCCAACTGAACAACGTAGACGAAGACACGACACGTGACATTGCAATTCGAACATAGTAGCCGCAAAGTCGCTTCTCCTTCCCATTTCGTGGCGGCGGTGCGCTCGCCTTCTTTGCCTGGGTCGGGGCCCTTTCTGATTCTGGCCCTTGACGAACGATTTTTGTCGACCACCGCCGAGCTTCCAGCGAACTTTTTGGAAGTCACAGCCTCTGGCATGTTTTGGAAACCGTTTGAGTGAGACCTGTGTAAGCTGATGTGCTGTCTCGTCATCTTTAGGCCTATCACCACCGCGGAGAATAGCCCCAAGCTCACGTAGTTAGAATGAGCAGGTTGGCCGATTGTAACAGAAATCTGGTAGAGATCCATGGCCCTGCCTGGGGCAGCTCTGAAACCTCCTCGATGATTCCAAAGCGGCCTGAGCCATCGAGGACATAGCGTCTTCCGGCTTTGTTGGGCTTCGTGGGGACCGTTTGCAATAACTTGCATTGCCTTGCAGGCGAGAAACTCAGATCTATCTCCGGGGCCTCGTTGTACTTCCGACCTTACCGAAAATTGCGGGTAAGAAGCCCCACTCGCTCATCATATCTCGCCCTCCTCAGATGCCAGCAGGCTTTCCAGTAGACCTGCACGTGTGAACACGGGCGAACACGGCTGTTCTCAACTTGATCCATACTTTTTTGCATACTTATTTTTACCATCTACTTTTCACGATGCTTTAGCGGATGTGGACCTGCCTCTGCCTCAAGGCCGGCATACTTTCGAAAAATGGACGGAAGCCTGCGGCAGGTCAAATTTTCGCAGGGTCCACTAGGACTTCCACCACAGACATCCACAGACTTCCGATGCGCCAAGGCTCTTCAGCATTTTCGAAGGGTTGGAGCGTTCGTACACCTCAGTCTTCAACACCTCTGCAACAGCACACCGGCTGCTCCCTGAGTTCTCATGTTTCTGTACAGTCAAGTCCATCCATGCCATAGCTGCCATGGTGTGTCAAGCTAGTATGGACGTGGAATGACGTGGAGATGACCCTCATAGAGGCACATGGTGCAGGCAACGAGAAGCCACTGGTAATGAAACGTGTGAGGCCCTGACGCCACGAATCAGCTCACGAAGTAGGGCTGCATCCGCCTCATCGATCGGCGCCTGTTCCAAAAGTAGGGGCAAGGACTCACGTTGCGGCAAGGACAGTGAGAAAGATTTCCGAACCTGTGTCATACAATCCCCTGCAAATTATTTCAATAGCTTGGCCTTGGGGACATGGAGACTAGGGAGAGGCTGCAACATCGGGGCAGCCTTTCGGTTCCGCCGCGAGAAGGCCTTGTCCTGGCTCCTGGATACAGAAGGGTGCACCATGGGACTTGCCTTGCCTGAAGGTGTTAGGAAACACCCAACCTCCCACCAAAAGACAAACAGCAAGGAAACCCTCAAGAAAAACAACACGTCTAAGTTACAATACACTGAACCATGGTCTTGCTGTTACGGTTTGGTGTTAGATGACCGGCAACCCTGAACCTAACATTTACATTGCTGGTCGTGTTTATCAGCAGGTGGCGTGTGTTTACACGAGTCCACCCTATCCAGTCAACTGTGTGCGATTTTTGCGTGCGCACTCAGATGATGCAAGCACAAGCTGTGGGGTCACCAAATTTGCAGATGCTGGGTCACCATATGCGTGTTGCACGTACACACGCAGAGATCATACTAGATGCACGGACATACACAGGTACCTTTGCATTCTGCAGTGTGCATGTACATGTGTATACGCACACCAGTACCTCTCCCCCTGAAACATCCTTTCCTGTCAGCACGGCATCACTTCCAGGATTCGCTACGCTGAGACAAGATAGCCCCCGATCCTGACATTGGAAATAGCATCAAATCAATACCTAGATGATTGTGTGCATGAGGAAGATGTGCAAGAATCGTTGTTAAAGTTGGCTCAATTGATGCCCAGGTTTGCGTGTACAGAGAAAAGGAGAATATCCATCTCACCCTTGCCAGTCCGAGGCTCTTATGGTTCTACCGACCTATGGACCCATTCAAGCGTTCTTGGACTTGCGTCCAGGCTCCTCTCCGAGGCGCTGCCTGATGCAGCCTGCCGAATCAGACATCCCGCCAGACTTATGATATACATTAAGGATCTTTGAATATCTTTGAAAATACTATGGCAGGAGTTGGTCAGTTCAAGCCACTAGATTCAACTTTCAGGACACGCGGCTCGCGGCTCCACTACGGGCCCAACTGCCGGCTTGCAGCAACTTTGTAACTGCAGCGCACCATATGTACAAGTTACTTGTGCAAGTTCTATCACCTTTTATCTATGTACAGCACTGGGCCTTGACTCGGCCAGAGACAGTGGCTGCAAGATGCCCCGTTTTTTGAGATGCAAAGTGACAACTGGATTTGGGCTTGTCGAACATCGTGTCTCGCGTGCTGTTTAACAACTCACACACACACAAACGCAAACAGGCACTGAGGCACTGCAGGGGCATGCGCAGTCGGTTTCAGGCGCTTGTGCAAGGCACAGGCTCTGGATGCTAGCTGGGCCTAGCCTAAGTGAAAACAGCAGGAAAGCACAGGACCTGTGCATCAGCTTCTCTGTGATGTACAGATTGCCTCACTGGGCTAGTGAATTCTTCTCTCTCGAAACAGCAAAAACACAAAAACTCTAGCTATGTGCGAAAAAAGAAGAAGGTTGAGAGGCTTCCAAGACACACTCGGCATCGAAACAAATCCTGCCAGCACAGTCTCATTGTCACCATAGCAACTCCACCAGGGACATGCAAACCCTGCAACTTCATGGCCGAGGATCCCGGTGGGCCCTCTGATAGGCCGCCAGTCCTCGACGGCTTCTCAGTTTTGTTTTCTCTCTTTTCTTTCTTTCTTTCTAGGGGCTTGGGGTCGGCGCCCCGGGCATCTTTGCCCGCCCCTGTTTCGGGGTGGTTGCGGTTGGAGTCCGGTGCCCGGGTGTACTCTGCCGACTGTTAAGCCCCCCCCCCGGTTCCCGTTCCCTCTCTTAACCCCAGCACTTTATCCCTTACGTCGGCAGTGTGGTCCCCTGGCCCCCGACCTGACGTGAGACCTGCAGTCAATGGCCCACTTATGTCACTGCAACCTCCAACCTCAAAGCACTACAACCTGACCCAAACCTGAACTCTCACCGGTGTTGGTCGTAAACCCTCGCTTTGGAGGAAATGGAAGGTAGGGGCGGAAAAAACATGCATGGTACTCGGATTGGCTCGGGAGATGTTCCCCACCCTTGAATTGAGTCCTCCCCCCCTCTCGCTGGGCTTCCTGCGACTTAAACACAGTACAGGCAAAAGCAAGCTCACATCTCAGGATTCCCAGATGCCTTGGGCATACTCTGATGGTTCCATTGCGGTGCGCCTTTTCAGCTCTCACCGTTCTATCCGAGCCCTCGCCCCCCAGTCACCCTCTCCCCGAAAGACACAGCTCCCAAGAGCTCGCATTCCCCCGAGTAACACCACACCTCAGATCTCGCAAGGGGCGAGGGCTCCCTCTCACACCAACTTGTTTACTCCCTACTTTGTTTTCTGTCAGACCCTCCCGAACTCAAACACCCCTCCCCACGACTCCGAAGCCTGTCGAAGAAACTCCGAAAACCTCCCCACCCCCCACTTCACCTTACTCTCAGAACGCACTGCCCCTCACGTGACATTTTCCTGCGCTCATCTCAGCCGTTCTTCTTCCGCCACCTTCACCGGGTTCGCCCCCACGTCTTCGGTCGCCGTTCCGTTTTTTCTCTCTCTCTCTCTCTCTCTCTCTCTCTCTCTCTCTCTCTCTCTCTCTCTCTCTCTCTCTCTCTCTTTCTTTCTTTCTTTCTTTCTTGGGGGCATGGGGGCAAGCCCCCGGGCGTTCTCGCCCGCCCCGGTATTCGGGGGGTCTCGGGTCGGTTTGGTTGGAGGAGAGAAGAGCACTGGACCTTTTCCCCCAGCTGTGCCCCCATTAGTGCCCCTCTCTCTCTCTCTCTCTCTCTCTCTCTCTCTCTCTCTCTCTCTCTCTCTCTCTCTCTCTCGCGCACGTGTGGCCCCCTCCCGAAGGAGAAGGCCGCCCCCAGGGGCGCGCGATGTCCCAGGTCTGTGCTGCCCATCTTGTTGGCAGAAGGTGAAATGGAAAGGGATGGTCGCAGGGGAAAAACATGCACCTGAGGGACTCTGTTGGTTTTTCCCCCCAGGGTGCCTTTCTTAGTGGTGGAGAGAAAGTGTACCGCCCCGAATTGTGCCCCTGGCCATGGTTAAAAGGGAAGAAAGGTGGTTGGTTTTCCACGGAGTCTGTCAAAGGCCCCCTGCAGCGCGGCAGTAGGGTCAGAAAGCTGGTTGATATTGCCCCCCTGCAGTTCGGCAGTGGCGTGGAGGTTACAGTGTTTCTATCACAGAAGGATACGGTGTTGCAAAGTGGTGAGGCTTCGCTCCCCTGAATTATTTATCCCCCTTTAAGCCCATTCAGAAGTGGAGGATGTCCTTGTAGCCATGTCTCAGTTGTAGACGGAGTCGTTGTAGTTTTTGCCAGCTAGGCGAGCAACCTTCCCCCAGCCTTTCTCGACTTTGGCTGCTAATGCCCCCGGTCTTCCTCTTCCTCGGCAGTGGTGGTTTGTCGCGTGCTGGAGCTGCTGATGGGGCCGATGGTGTTTCACATGGTCCCCCCCGAGGTGTTCTTGACCTGGAGCTCTCTTGGATGCAGCGGTGAGTCTGGCTGCCGTCTTTGTCCCCCTTTTTGCATCTCGTTTTGCGGCCTGGGGCTGTGTAGAGGCCGATGGTCTTTCACATGGTCCTATGTTGTCCTGCCCCCAGGTTGGTGAGGTAGTAGTCTTGCTCCCGCTGGGAAGTCTCTCCTCTTGGGTTGCTGACGGTGGAGCGTCTCCCACGTGGTCGTCGAGGGGATGATGTGGTGCAGCGTGGTAGTTCGTAGTCTTTGCCAGGGTGACGTTGAGGTAGGTTGTGGTACTGCAGGTCGGAGTCCGGGTCGGCGAGCTTGTTGCGTGGCCCCAGTTTTTTGCCACCCATCGGACCAGCTCCCTCATATCGTGTAAAGCCATGTAAAGCCCCCCCAAGCAGCCTCTGGGTTTCCTCCGGAATGGGCGCTGTCAGGGGCGCCCCCCCTTTCATCGCTGCCATGGCTGAGCTTGCTGTGTCAAGGGGTGGTGGGGTAAAGCAATGTGGTAGGGCAGGGCATGCAGAAAATGAAGTCCTGGAGAGCCTACCTGCACATGTCAGGAGACTAAGGACTGAGAAGTAGCGTGTGCAATCAGTGGTTTTGTGCTCTGGGCGCCTCACTGTCCCCCGCTTCCACTCGGTTAAGGTCAAAGTCAACAGCCCCCCCCTAGGCAAACGAAACAGATGGAACGACAGCACTGGTCCCCCCGAACAGCAACCGAAATTAGGGTACCTCTCTCTCTCTCTCTCTCTCTCTCTCTCTCTCTCTCTCTCACGGCAGCCAGCTAACTGGGCGGCAAGTCTTGTTGAGCCGTCGTTCTGGACTGCCCTTGTTTGGCAAGGACGTTGGGGGTTGGGGGTGAGAAAGCTTCACACATCTTCTCTTTCGCTGCGCTGCAGACTACTCAAGAACTGGACGTCCTCAATCGCACCACAACGAAGGTCAATTCGAACAACCTTGACATGCATTTGCAATCCAGAAAATAAACGCCAGGCAATCCAGCATCACTGCGCTGCCCCTCAAGGCATACTCCCAATGTATGCGCGGCAAAGATGCATTCATAGTCTTGAACTGTCCCACATATAGCAATTGCCCACATCGTGCCTGGAGCATGTGAATGTATTCATACTGACACTGGTGAACACCTTGAAGAAAAAACATGCCAACGGAACCAAGACACGAGGGAGTATGGCCAAGCAAGCCCATCTGCCACCACAGAGAGCTCGCCGCGAGGACAACGACGCAGAACCCGCCCGGCCGTGCGATCCGCAACTAGCAGGGAGCCGCCTCTCAAGGGGCTCACATCCCAACACGCCGTGTCAAAGCAAAGGTCTTATGATTGTCGCTTATCCGCTTCTTTGCTGCCTGGGCCAAAGGTCACATCACAGGGACGCTCCAAAGGCCGCCCAAGGCAAGTGGTGCCCTGTCGAATCAGCTCCTCGTAGCCTCCTGAGGACACAACTGCTCTTACTCCATCATCCACAGGTTGAGATACAGTATGATACAGGTTGCAGATGACTGCAGAGAAGGGCCCGTGCCTCGATGGAGAAATCGAACCACTCGCCCGTTCCTTATCATGCAGTGGCGTTAAGAATGTACCTGTTCTGTTTGGGCAGGCCCTTGGAGAACTCTCATTGTTTGGAGGCTGGATATTCACAAAAGATCTTTGAATTGGTAGAGTTCGGCAGTTCAGCGCTTTGCTGCTGTTGTCCTTCGCTGTCCTCAGTTTTAGTCCTCCTGAGGATTGAAAAAGGATTGAAAGTGCATGCAACCTTTTCCCATGTGCACAGCTTTGCTGTGCTACATCTCATGGAGCATTTTCTGTCCTCGGTAAACCTTTTTCCTTGTTTGTAGCTCCAACGAACTAGGCTGAAACGTTTCCTCACATCCCACTAGTGCTGCTGTGCGGCAAATGGTCCGCAACCTGATCAGCTGAAGAGCTCAAGTTCTAGACGATTCCAAATTGCCACAGGACAATCTCCATTTCTGGCTTTTGGCCTTGCCGTGTAGCCGTGTAAAGACTGATACAGTATGGTCCAGCGCGAGGGGGGGGGGTTGGTTCGTTGAGGCTTGGCCTTCGTACATTCTTTTCAAAAAAACTTGAAGCAAGCAGCGACTACACCCTCTGTGCTTGCACAGAGGCCACAATGATCTGCCAAGTTTGCAGACGCAGCCTCTTGGCACAACCGGTCCTGCACAGGTGCTGTATTTCAAGCTGACAAACTCGTTGCTTTGCAGCTTTGCAAAAAGGGCTTCCAGAGCATGGTGAGGGTCTACAATTAGCTTTTTGCATCCGGTCTACAATTAGCTCATTGACATAAGCCCCTACTCCCAAACGCGGAAGTCCTTGCAAACATGGTTTTTTGTAGAGATCCCTAATGAACACGGCGCAACGAGGGGGTCGCGGCAGGGTCCTTGCAATCACCTTTTGCTGCAAGGAACAGCGGTCCCCAACAAGCCATGAAGCAGATCATTCAGAGAGGCATTTGGCGCTCGATCCCCAAGGAACAGCACGTACTTTCAGTGCATTTCAGTTTTTTCTACATTGCTTTCGGATCTTTTCTCTGGTCGGGGCGATACCTCTCGCAATTGACTTTTTGTATATGGACGATATCTGCGAGCGTAGTTTGAAGGCATCTGACCATAGTATAACATTGTTTCCGGAAAATGTTCACTGGTCGGGACGATACCTGTCACAATTGACTTTTTGTATAAGGACGATACCTGCGAGGTGTACTTTGAAGGCGTCCTGTGCTTTCTGTTATTCAGTCATGATAACTGTGGTTCATCTGCGTGCACCAGATTCTAGGAATCTGCTTGACCCAGCTTGTTCTCCCATCTTTGTCGGGATAGCTGAGTCATGTTGAGCCACTTGTGATATAATTCAAGGTTTTACATGGCTGCGCGCGTTCTCTTGCGATTTACGAATAGGCACGACTTTCTTATAATCCTTTCCCGCTCTTGTTTATAGCAAACTAGCACGGACTTCTCATGTAAATCCCCATGTAGACACCCCAAACGCAACGACCCCCCGAAACACTCTCCCGCAATGTCTGCTGGTCACATGTAAGAAACGCAACGACTTTAGCAGTTGGGAGTATAAGCCCATGTGGACGGCATCTCCTCACCCACGCGCCAGTCCCAGCGGGCCAATCCCTGATATGTCGTTGCCAGAATGGAGCCATCGCAGTCCAGGCATACCTTAAGTTTGTCGAAGTGAACGCAGGTCATCATTTCCCTGAGTTTTTGTTGTCTTGTACTACGTGCCTTTAGAGACGCTGGATACGGTGCCCCTATTGTCGCTTTTGCAGTGCCCTGCAAACAGTCCCTGCTGAGGTGAGGATTTTGTTGCGGGTGGATATGACAGCTGCTTCCGACTTGTTCGGACTCCGACAACTAGCCTTTCACACGCCCTTCGCCAAATCCCTAACCCAGGGCACGGCATAGCTGACCGAGTCATCGTCGACCTTGCTGAACTCACCCAGAGGCTGACCGCGGCCATGCCTACGAAGACGGAGCTTTGCATCCCACATTGCAACCTTTGAGACTGTAGACGAAGTCGCAACAACAACTTGGGAAAGTCCTCCAGCGGCAGACTCGGTCATTTTCTGGGTCGGCCACAATCAAGGACCCATCGGCGCAGCAAGCCACTCGCTGAGGATAGCTGAGCTGTGAATGACCTTCAGGGATTCCCAGACTCGCCCTTCAAAGTCCTATCGCTGTTTTGCACAGAGACACCTATACAAACTGCTTCGGCACTTGCCTTCCCCCTGTTGTCCACCTGCCACCACTTCCCCCTTTTCTGGAGGATGCGAGAGCTGAGGTATCAGGAAGTGCCAGCAATTCAGGATGAGATGATCCTCAACTTGCAAATCTTGAAATACACATCAAAATCATCCGGTGGCTCTCGCAGCTTCTCCTTTCGCACAGTTCTTGCTGGCCACATTGGCCCTGCACTGTCCTGCGGCAGCAAGCTGGCCAAAGCCTTCAGCGACGATTTGCCCCGAAGCTTAAGCTGACACATGTTACCACGACTAAACCATCTTAAATCTCATGCTTACAACTTACAATCTACATTTACTTATCTTTTCTCGCTGGGTTGCTTCCAAGCGGGCCGTGGCTAGCGACTGGCACTGCCAGACGTCGCCAAGCTCGTGCAAGCTCTGCAGTGACGTCTTAAAGACATGGCGATGCCTTTCAAGGGAGGCTCCGGTTGCGAGCGGTTCTTGGGACCATTGCCGCCCTATGCCTGGCCTTGTGGTCAGCTCCGAGCGAAGCTGGGGTTTCTGGCACAGGCCACTCATCCGCTGAGAATCCAACCGCATCCCACCATTCAGTCACAAGGCCGGCTGACAAGCGCCACTCGCATGGCGGCTGTGCAAGCAAAATGCCCAGATTGCGATCGTTTGCGAAAAAAGCTGGCTTTACTTTGGGCATGGTCTATCTAAAAGGGCGCCATCGTGTGCTGCTGCATGGAGCCCGACAGGTGTGAGCGAGCATCACTTGTCAAATGGGAGGTGCGGTCATAGGGAGTTTGCTGGCCTTTTTCGTCTGTGTCAGAGCTTGGGGATGCTGGAGCCCACTGGCAACTGGCCTGCCTCGTCCTTCTGCGACTTGCGCCGTCGGACTTTTCGCACCTGCTACAAGAAAAACTGGAGTCGGGACCAAAGAAAAAGGGTATTTGCTGGAGGGTTGAAGCCCCACTCAGTCACACGGCTATGCTTCATCCTGGTTTCGGCAACGTACTTTCGAAGACTTGACTCAAAATCGTGGCATTTGTCGGGGTCTCCTTCTTGGGCAGATCCGCTCGGACTGCAAGTCACTCCTCCTGCCTTCCTTCGCTTCTCCGGCTGGTCGGAACCTTTCAGATAAGAAGCCCGACACAAACAACGGCAAAATCTGAAAATGATGCCGTTAAACTTGGTCGACTACGACCACACATGTCATTATAATGATTGCAAAATGGATTCAGCACCAGGACTGCCAAATTGCGTTGGCATGCTTCAGCCGCTTTCACAATTCCGGCGGAAGTCCTGCAGGAGACCGCCGCGCGCGCCCTCAGCTGGCAGTGACTGGCAGACTGACTGACTGGGGTTTGAGTTTGAAAAACTGACAAAAATATAGTTCTTCACCACTCAAGAACAGATCCATCGCATCGGGCTCACTTGCCATGTGGCGCTAGGTAGGGCATGCTGAGCTGGCTCGGTGCGAATGACACTTGAGATCATCCCAAGGCATCAGCTCTTTCGACTGCCGCTCGCAGATCTCCGGCCTCCCACCTCAACATAGGTCGTCATTCTGAAACAAAGGTTCCATGTCTCCAGTGTGGTATGCATTTCAACACTCCTTGAAAAGGGCAGCAAGCTGACATTTAGCACATCATTCTCACCCACCACGTTCTTTTACACAAGGGACTCGACTGCTGCCCTTGCTTCCATGCCTCCTACCACGTTCTGCATCGTCAGACTTCCCGGTTGCACACAGCCGGCGTGGAAAGCAGCCCAGAATCTTGCTGCGCATTGTCGAACAAGTGCTTCGTTAAGTAGTAGTCAGTTGTGTGTCGGGAGCGGGGGCACTTGCCCCACTGGGTTTGCGTGCCCCAGTTCCCCCACTACTTGCACAAGCCCCGGGCACAAATTCTGACATTGTGGCAGAGGCTTCGGGGCCCAGAGTTTGGAGAGGTAGGGTAACGTTGAAGCAGAAGGGTGGGGATGGGTGGGGGCGGTTGGGAATGGGGAAAGAAGGGCAAGCAGGGCAGGGTGCGGAGGGGGTTGCGGGCAGACAGCGTTAAGACCAGTCCCTTTCCGGCCACAATCGATGGAATGCCATGAACATCTTCCTGCTCAGGCCGTGCCTGTGGCTCGGCATCGCTTTGATCCTCCATATCCTTGGGGTTGGCACTTGCCAAAAAACTCATCAAGGCCAAGCATGATGAATGAATGTATCCATGAAGGACTCCGTCGAGCTCTACTTCTCTACTACTTGTCTATTTGCCCTTCCGTCGCCTCCTCATCTTCCTCCGGTTCCTGCTCATCTCGTGGGCCTTCTGAGCCGCCACTACCTTGGCTGTGGCGAGGCATCGACGCCACACGAGCCCTGACGCTGCGAATGAATCTATGACCCTGAGACCCTACTAGGTCGCGTGTACATAGTTTGCCTGGTGGTTTCGGGCTGCCAGGCTTACTTGTGGATGCTGGAATCATCGTTGCTTACGAGCGTTTAGGCTTCCACCACGGGAACAACATACAACAAATGGTGCGTTTGGAGGCATGAGGGCCTGAACAAACTGTAATTTACGATGTTTTCTACTTCTACGGACAACAAAAAGCTTGGGAGTCAAGATAGTAGTTTGGGCCGAACGTTGGTTCCGGAACTTTTTTATCAGCAAATTGGCCCCCCAAAGCTGCCATCATGTAGCGTCCTCCGGAAGGTTCACCAGCCAGAGAAGCACGTGAACGTACACTAGCAGGGTCTATTTGTGCCAAAAACTGTCGATACTGTGTACCGGCCACCACGCATTTGGGCACCTTGCGCTGTCGGATCTTTCTAGCACACTCATTTTGGCACGACTGATGTGGAAGGTTCTCGCTTGACCATTGCAGGCACCATGCGAGCATCATGGGCAGTACATTCAGCGGAGACACTAGCAATCGAAACAGCTGCCCAAGACATGATGTTGCTTTGCACGAAGTCCAAGTGTCGGAATCAAAACCCCCCCCTCCGCCCTTTCCCCCCCCAACCACCTTCCTCGGAAAGTTTTCACCGAAAAACACGTGCAACAAACCGAGGTGTCAGAATCAACCTCGTCCCTGCAAAGCCAAAACATCTCAGCTACCGAGTGGAAACCCTCTGAAATTGCCAAAAAACACCAGGCAAACTATGTACACGCCTCCCTACTATACCCTAATGAACTGTTCACCACGAAGTGCTACCGCGTGACTTCTCCCGCTTCCTGGTTGAAAGCGCTCAGCTGACCTGGCTTAGCAAACCAATGGTCGCGTGGAGTGACTTCCATGCACTGCACAGGTATTCATGCACTCCTTCAAAACGGCTGATGGCTCCGGCTTTTAATGAAAGTCGTTGCGTCCGACACAAGTCGGATCTCCTTCGTGAAAACTCGTGCGCTGCCTCAGCTGGCTTCTACAATGGCTCCCACCAGCCTCCAGACTTGTCGGTCTTGGCATTGCTGGGAATTGCTGGGAATGTGGGTCGTCACTGCTCGGTTTCGCCCAGTCAGGACTCTAGGAGACGTAGTTTGGGACAAGTGCTTCTTGCACTAGTCGTTGTGGACTCCCACGTCTCTCTGCGTCCACCGGTGTTGGTCTCGCGACTATACCTCAGAAACCACCTGCGACGTGTTCATTGACTATGTCCACTCAGGCAGTGGACCCTACATCTACCTTCCCTCCCTCTGTCTTCTCCATTCGTGACAGCATTCCGTAGGAGAAGAGTTCAGAAGGGTGCTCACTCTTGGCAAACGTGTCCGGGCCACTGGCTCCTGCTGCGCTCGCATGCAGGGCCTCAGGCCAGAGGGCCCATCTGTTGCTTCTGATAGAGACAGACAAAGCTGCCTGAAACCAATGCACGCGATCTGGGCAGAGATGTTGAGACATGTTTACGCATGATCCAACATGTCAACATACAGTTAAATACCGCACAGTGGCGTACCGTAAGAGTAGCAGAGTAATTAACATGGCCTTTGCTCTTAGGCTTTCGGCTGTGAGGCGAGGAGTCGACCTGGCAACCAGGTGACTGGGAGACCGGTGCGGACACTGTTTGCCACCGATCTTCGATTGCTTTCTTTACTGCACCTCCACTCGCCTTGCACTCCGCGGACGGAGCACAGCCTCTCAAAGGCGGAGTCAGGTTATCGACATGTTTTAGCCACATGCGGGTCGGTAAGGGAAACGGAATGGAGCGGCCTGTCTCCGCTTTGGCATGGACAGAGCTCCGTCTACAGGCTCGCAGTATGCGCGAAGAGGCTCTGCCCTTCTTGGTGCTAGTGCTGCTTGCAAATGCTTGCAATGAGCCTGGTCTGCGGTGTGTGCTAGTGATAGTGACTAGTGGCGGCTGCCAAGCAGGGGCTACTTTTCGTCTTTTCCTTTTACGTCCGTTTTTGTTTTCGATGCCAATGTAAGTGACGAATGCGACAACCACCAAAACAATACGACTGTATGCTACAATACAGCATTCATGGCTCGGAAATCCCGAAAATTGCTCAGGATCCATGACTTGGGCCGAGAAAGCTTTTTTTTCTCTCCCATCCAAGTGCAAAGGTCTAGGCACATGGGCGGATTCTCTTCAGCCGCTTGCGACCCATCACCCAACACAGACACAAACAGCTAGACAGACGGACAGACAGACAGACAGACAGACAGAGAGACACACACACACACACCCACACCCACACACAGAGGTACGAGGGACAAACCCTTCGTTGCAAGCAACTTCGACCGGAATGGCAAGTCCGGACCCTGGCCCTCTGCAATTTAAACAGCACTTTGTGTTCCACTTGAGACTGAAGAAACAGCGTCCAACATCCCAAACGGTTAAGTACAAAGCCGTCGCTTCTCTGGAGCCCTAAACTTTTCCTCCTGCCGAAGAAAGCATCACGGTCTCAAGCGCAAAACCCATTCCCTGTGCAAGCCTGGATGGGTCTTGTGCGATATGCCCTAGCCGACTCTAGCCGCTCTAGCCTAGCCAACTTCTTGCCCTCGCAAGTCAAAGAAGCCTGTAACAAGCCCTTCGGGCCCTTCTTCTTCTGCAGCTGCTGAGGGACTTCCTGGCTGCTGAACTAGCCCGCATTATGCCGCTTCATCTCTCATGGCGGTCCCTGCAGCGCGGGGGACCCAGTATGGCCTGGTGCATCTGCTATGAGATTCTCCGACTGAACCCAACATTGCAGCAAACGACTTTGAGGAAGGCTTACGCAAAAGCGTTCAAAAGCGAGCAGGCGCGCCCTTGCTCAGCAAATTGCGACATCAGCTCGAACACCTGCACTAGCTGCTGCCCGAGACTTTTGAAAACAAGAAAAGCCGAGAACACTAGGTGGCACATGTTGCAAGAAGAGATCCGTCTGGGGTACTGATAGATAGCACGCCATCAACGCGCACACTCAACTTTGTAGATTAGGTTTGGTCATACACTGGTCCTACACTGGTCCTACAATGTCCTACAGGTGCTTCACTTGTGCGGGGAGCACTCGAAGCCTGGCTGTCCAGGAGGCCGCTGAGCCAGTTGGAGTGCCACTGCATCAAGGTCTTTACCTTGGAACGTCAAGAACGTGGCACAGAAAATGGCGGAAACAGTAGTTAAACTTTTCAACAATGGAGCCCACGCAGTGTCGACATGTGCCGCCTTGCGGGATCAAAGCAAAGGGGAAAAGCGGCTCCGAGCCCAGAGCCAGATCGTGCTTTGCGTAGCGGGCGTCGGTGCTCGTCTGGATATCAGAACTCCGAGGTTTTGGCTTTTGAGTCAGGCCAAGGAACTACTGGTTGCTAGCAGGGCGCTTGGAGGTTCGCCATGCCCTTACCAACCGCAAAGCAGTGGAGCCCCCATCCAGTTCACACGCATCCCTACGGCATGCAGGACCCATTCGAAACCTTGAAGTTCCTGATATGTTCAGACTTCGAAAGCGCCTCCGACTGGAAGTTCAACCTCGGCCGAGTCTCATGCTAAACTTCAAGCTTGCCCAGCACCATCTGGAAGTGGAATCTTGAGCACCGAAACACCGTGCGCCAAGATCTGCAGCATGCATCAGCACGGTGGAGCACACTGTCAGCATGCTACAACCACTCGAGCTGTCTAAGTCGCGGGACAGGAGCTCCTGAACTTCCTGAGGGCTGTGTCAATTCCCGTCTTTGTCCCAGGTTCGGTGATACTCGAAGATGGAAGCTTGCACGATGTCTGGGTGAGCGACTGGGCAGAGCAATGCTTAGGGAAGAGCTTTTGAGGGGTGGTTTGGTTTCAGGGCTGAACCTGGCATGCCCTGCCCTCTCCTGAGACTGCAGGGCTTGCTGCGCAGCAGAACGAGACCTGCAGAAAAAAGCGCCATGAAACACAAAATGGAGGGGGGGGGGGTGAAATGGGGTGAAGGGGGGGGGAGAAGGGGGGAGGGGTTTAGGGAGTTTAGGGGAGTTTAGGGAGTTTAGGGAGTTTAGGGTTCGGTTTCTTTATTTTTTGCATCCACGCGAAGTGGCGAGGCCCCGGCCTCGCCAAGACAGCAAGCAGGCGCCAGGTGTGAGGACGCCTCGGAAGAGGATTTGAACTCATTGCCCAAAACAGGAGAACTGCTGTGTGGGAACTGCTTTGTCAGGACCTGCTGTAGGAAGATTGTTACAAGTAAGGGCCTCGCACATCTGGGAATGGCTTGACGGACAGGTTCTTCACGACCTCAGACCCCCCTCCCTTTGCAGGCCATGGCGGCCATGGCGGCCATGGACTCTCGCGCCCCCGGCGGCTGGAGTCACCTGCTGCTCTGCAATAGCCCAGACCTCGCGCGGCCCATCCTGCAGAAAGCAAAGATGCTGGCACCTCTCACAAGTCACCGAGACTAGTTCAAGTTTCATGCTGCAAGTGCAGCTACAGGCTACAGGCCGTAGGTGCGGAATCTGGAGCCTTTTGACTTCAAGCTGCAAAGATGCAAGAGAAATGAGCCCGGCAGGTTTCCGGCAGAGCTACCCCATGACCAAGGTCTAATGGGGGAACTTGCTGGCCGATGGCCAGGGCTCTCACCATGTCAAAACTACGTATAACAATTTTTGCCGTGGTCTTCTGGCAGTTTTCCGCGTCGATTAGTGAAGGGCGCAGGGAGTCTCAGAGCATCTTACGACTCAAGAACCAGCAGAGGGCCACTGCAAATCTCCAGTGAAACGCTATGAAACGCTAGTCTCAAGCAATCTGTACGCGAAGCTCAGCCCAGGCATGGCTCAGTATTCGAGTGCCCATCCCTCGCGGGCTTCGCATAATGCTGCAATGATACCGCTGAAGAAAAATCATTGGTGATGGTGATCGTTGGCTCTTGTCCAGGCCTTGAAACAAAGTCTCACAGCCGCCTTTGTCCTACCATGTGATGCACACCTGCCTTGCTCAAGGTGTAGACAAGCACCACCAAGACCATGCCGGCTGCCAGCCATGGGCCGACTTCCCAATCCAAGCGAGCTTCACCTTGGCCAAAGGGGCTCAGAATTGGCTTAGAAATTCCATGTGAATGCAAATGTGCCTCTTATGCAGCGCTTATGCATGATGCGGCTGCGCAACGGTTCTTGACCACCTTGGAGCGCCCGGTGATCTCTTTGAGCCGATGGAAATAAGCCACCTCAGTCGCATTAGCCGGTCTTAGCCAGTGCCTCGGCTTGGACCTGCAACCTGCTTCAGATTCACAATCTTGCCACGACGCGAGGATCCACACATAGTAGGCGGCAGTCAGGGCCTTGGTGTTGGGGTATTTTTTCGTGGGGCACGATGAAAGCCCCCCCCCCCCCCCCCCAAGTTGCTTGAAGCGTGATTGCAGTGTTGCTGAAATTGTAACTGTCGGCCCTAACTGCAACCATGACCGTGAACTTTTCCTACTTGCGGCTCCTAATATTGCATAACGAAGCAGGAAGAAGCTTCCAATTCGGCAGGTTCTGCCATACTGATGGAGCCCTTGTTATTCATATTCTGGTTGTGTTTGCGCACTTCAAGATTCTTCATGAGGCTGGGCTTCCGCTTCGGTTGGGCTTCTGGCCTTCAACTTCTCAGCCTACGGACACGTGCGCCACTGGAGCTTGTGTTTTATGCGCAGGAAACGGCAACCTCTCTATTGCCAATCCTCTTGACAAGGACTGAAGAACAGCTGAGGTGCCGAAAGCGCCAGCCCAAAGATCTGCAGCAGGTGCCGTAAGAGGGATCCAAAAGCAAACTAGACAGCGCTGTGTCAGAGGCCCGAACCAGTAACAGGTACAGGGGCATCAAAGGAGGGCCGAGAAAAACACAGCACGGCAGTGCATGATAATTACCGCATGCACCACGATCCCTCCTGCGTGCCCACTTTGTGGTGTCTGGCCTTGATGTCCTTGCTGTGATGGTTGATGGTGACAACCGCCACCGCAGCGACGTACCTTCATACCACGCTGACTGTGACTAGCTTGCCTATCTCTGGCAGCAGGGTAAGACTTTGCCAAAGCAAGAAACACTAACGTGCCATTCTATTCAAGATGAGATTTCCACTACCGCTTTTCAAGAGAAACTCTACCACTTCTCAGCGCGGTCAAGGGCTAAGCATAATTAAGCCATGCTGCATGCCTTTCTCCGCATAGTGAAGTAAGGTCCGCTCGTTTGCGAAGACGGCCTTCGGATCCAAATTTTCCATGTCCTCCGACAGTCCAAGAAGATTCACAGCCCATGAATTAGCTTGAGGGTCCAGCAACAGCCCCCGTTGCGTGGGCTTCCTGAAGGTAGCATGAAACTTTCTTCATGCCATGTGTGCCCGGGACACCCGGACTGTGTGCACGAGTGCTGCTCTTGTGTGTGTGTGTGTAACATATGATTCGGAACCTTTGCCAAAATTTTCCACTGCCGGGGGGGGTCACCCATGCCAGTGGATGGTGACACAACGAAGAGGTCAACTGGGCGATGTCTGATCAACTCGACGTACCTGCGAATTTTAGTCTGAGTCAGCTGTGTTGTGAACAATTTGCGCTGACAGGGAGTTGCTTGACAGGCACGTGTTACGTCAACTGGCATCGAATCATCTACGTGTTTGTGCCCTGCCACCACTGTAGCGAAGCTTCCTGTCAGTGCATGTACAAAACACCCAGTCTCGGCGCATACCACCGTGGTTTTGCTTCGAAGAGTGCCGGTAACACACATGCCACTCGAAACCTGGCCTTCTCTTCGGGGTGCTGAGTTCCAGCATTGTGAGAAACTTTGGTAACAGTAACACGCACGGTCCTTCAGGAAATGGCCCTCGCCCTGAGGAGCGACCACCTTCTCCACAACTGGAACCTGAGACTGAGAAGCCATGAGAAGCTCATGAGAAGCTCATGAGAAGCCCTGACATGAAGCTCGAAGACGGCAATAAAGACTGAGCCACATTCAGGTCCTGCTCCGTGAAGGAGGACCCCTTGCTCATCTGGATTCGTTCTTTCGCGCCTCAACTTAAGGTGCTTTGCACCCTAACCTCCGAAGTTAACGCTTTGAGGGCCATACTTTCCTGTGTGCCCATAACGTCACATCACAATCTCCCAAACACAGAGTAAACACCTCAGCAAAACAGTGGCCCGGGACCAAGTACATCTCCGCATGGATGTCCCGAATGTTAACGCACCAGGCAACAGAACCCTGCAGGCCTATAGTAACAGACCCTTGCAAAGCCATGTCAAAGATGCAAGACCCTGGAGCCGGACTACAAAATCCTGTACGGTTTGCCACCGAGGCGGCTCAGTTTCTGCCGGCGCTTCAAGCTGGCTTGAGCATCTTCCTTCAGTGAGCTGCGGTAGCTGTTCGTAATCGTTTTTTGGGGGCAACTTGGGATGGGACGGAAAGGGCATTTACAGGAGGAGGGCTTGAGTCTACTCGGGGTCCCCTGGGCTCAATGGGAGATATTCAAGATTTGGGACGTAGTCGGCGCTCCTTCTTGTTCTGCCATTCCTGAAAGTCTTTGTGCCAGTGCGGCAGGATCGGCACCCGCTGCGGATGAAGGAAGGCCATGGCATGCCTCAGGCAGCCACTTGCGTTGCTGATGCCAATAAACAATAGGCTTGTTCCACATGGCCATTTGCATCAAGAGAGCTGAAACTTGGAGAACTTGTGAACTTGGATCGCCTGGCCGATGCATGTGCTTGTTTGCACGACAGACTTTTGAGACCACAAGACAAAATCAATCACGCCAAATACAGCTGGCTTACGCCGCTTACGCCGGGTTGCTTGGTCTTTGTTACCTGCCTGTGTGACTGCAGCTACTCGTTGCCCACGAGAGCAGCTACAATTTACGACGAATGATGACGAATGGGCCTAGTGACCTAGTGGCGCTAGAACGCCCCTTTTGTCAAAGAATGCTAGGGTAAGCATGGTACTGTAAGGACCTTGACATCCTAAGGACGGGCCCGAACCCGAGGCCAACACTCTCGTCTGTTGATGCTGCAACCATTATTATTATGATTATGATGATGATTATTATTATTATGACGTTAAATTTGTGCTCAGACTGCTACTATCAGCCACTTTATGTTACACGGAAGCATACTTACAAACATGACAGATGTTCGCCGATGTCGTTCAATGTCTGCCGAAGCCAGAGCGGGGCTTCAGAAACGTCCTGCAGCTTGATCTCGAGGATAGCATACCTCAGTTTCCCAGTGTCAGTGTGAAATGAGGGGCAATGACGCTGATGGACCTCCAGAAGTCTTTGGCAGCCACAGTGCCTTCCTTCCTTGATCTAATCTGACCAGCGGGTGCAACACATGTCTCCGTCAGAAGAGCAATACGGACCTGCTGCCGATTGATTGGAGAATTCACCCCTCCAATATCTAATCCCGACTGCGGCAGCAGCTTTTTGCAAACCCCGTGCTATCCGCAGTCTCGCTGCTCGCTAAGAAGCGGACTTAAAGGAAGCCTTTTGAAGATGTTGCGCTTCAGGACAGCACAGGGGAAGAGGGACGTGGAAAACCGAACCTAAAATTCCCATTTCACCGTAGTAGCCGTAGTAGTGGAAGTATGGGTGGGTTGGAACGGGTAGTTAGGTGATGCTAAGTCTCTTGACTCGACAGGATGCGCACCATGCCCAAACACATCAGTCGAGCATTCTGCAAAGCTGCATCCCAAATTCAAGGCCGCTTGCTACAATGGCTTGGCGACTAAGGGCAGGGGCAGATGGAACACTCGTGCCCTTTGCTAAGTGCACATTCTTCCCAACATGGGACGTGCAAGTGCCCGAGCTGCTCCTAGTTCAACTTTGCAGGCTACAATGCAAGTCTGGAAACGGGAAGCGGTAGACGTCGTCCCGCTGCAAGCTGTCCGACGCGACATGGCCTTAGCAATCCCTGTCGCAACTAGACATGACGTTGTGCAAGAGGTTGTATGCGCCATGCGTGATGCGAGCGAGATGCACCAGGGCTTGTTTTGGTGACCGCCTGCCATGTACTCCTGGGCTGTCAGGCAGCGTGCACACACAAGGCAAACGTGCAGCACTGCAGCACAGGCACATTGAGGAGAGACATCTGCGTGTCAAGAGAGATGCGGACTTTGTTGTCAGTTGCCAGCCTTGGCCAAAGACAAACTTCGTGCCGCACTCTAGAAATATCGACATCCGGCTGATTGCTGGCGTTTTGCTGAAAAGCGCATCTGTAGTATGATGTGCGAATGATGGGCTGCAGCTTCCTTGGGTGGAATGGCAAGCTGTGAGCAAGGAGAGTTGTCTGATCATCTCGTTCGGCATACAAATCATACAAAGCAAAACATGTTGGTTGGGTCTTCGCAGTGGGATGGCAGCCAGGAGTCTTTTCTTGGATGAGATAGTTCACCTGTGGACATGCAGCTAGTTATGCTACCTGGTCGAAAGCTTGAGATCGCTTGCGACTCCTGCCTCCACTGCGATGGCCTTCATGTTCTTCCGGGCCTTCTCGGAGTACATGCCCTGCTCCGCCAGCCTCGGATGCTCAGAGCGCACATGGATGTACCTTTACAACCCATTAGCCACCTTGCTGCGATCACACGCGTGACTTGCGTGCCCCATCGTCAGGGAGACTGCAGAGCATAAGGCATGAACTCTGCCATCTGTCTGGGCTCAACAATTACCATTGACAGACTCCAAGGTGCTGCTTGAAATACCCGTCAATGTCAAACTTGCCCTTCATGAAGTTAAAGATATCCTGTGCTAGTCACCGAGCATGACAGTGCATTTCGCCATGCGAGTGCTCACAGCTCCGCATGAATGGAGAATGTGCTCGGTTGTGTGCCTCCTGAGGAATCACACATCGCTCTTTCGCCGACTTCTTACCACCCCAGCCCTCGTGGTGGATCTTTCGTTCCACGTAGATCTCTTTGTCGGGTTCCTGGTTGTTCCTTGCATGAGCTTCGCTGACATGGTGCGTGCTGGGCGACCAACGTTGCCTTCACCATCCTTCCCCTCTTCATCCCATAAAACGCATCCACAAGCAGAACCCTTGCTGCCTTCAGGATTTGCGAGTTGTACCCTGGGTTGAGAAGGGATCGAAAAGGATGGCTATTCAGGCACGTCTGATGTCTAACTTCTAGGACAAGAAGTGCTGAGTGCGTGCACGGTCTCTCTCCGTACCAGCGGAACCTGCCGAAGCAATGCACGCATCAGAGGTTCACCCGTTCAGGAACTGCTTCGACTTCCACTTTCCCGCTTCTTCATGAGTGTCTGCCGCTCGGCTTCTTTGGTCATAATTAAAATTGCGATGGGTCTTACTATTTACGAGCCACATGCTTACAGAATCCTGTCATAAAGAGCAAGTGCTGGTAAGTGCGTTGCGTGTTGCTGATTACGTGGCTGGCCGAGCAACCAAAAACACCGTGTGCATTGTTGCTTTTCAGCACGCGGCAGAGCTGGGGTGCTTGGCAAAGCTCCGTGCAGTGGTGCGCTGGCGGCTTTCTTTGCAGAGAGCGACTGACCGAGCAGAAGAACAAGTGGAACATTGGCCGAAGCAGCGGCAAATCTGAGTCTAGCCACCTGTGACGCATGTTGACGTGATAGTATTGAATTTGAGCATGGGCATCACCTTCGAAACCAATCAATTGAGCATTTGCCCGATGAAGATGGCTTACTGGCTTCTTGGGTTTGGGTCTCTCGTAATATGCGAGTCAACAACCTGCAGCAAAGTACGATCAACCCCCAAGAACACACAAATGTGAACTGTCATTAAGAGCACTTCTTACGCTTTATAAGTCGATAAATGACGTAAAAAAACCGAAACAAGAGAGAGAGACAGGCCTTACCAACCGAGCACTTTCTTCGCGACGGATCCGCTCCTGGTAGCTGGTGGCCTCGGGACCTCGGCCCAATAAGTGGAAGATGATTAAGGTGTTGCTCGTCGTGGCTGTTTTGACAGTCCAATTTTCGCTGCTGTCGTCGTCGCAGGAAATCAAGATGTGTTTCCAGCTTGTCTGCCCGCCATCCCCAACGTGTTAGGAGGTTGGAAAATGGAGCTGCCAATGCCTGACGTCCCTGGCAGCTGTCATCATGTGACCGGGACACCTCGGGCTCTTCGATCATAAAACCCTGCTGCGGCCCCGTGCTCCTGTAGTCTCTCGTCCATAGGCGCCAAGCGAGTCCCAAATGACTCTCTCGCTCACCCGCTGTGAGCATTCCAACTCACGACTTCTCGTGTCGGTGACGTCGAAAGTCGACCGCAGCATGCGGAGGACGTCCGAAGCTCTGGGGTCTATGCAGGCATAGTGGCATAGCCTGCTTGTGTGGCACCTGCAGGTCATGTGCGTTGTGTTGCCATGTTGGGACCTCAGGCTGAACTCGCCGACGGCCAAGGTAGCAAGGCGTTCTGTGCAACGCTTCATTTTTTAAGTCTCTTAATGTCTCGTGCATTTGTCAAGTGTTTCTTTTCTGTTTCGCAGCTGCATGTCGAGGCCCTCACTGTCGAAGTACACGGAGCTGAGAAGCTGTGACTCCTCCATGGTGCCAGAGTAGGCACTGAGAGCCTGCGAGCTGGAATGTCTAAATTGAATTACGCCCCTCTGTGCTGCAAAACGCTGTATATTCGCGATATCCCATTCTCACCGCATCCCACCGCAAAGAAAGTTTTGCAACCGAAGTTGGGGCAGATCCTCCAAAGAATCAACCAAGTACGTTGGCATTGGGCAATACTCTCCAATTCAAACCTCAAAAACTCTCTCAAAGCAGCAATTATTCATAATTATTCAACTCAATTCGGTTCCCATCCTTTTGGTCATCAAGGCCATCATACTCGAGATCCAGCAACGCAAACGGTTCCAGGAGCTTCTCTTGCTCCTGAAGTCTCCGAACATCACAGTGGAGCATGCCAGTACGTGTACTTAAGCAGGGTCTTACGGGTCAGTAGCCGTAGGCAAAAAAAATCTGGATATTGAGTCGGAGCAGGCTCCGTTTGCGATGCACCAAAGATCAAATACCTCGGCTGATCCGTCTTTCATGCTCCGTCTGGAAACTATCTTGACAAGCTATCGGCAGTGGAGGTGCGGTAAGTGCTCCACAATGCGTGTCTTCAGAAGAACCACGTTCTCGGGTGCCACCCAATACTTCGAGGTGTTCCTCAGACCGAGGACGATGCCTTACCTCGTCCCTCCAACCTCAACAACCTGAAGAGAAGTGGATGCTTACTTACTGGGTAGCAGGGAAGGCGCCGGATGAAACTCTCCGGCGGCTTCCATGTCGCATCCTCGCGCTCGACGCAGAGACGAGGCACACTCACACAAACTCAAGCCTCCGACGAGCTCTGTGTCGCTTGAAGGAAGCCTAAACGAAAAGCCTTGACTGGCCAAAGAAGCCCCTCCTTGCTCTGCTCTGTGGACTGGGCGGTTCGCCAAAGCGCCCATGCCAAGCCCAGCAAAATCAGAATGTCGTCGAAGCGGATGTTGCCTAGGATTCTTGGCTTGCGCGCGACTGGATTCACCATGGTCAGTCCTCACGATGGAGGACCTCTGCTTTCTTTCATGTACCATTAGCATGCCAATCTGCCGCAACCTGTGGCAACACCCGCGGGAGTGAAAGCTTGAAGAACCATTGGAATCAACAGGGGATCATCAAACAAAACTCAATAAAACTCAATTTCTCAGTCAGGAGGCAGAAAGGCTCGCAGTGCAAACCTGACACGAACAGTGCGCTCCCTGCGGTTCCCAGGAGGTCGTCAAACTTCTCGGTCAGAGTCTGGAACCCCATGTAATTCAGGCGGACGAACCTAAGATGACAGTAGTGGCTGTGCAGCCCGATGAACCGTTGCCTTGATGAGGCTTTCTCCGAGAAGATGATACTGTCCAGGTTCAACATGGCATCGCTTAACCATCGTCCCAGCCGGGCTACGAGTCCAAATGGACAATCTGTTCGCCCAGCTCTCGAATGTTGGCTGCCTTGTTTTCGATTTCCTTGGCGAGCAAGGAAGGAAAATGTTGCATGTGGCGTTCTCAGCCCGCACACGATCACCCTTCCTCCAACATCCAGACCCGGGATTGCTGTGAGCGTCGTCTGGCTGCAGTTTCTTGCATTGGGCACACACCTTGCGCAGGCCAAGGAAGATGTCTTCGTGCTTCACCTGCGCGACATAGCAGTTGCTGAGCATGTAGTGTCTATGATTTCTTCGGTTCTGAATGCTGCGAACGAGCACTTGTAGTAGGAGCAAGCAGTCCTAGACCTAAGCATTAAGGGCAGTCGTGCATTTCCTGTGCCAGATGAGACAGTGTGGTGGAGTGCGGCCAGGGGGCGCACGCAAAGTCATTCACCTTGTTTAGCTCTGCGCGTAGCATTCCTTGGAAGCGCCCCATCTTCGTCGTGTCGTCCAGCATGTCTGCCGTCCTAGGTTTGCAAGTTTCGGCGGAAGCTGCGGAATCCCACTGATGGCATATGTCGCGACCTGGCTGCCCTGCAGTCCGAGAGGCATAAGGCGTCCTCGTCCAGAAGCCAAATCTTCTTCCTCCTCCTCGGCCATCTTCACCACGGCCTGCTTCAGTTCCTCATAGTTCCTCAAGCAAGGCACAGCAAACATGCTATTCTGCCGCGTTCTACCTGCGTTTGCCAAGTTTTTCCTGCCAGATCTGAACTTTCAGCGTCATGGTATTGTTGCTCATTGGCGTTGTGGCGTGGCATGCTTTTGGCAATCCCGCCATCTGGTGTCACTTTAGATCTTAGGGCCTGAGGGGTGAAGCCCACCCCGAAGACTGGCACTCGCTCCCACGAACTCATCAGTTCGACAATCAAGGATCACATAGAATTGCTGCCAATCTGGAGGCTCCTCTGATGGCGATGCTGGGATGCTGCACGCCGAGATGCAAAACATGATGCAATCCGCTTTTTCTTAATCAGGCCATGATTGGTGAACGGTGCGGCAAGCCGTCCTGGGCAACCTTCTTTGTGAACCCCATGGCTCCTATTGGCTCCTGCTCATACACCTCTCAGTATGACCCGGTACTTCTCAATTAGTTGGGGCTAGTGGGCTACTGTCAGATAAAGGCTTGAGGCGACACAAGGCGACGGGCACAGGTCTTCTGTGTCCTTGCCCTTGATGGAAGACACTGTGTTCCTGGGTGCCTAGGGCGACTTGCATGCTTCGCGTGGTGTACTGTGTAGCTCTTGGCTTCCTCCTCATGGAATGTTCTTCTTCGCTCTTGAGGAATCTGCCGAATCGCAAGGCAGGACATCTGGTAGAATTCCGCTGGAGGTGTCTGGTCTCTTACCACTCTCAGAAGCAGCCTCGTCAGTGCCAGGGGTACGCCCCTGAAACCAGCGACAAGCACGAGCATAACAGCCACATTCTTCTCTGTGATGGATGTGATCGTTGCAAAGAAATGCCGTGGAGGAAAAGAAGCCTGCAGGATCGTGGCCCAGGCATCCATGGCCCCCTTGGCCACCTCATTTTGGGTCGCGCTGACGAGCGACACCATCTCCTGATTATGGTTCATGATCGAGCTGAATGGTGTTTCTTTGCTCACGCTCATACTTCTACGGAGCCCTGCTGGACCCACGTAGTTTTCTGGTTGCGAAGCTTTGGGCGCAGAGCTGTCCTGAAGCAAGGGTGTCCACCTGGTGACGCGGAATGTTCTGGCAAATAGCTCCGGACATAGAATGGGCTGGATCGCGCCTCAAGAAGAAGCGGAGGCCCGCGGACTGCAGCGAGGCAGTTGCCTTTGGGACGTTGGATCCGGCGTAAAGGCTCGCAACTCGCCGCGTCAACAGTTCCATGATCAGCTAATGCTATCATTTGGTCAGGCTCAGCAAGACCCCCGCCCAAGCATTGATGGCGCAAAGCCTCTCCGATACATCACGGCCTCACAACTGGGCTGAGCCACGCTGTGCCACGCTGTGCCATTCTAAACTGTGGCGATTGGGCACACTGCTATCGAGCAGGCCAGCGATCGACTGTGGGAATGGCGCCTGGCAACTGATAAATTGCACTGGGCAATCGGGTAGGGGATCAAAAAAAAATTATTTGGGATCAAAAAATAATTGAAGTCTAGGCGGATCAAAAAAAACTTATTTGGGATCAAAAAACAATTTACTGAAGGCCTCGAAAGCTTCTTGCCAGCGGAGCGGAGGCTGTAACGCTCAGAAATGCAGCAGTTCTGGCCGTTCACAAGCTCTAAATACCGAAAAACCACAGCATTTAGGCGGGAACTACTGAAAATAGCAGCATCTCTGAGTTTCCAGAGAGAGGCTGCAGATATTGTATTTAGCAGCAGTTCTGCACTTTCAGAGGCTGGAAATACTGTACATACACTGCAGCATTTCTGAGTTTCCAGAGGCTGCAAATATTGAAAATAGCAGCATTTCTGCGATTTCAGAGGCTGGAAATACTGTAAATAGCAGCACTTCTGAGTTTGCAAAGGCTGCAAATCAATGCTGGCATCTTGGCATTAGAAGTTTCAAAAAATGCGTATCCTCTGAAGCATGTATATTATGGCAAAGTATTGTATATTCTTGTATAATATATTGTATGACATTGTATTTTCTTGCATGATATTGTATATTGTTGTATATATTGTTGAGTATTACTGTATTGTCTTGTATTTTCTTGTGTTTTTTGTATCATATTGCATATTATTGCATGTATTTGTGAGTTTGTTTATTTTGTGTATATTATTCTCTTTTTTGCAGATTACTGTATATTATTGCATATTATTGAATTTTCTTTGTATATTCTTGCAGATTATTCTATATTATAGTATGTTTTTGTATACTCTTGTATATTTTTGTATATTATTGTCTACTATTGTATATTTTTGTATGTTTGTGTATACTACTTTATTTTATTGTATGCCATTGTGTTTTTCTATATTACTGTATATTTTTGTATATTTTTGAAAATTATTGAACATACTGTTGTAGTTTATTGAAATGTTTTGTCTATTGTTGTCTATTATTGAATATTATTGTCAATGACTGAAAATTGTTGTAGGTTATTCTTTTTGTACGTGTATATTGCTGCATGTTATGGTCTATACTTGAATATGTTGTGTTTTTGTGTATTAGTGTATATTATTGCATCTTTTGTAGTATATTCTTGTATGTTATTGGATCTTATTGTGTCTTCATGTATTTTTGCAAAAAAGTGCTCGCATCATGGGACTACTAAGAAAGCAGCGGGGGGGTTGGGGGGGGGGGGGCGCAGCCCCCCCCCCCCCCCCCATTTGCAAACACAACGCTCGCATCATTGGTGTGGAAAGGATATTCATATGCTTTGAAGCAAGCATGCCTTTCCTTTCATTTCATTTCCTTTCCTTCCTTCCTTGCTTCCTTCCTTCCTGCCTGCCTTCCTTCCTTCCTTGCGTCCTTCCGCCCTTCCCTCCCTCCCTCCCTCCTTTTCTCCCACTCTCCCTCCCCTTCCCTCTCTCTGTCAGAAGAACAGAATAAATTATTTCTTGATCCTAAATATTTTTTTTTTTTGATCCGCATCCCGCATTCGTGGACATTCAGATCTCAGGGTCCCGGATGATTCAGGCTCTTCCTATCTTCCCAATACCGTGGCTGGCTGCCTCGTGGCTGCTGAGGAGCAACTCTGCCGAAGCAGCACTTCGCCCTTCCGGCCAAAAGTGTGAGTGAATGATCTGCTGTAACCGTGGACACATGCATATCACATCAAATGCCGGTCCGTGGGTTACGGTATGAAGTTCTTCAAGTGCGCACAGAGCGTAAATTCCTCCATGCCCGGTGCAATCGCCCTGACTTTTTGATACCCCATGTCCTGCGATGAATCCAAGCAGGCGTGTCACGCACAGCCTGACAGATGGATCACCTCAGCGCGGGCAGGACTGCTGCTGAACGCATGCCGGATTGCATGCAATGCCTGTCTAACGGGCTGACAATATGGATCCGCCAAATCCTTCGCCAACTTGTCGGGGACATTGGCCCTGGCCAAGAAATCCTGACAAAGGAGTCATGAGATTGATGGTGCAAAGACCCGGTTTTCTCGTATCTTTTCATCCAACTGTTGGTCCAACCGTTCACACCCTTGGAATGTAACTCACAGATGTACCAGCTATTCATTACCTTCTCCCATTCATGGGCTCCCTCTAGTGAATAAAGTGAGCTTAAATTATGGAATTGTAAGCGTTTTGTGCGCACGAATTCGATAATAGGCATACAAATTTTCTTGCACACACCCACACAGAACACACGCTCGCTTCTAATTGCCATGGCCATGCAGCAATGTATGGCCCTCTTGTCACAAACTGCGCCTGTCCACGTTCGTAGGAGCCAAGCCTGTTGGTGAACCGGCATCTCAGATGATCGCAGACGAGCGCCAACTTCTTCATTCTCACGTTGTGCATCAACAGCACTCACTTTTGTTGACACGTGCTTGGCTGGTTCAGTCGACTCCTGGCATCACGCATCGCCTCTGTGTAAGCAGAGTCTATGGGACAGACACAACCGGTATCAAGGGTTACCGGATTTTTAAATGCCAGCCAAAACCAGCCATGCAAATTTCAGCACAGTGCTTCGCGAGGTTTGAGACTACTGAGCGTTCGCCCAGCTGCCAATTCTACGACAGCCAAGATGCCCAGTCCTGGATTTTTGGACTGTGCTCTGTACTATGCTGTAGCAGGCGCAAGCTCTCCACGAATGAACATCGTCCAACTTCCGACCGGTAGCGCCGCAGATTTCACTTTCATGTAAAGGTCGGAAACCAAGATTTTCCGGGCCTTTGCCTGATCTGCGGCATTCATCTTTGCAGCTAGGCATTGAGAGTAAAACCAGCGCCGCTGCTCATCTTCGGTCTTCAGTGCGAGGTAGTCGTTCACCTCTTGGATATTGCCAACGTCCGGGCCATCCCACGCATCCCATGTGACGGTGTCGGCATACTCGGCATACATGGTGGCGGTGCCAGTCCCGCACTCACTGTCCAGCTCACTAACAATGGTCGACGCCGCGCGGTACTGGGATGCCGGGACTCTCAAATCTGGCAGGCTGTCTGCCAAGCGGTTTCTGTGGACACTTGCTGCATCACTCGTCATGTTGCTGGCCATTTTCTTCAGAATTCTCTCCTGCACGCGTCTTGGAGCTGCAAGATTCAAGGCTATATGCGGCTAGATGCAACCTAGATCCACCTAGCACTTCCATGCTCCCAGACTTTCCTTCTTGACAATGAGATGCTCGGCACGCTTGGAGAACACGTAAATTCCGGGGGCCAAGACGCGAGCTGTTCCATTCAATTGCTTCACCTGCAATTGAACTCATTGAGCCACTTCAGAGAAACCATGACACATAATGGACAGGCCTGTCAGTGCATCTGGAAAGCATTTGAGAACAACCTCCGCTAGGCCTTGCCTGCTGAGCGGTTTGTTCTCCGATCACACTGATCTCTGGTGAGGTGGTCCAGCGCAACGCCGTTTCGAGGTGGCGCCTGCCAAGTTTCTACATATTGATAAGGCACGATTCTCTGATATTGTCTGCCAACTGAGTGCCAGGCCTGAGCTGCTTCAGATGACGCATTGCATTCGGCTCCAGGCATTCCAGAATCCTTCCAGAACGCAGAGCAGAAGCATGGTCACCGACGTGAACAGCTGCCTACATCCTGCTCTGGACACTCTACGATGCTCCTGCTTTCCAGGCCGGCCATTACAGCTTCGAGCTTTGCATCAAGGTCTGTCATACTTTTGCGAGGTACAGCTTTGGTACTCCTTAGCTTTCGATTCGTCTCCGACCCCATGAGCGATTGGACCTCACAAGTTGAGTCATTGAGAGTCAATGCTTGACTTAGTTTGGCCTTGCCACTCTTGCAGTCTGGAAGATGGAGACGTCTGCACATCACTGGAGCCGGTCTCAGACGCCTCGCCCCAAGTCCCCTCCAGGTACCCCTGCGAACCTGCCATACGACCCCTCTTGACTCTCTGGACCGTGATGGGGACTCTCTTATGGCCCCCCCCCCCCCCCCCCCCAGCTGTGAAACCCTTCATTACAACAGCGTCCCCCCGGATGAACTTTTCAAGGTTCAGTTAGGACTGGGGCTATTTGTCCAGGAACGCATGCAACATGCCGATGCGTCCGCTCGCATGTAACAATTGGTGCCACATCATGTTGATGCATCTTTACCATACCACAGGTGACAATCGGTGTCGTTGCCCCGATGCCGGGGGTTGCTTCGCTACGCTTCGCAGAACATGCGCCACTTTGATGGCCTTGCTGAAGCCTTTGCTGCTGGCCGCATCCCATTCTGTCTCAATGCCAGAGGTCCTGTGGTGATACATTCCGTGCTTCGAGCAGTTTGACCCCAAAGAACGTTCCCCAGGCAGTGACGAAATTTTCGGGGTCCTTGGTGACCATCGCGGACTTGAAAAGGTTGCCGACTTCGCCCGTAGACGTGAAACTGCAGCAGTTTCGCTTTGCGAAAGCCTTCGTAAGTAGAACTCCTTCAGCCGACTGATGCTACCTGAGACGTGTCAACGCCCGTTGGCAACAACAAAGATGCACTGGAAGAGCAATGACAAGAAACACCGATCGGCTTCGAACTTCGAAGCCAATCAAGCCACACCAAGCATTCCCAGCACTCATGCGCACAAGTGATCGCTCACAGCTCGCAAAAGCCCGAATCCTATTGCAGTAATGTGGGACGTAGTGGAGCTGAGATGAGCTAAGATGCTTTTCCTCTGTAAGCCACATTGAACTTCAAGCGCCGTGTCAGTCTGCGGCTGCTTCGGGCGTTCAGAAACCGAGGCACTGCTCAAGATCGGCGAATTCATGGCCGCATGCTATTTGGAACGCATTTGGGCCTCTGACTGCAGAAAAAACATGCGGGCACCATCATGCGCCTTGCGCCATAGAAGAACTGCTTGAAACAAGCGATGATTAGCTTGGTGGCGCGCGCGTCCATAAGCTCCACAGCATTGAGCTTCAGAAGCAAATCGTCGGTCAAGAACGAATTGAGGACCTCGCAATGGCATCATGGCCACACGTGCAGCTCGCGGCACTCTGCTTGGAACCAATCTGCCCTCTTGCCTGAGTTGCCTGTATGACTGTTGCAGCAGGAATCAAGCAGCCGTTGCGCTTGCCTGGTCAAGCGCTTTGCGCGATTCCAGCCTTGCGTCAAATTGCGGATCCTTTCTGGCATTGTTTCCGAGAAACCGTCGTCGTTTGGTCCCCATCACTCAAAACAAAGAGTGCGCGGACTGTACAATACTGCATAAATGCACATGCAGATCCTTCCCGTCTGATGATGAGATGGTTTGCCCTCTCAGGTGCGCACGCCGCAAATGCCTCATCGGCAACCCGCCCTAGTTCCACGAACAAGGCGAGGACGCGAATTCGTTGCACCTGACAAGCTGAACATTCGCTTGCGATTTCGGGAGAACGATTTGGATTGGGGCTCGCTCGTCTGTCAACTCCGGCAGTCGTGATTGGAACGAATCCTCGGCTGCAAAAAGTGCAGGTAAACTTTGCAACCGTTCCCAAGATTTGCATGCACATGTATGCAGTGGAGAAGCTAGCAGGCTGGGACCTGGCGATGCGCCGATTACGGCCTCGCATCCGGATGCTGGGCTGGCACCTATTGGGCTACTTCCTATGCAGCGGCAGACTGCGTCGCGGCCTGTCGTCCGGAGGGAAATTTCGCCGCTGCGCAAACCTCCGCCGCTCGTCTTGAATGAAGCTTGTGACAGCATGGGCGTGTTGAAAGCCCGCAACCATCTCGCCCGAACACTCCGGTCCAGCGTTCCAGTGCGAAAACCCAAGGCCCTGGACCAATCTAACGGGCCCCAAGCCCACCCGGCAGACTACCCACGACTTGTACAGTGAGTTTTACTTCATCTGTTTTTACTGCTTGTTGCAAGGTTCCTGCCTCCCTTTGTCTGTCTGAAATCTGGGTGGCCGTTTCTAGGTTTCTAAACCGTTTCTCCCCCGATGCCTGCCTTCACATGATGGTTTTCTTGTCTCACTCGATCTTTTTTTTTCGGTGGCTGAATGATTCGATCCTGTGGCCTCTTCGGTGGCCTGCGGGTCGTGTCCAGCAGTTCAATAAGGCTCGATGGCTCGATCCAGTGGCTCGCGTCACGGCTGGGATCTTAATTATTATACAAGCTAAGTGAACAAAGTGAACAACATAAATTACAATTTTAGCCAGTCTTTGGTTATTAATAATTTAGGGCTTTGCAAACGAAAAAACGGGCGGTAATATGTTAAGGGTAAAAAGTTAACAGTAAAAGGAAAGCGTGACAAGTGCACACAGAATAATATTTAGAGGGCTCCTGTTGACAGCGCATTAACTTCGTCTAATGGTTTTCGCGAGCAACCGTAAGAAATTAAGTGTGTGCTCGCGAGTCAAAATCTTTGATGAAGAGGAAAAAGTAATCAGATTATAATAAGAACAGTGTGACCCATCGCACCGGAACGAAAAGGCCATCCACTACTTTTGTCGGCAGCGCAGAACATGCCCACCACTGCGTATGAGGGCGGTACAAGCCCTTAACGACAATTGCCCTCAGGAAGGAAGAAACTCACCCGAAGTTCCTTGTCGCCAAGCTTTCAAGCTCTTGGCATCAAGAGAAAGCAAATAGCTGTGCAGCTCCCAGTCTGTATCCGCTGGCTTGCGGTTCTGAATCTGCTGGCTCGCGCCCGTGTCCGTTGGCCACTGGTGACTCGCACTGGTGGCTCGAGGTGGCTCGCGTCCGGTGTCTCAAGTAACGCTGGCTTGCATCCGTGGTGGTTGGCGCACAGGACTTGTCTTTCAGTGGTTTAATCCGGGCGCGTGGTAAATCAGCGCAGAATAGTTCTTTTGGCTCAGTGGCTCGCAATCAATCGGGTGGTTCGGTGGTTCCCTTCTTTCCTGCGATGACTCGTGTCTAGTGGATTCGGTGGCTCAGGCGTGTGGCGTGTGGTAGCGCAATGCGGTGGTTCAGCGACTCGCGTGTGTGGTGGCTCACCCGGGGGCTGCAAGCTACAGGCATGGTGGTCGTTGAAGCATGTCAAAGCCACAGTCACCTTACAATCCCATGCACGCTACCAAGCGGTAGTTCAAAACACAGAATCCCTACAAAATTACTTGCGGTGGCAGCCACGTCCACACCTCCATACAGTAGTTTATGGGCAGTCCATCGACCCCGCTCAAGCTCGCGTCTGGGGCTTGGCTCGCTGTGGGCATCATGACTTTTCGGATGGCCGCTCTGCGCGCCATCGTGGTGAGAACCCGCAGCGACCTTGTCGATTTTGTGCTTCCGCCACTGACTCACTCCAGCATGCTCTGTTGGAATGCACTGCGCACAATCAAGCGCGCCAGCGATGGCGCCGTCACATGCGCAACGCGTTGTCCCTGGACACATTGTTCAGCACGGAGCCCCATGTCAATGCCACACGCAGTATCGCACGCAATGTTGCATTTGTGGCTCATGTATGCCTTGCCGCTGCGGCGTGTGAGATGTGAGTGCACTTCCTGAGTGGCGTTTTCACACAGTATATATCTGCGTCTGAATGTTAGTAGTGTCTTGACATTGTCATGCTTACTTAACTCATGGCGAAATTGTTGGTTTGATATGGTTGATTCACGTCGCATTCCTTGATGTTAGTGTTTGATCATGTACATATTGTCTCACTTTCAGTTCTTTTTGATCGTGACACACGATCGTTCAAGGACCCGTCTCTCTGGTCACGTCTGGAAGGTAGTCGTTTTTCATCATTCTTTTTTGTCGAGCAAATATGGGCACCCAACAGTGACAATGACGCTGTGCGACAGTGACACAAAAACAGCATTGTTGCGAGTCGGAGTATAGACGCATGCACGAGAGTGCGCCACCACGCGTGCCGAGTACGGACGACACAAAAAGTCACACAGGCACATTGCGACTGTGCTTAACTAATGTTCTACCTGGTTTAGTGGGGGGCCCCTCAATGCAGTCATATTGGCTGGGCTATGCAGGACACCCTGACTGTTTGGGGGTGCGCGGTGGGATCCTGAATAAAGTCAAGTCATCCGGGCGCCGTGAGGAAACTCCACTTGGCGCCGTGGCGCCTTTAAAAAAATTGCCAGGCATCGCTGCCCTTTTAAACACAAAATCATCTAAGACCACATAGAACTCGTGGACCGTGTAAACAGAATCAAAAACAGCTTCACCTGTTCCGGGGGTGTGGGTGGGGGGGGGGGGGATTAAGCAGCTGCAACAAAACTGAGCAGCCTACTCGGAAACCTCAATCACGGACAAATCGGCGCCGCTGAGCAAAAACAGCTGCAAAACGCAAGGAAAACACAGCCATATACAGTTTTTTTTTTGCTCGCTCTCTTACTCCTGCCCACTTTGTGTCCGGTCAGTGAAGGGGTCCTACGGAGCCTGCGAGGCCCTACGACTACGACAGGTGTCGCAGCGGCAGGCGGCTCGGCCCCTCGGCTACAGTTCCAAACGACGAGCGCCCAGACCCACTTGCAACACACATTTTTTTAAATGAACGATGCACAGCCAAAAAACATCAAAAAACCGTTTGACAATTTTTTCTCACATTTTTTCCACATGTCGCGGAGGAAGTCAGCAGCATGCGTAGCCACTAGTAGTCACTAGTGGAGCCAGCAGCGCCAGGATGGGCAAGCGCCTGGACAAGGTTGTCGGCTGCGAGTGGTGACCGCGCCCGCACCGCTGGCAGAGAGTCGACCCAAGATGCCCAGTAGGCGGCATGACAATCGACAACGGCGGAGCGGAGCCCCAGTCCCCCATGCCGCAGGGCAAGCTGTGACGCACTAAGCGTCTCTGCGAGCAGCGGCTGATCGGCCTGGTCCAGGAGCGCGGCGAGGGGTGGGAGTCGGCGCGCGGCGGCAAGGAATTTGCGCAGGGCGGGTTCCAGCCCGCCAGCACTACACTCTCCGCCTGCTGTCAGTCGCCTCCCAGTACGCCTATACACCCCCCACGCGCTTCGAGCTGCCGCTGACGGGCCCGCCCCCGAACTCCATGCATACGAGGTCCTCGCCAACACCACGGCGGCGCAACGCCGCGCAGGGAGGCCCGGAGCTGCACGGTTTCTGCGCCGAACCTGCCGCTGACCTTACGGCCTTACGACCAACCGGGAGTGCCGGGCACGCCGGAAACCAACGTCACGCAATACCTGCACGATCCTGCGCGTGAATGCCGGCCGCAAATCGATCACATGTGCAGTGGAGACCAAGACCTCCAGAACCTTGTGCGAGAGGGCGTCGCCTAGCTCGAGGAGTGCAGTGAGGCACCGGGCGACTTTGCCGCATCGTGTTGTGCCGTGCACTTATTCCGCGGCGAGATGGGGGAGGATGCGCAACAGGTACTAAACGCATGGGACGGCGGAAAACTGCAACAGCAGCCTCGATCCTCGCCTGCAGGTTGTCCAGTGGGGGATGCGCCGCGGGAACCGATCGTGGTTATCACGCTTGCCCTGTAGGTGGCGCGCGACGACGGCGTCGTGACCCAAGAGGGGGTCGCCTTGGCGGTCGGGTGGCACGGCCATGCCCCTTGCCTCTTCCGAGGTCAGCGACGTTGGGTGGGTCCTCAGCCGCGTTCCAAATGCGCGTCGTGCCCGTGGAGACGGATATGGGCGCAACGCCACATTGTGATGGCCAAGGCGTCGTGAAGCGCACGGACACGCTCGGGCACAGCGACGATGTAGTCGTCATCCAGGAAAGCAAACGTTGCCTCGCCATCCTGGGGCTGGCCTTTGCAGGACGCACACCGCCTCATGAACACACGCCGGCATCAGCGGTTCACTACCTGGCACATGTCGTGCCCGAGAGCGACTTGTTCAACCTGCATGGTATGATATGCACGCCTGTCGGAACTGGGGCGAAGTGCTGCGCGAGCGACCGACGATGCGTCGCAAAACCTCGCCGACGACGAGCGCTCGTGTGAATTTGTCATCGATTTTCGGCCCAACCAATTTAGGCGAGGCTACATGATGGTCAAGGGCCGTCGACATTGGTAGCCCCAAAAAGGTGGAGAGCGCGTGGATACTGAAGGCCCACGCGCGTGCAGTGGAACAGGGAAGACCTGCGCAGGGAGGGGGCTGCGGAGCGCGCGGGCGGCAGGGCATGGTTTGGACTGACATATCCAATGGTTTTTTGAGCACGTCATTGTGGGCCCGGCGCAGCATGTTCCGTGGGCCATGCGGGCTGCAATCTTCTTGGTCGCCCAAGACGCACGTGCTGCTGCTGGCACATGGTGCTCCAAATCCGCCGTCGCATGGCCATTTGAAGACAAACCAACATCCCAAGCATTTGTGCGACATTGTTCCCGACAGTACTTCAATGTGTGTGCTGGTCCAACCAATCCCTCGGTGGCTGTGCGTTGTAATCGTCCCCTTTGAAGCTGCGGGTGCACCTACCAACACCATCACTGGTGTTGATGGTACTTTGATGGCCGTCTCAGCCAGTGCCATGACATGGCCATGGCTTATGAATAGGGACGAATTGAAAAGTTGGTGGGGGCCTTGAAGGGGGGGGCAGTGAAGACAACACGGTAGCGCACATAGCCCAGGGCAGACGCAAGTCGGCCGCCTGTGTGTCGTCGGACTCGAGGTCGGTGGTGTCACGATCGGGGCCCAACACGCGTTCGCCTCTTCCCTGCTCGAGCTACAAAACCACGCTGGGCCGGAGCTGCGCAATGACTGCTGCTGCTCCGCCCGCCGTCACGGAAACAGTTCTGATTGCCACCGTCGTTTTTGCGCAGCGTGGACTTCCTCACCCATGCATATGCTGTCAAGTCGCTGGCTCCATCAACGAATCTGCGCTGAATGACTGCAGCTCCTTGCGACATGTTGTGCGATGGCAGGCGAATCCTCATGTCCATCACATTGTTTACGGACCTGGTGCGCGCCCCTTGTTCGGTGATGCTCCTGCGACGTCGTGCGGCTCGCCGTGAGAATGGCACCCACGCAGTGCAACCACGGCGTATCACGGCGTGGGCGGATAGGAATGAAGCACAGAGTGTGCGAAGGTCTTTGTGCAAAGGGAGCATTTCATACACAGCAAGAGAATTGTCAAGTGCGAAGCGACTACTGGCTTTATGTTTTTTTCGAAATCATGTTTGCCAAGGTCTCGCGAAACAAGACGTCAAAGCAACGGGCCGGTCGTAATCGCGGTCAACGGCTCTTCGCCAGAGCGACAACAACTCCATGTTTCCACAGCCGACAGAGTTCTGGCACCTTGCCACCACGGACTGTCAACACTTGGCCAGGGATAATTTTCAAGCCCGTCGAGACTCAAGCAAAGCTGTGTGAACAGAAGGTCCCCGGAATCCCGAAGTGGCTGCAACTGGAGCACTGGGTGCCCACACCGCTCGCGCAGCAGCCTCTGCGACACCAGTGTCGTCATCCAACAACAGGGGCTCACCTGCACATGCAAAGATTGCAAAGATGCAGTATCCTGACGCCACCTCTGGCAATCGCGCAGCTTGGTGGTCACCACCAACAACACTCCACAACCGATGAAGGAAACATGAGCTATGGCTGCTATTGCTGCTATGGGCTATGGTGATTCAATTCGCCACCGGGGGCGATTGCTCGGAAATGCCGTGAGGAATCTAGATCCAGGTTCATCACAAGATCATGGGCGCCAGTTCCTTGGAGAACGGCAACACTGCTGTAAGGCGACGACACAGACTCAGCATTTGCGCTTCTAGCAGCTTGTCCAGAGTTGCCTTGCAATAAATTGGCGGCAGCTGGAATTTAACAGCTTAACACCGTGGAAAACACATTCATGACCTTTCCTGACGCTTCTCAGGCTAGAGCTTCCCCGTGGGTCGCAAGCTGGCAGACCAATTTTGCCACCATGGAGCGCAACTGAGCGCAACTGGGGTGCTGCATGTATGCATCAATCCTATGTTGGAATGGGCAAGTTGCCAGCTGCGTACGAACTGTGAGGGGCCAGCACGGGGATCTGCAGCAGTTGCTCCCTCAGCATGGCATGAAAGACGGGTGTCTTTGGCCGTGGTTCAGCTTTCCCGAGTACCACGCTTGCTGTAAAAATGTTTTAACATCCTCCTCCATGAACAGGGGCCTCACCTGGCTGTTTGAAGAGCAAATAAGGGCGCGCACTTTGCTGTTGTTGGATAGATGGGGAATCTCTCCGCCTCATCGAAGTCGGTAAGGCCTTCCAGAGCAAGTACTAAAGGCCTCGGCTCCGGATGTTGTCAGCACAACAGCCATCGGTTCGGCACAATGCGACTCTTTGAGGGGGCGGCTCTACATCTTCAGCGGCGGCCGATGCTAAAGCCTACTAGGGGCAGAACTGCCAGACAGGTCCCAAATCGTTGGAAGGATGCCATGAATACCAAAACCTGCCAAACCGACCTCACATATTTGCCGCACGGAGAAGCTGTCCAGCAGAAGGCGTGCTGCCTGCGCAAAGGCTGGCCACTGGCGACCAATGCTAGTGTCATCTATCAGCACCAGACGATCACCAAGCTTAAGAATCGTAGACAGGGCAATCGGTCCAATCGGACTCAACAGCAAAATGGTTCTGCTGCTAGAACGCAGCCACACCCAACATCCTCTACGAATAAAGGGCTGTTTTGCATCGTTCCTGCATGTCATGTCTCGCATGCTACTTGGGTGGGGTAGGATTGTGAGCTAGGACTGTAACTACGCGGTGCAGCTCGAGTACGTCACGATTGCGAGACATGAGAGACGAACAACAACTTTCAAGTGGAAATGTCGGCCCAAAAAACCCAAGTCTTCGCAGCTGTCTTTCACACACACACACACACACACACACACACACGCATGTATAACCCAGTCTCGTTCGGCGAGCACGCCCAACAAAAACTGCCCATGTTGCCTGAATTACGCGAGGCCCGCTAACGAATTCTTTGGCGGCCGCTGCCGGCGTGGCCATGTTTGCAACAAGCCTATGTATACACACAAAGTCGAGTGACACGGTTCATACTTGTCTGTCTGCTATGCAAGGTTTCCTGGCATGCTTTGTGGCCGTGCGCATTGTCTTCAGCCGGGATTGTTCTCAAGAGGCTAAGCATTCGAAACAGACGCTGGATTCTACATTGCTTATTTCGGCTGTTAACCTACAAATACCCCATCGTGTCAAGAACGATGTGCTGCAATTCGCTTGCCTTCCCCGGGCTACTAAGCAGATGCTGGAGCCGAACAACGCAGGCATGCAAACACAGATTGTACAATGGATGGTGTTTTTTTAGTTTAGGATTTCGAGGGCTGTTATCATTCGAAGCATCTCGCCTTAGCCAAGTCCAAGCCATACTTTTTGTCCAGTAAGTCGGCGGCATGCCGGTTTCAACAATCGTGCTTCATTGGCTTGACCGACCACTACCTCTAAGGATGGCGAGCCGTGACCTTTGAGAGTCCAAGCCCTACGTAGTTTCAGAAATTCATTGACACGTGGGAGTTTACAAAACTCGGGTCCTTTCATGCTTCATACCAAAAAACACTCCCCACGCCTCATAGTCTAAAGGATCTTGGGCATCTTGGGACACTTGGAGCTTGTCGGTGTTTCGCGAGCAGGAGATTCGCCTTTGGGGAGAGTTCGGGCCCAGCGGTGTTTGAGTGCTCAAAATCACCGGCCAAAAATAATCAGTCCAGACCTTTTATGACAAAGGGCCATGTGTTTATGAAGGAAAGGCTCTCTTGTTGCTTGTTACTTGCCTATTTTTTAGAATAGGATGAACTGCCCAATTTATCTGCTGGGTAGATATACTATGATGAAGAGAAGGAGGAGCTCTGGAGCTTTATCAGAACCGGAAGATGAAACAGGTTCAGTTTGTTTCACACGAATAAAGACTGGCATCATTCTGATTAACCTGAAAGAAAACGACACTGATCTCTCTGATTAAGAACGAAAAAGGTGTTTCCTATTTGTAGAAGTGAAGGGACTTAAGGCGTCGTGCTCTCTTGCGTGATATTGAGAACGGGCTGAGCCTTCTTAGCTCATCTTGTCGGTAGTGTTTGCTTCTTTGCAAGCGAAGAAGCTAGGGAGGGTTAGGCCCCGGGTTGAGTGTTCACAATTGAGGGTGGCCGACCTTTATGTCGGAGATGTGCAGGGAACCTACGAAGAAGAGGGTCCAAGGGTTTAGGGCTTGAAGCTATGGGCTTGTAGGGGCTTTTTGTTGTCCAGAATTTCAGCCGCGTCTTGTGTCTTGCTCTTGCACATGCCAATCAACAATGCGGAAAACCTTGTGTCTTGGGGCATAACATATGTGAATGTAGATATATATGCATACATACATACATACATACATACATACATACATACATACATACATACATACAATGTTACATTTGGCTCCGACCCCGCTCTGCAGGAGTAGATGCAGGGTACCGATGATCTGAAAAGCAAATGTTTTCGGCACGGTGACAGCACAATCCTTGAGACGGTTTTCGTCGAGAGACGCAAGAAACGGGTCTCGGGATTCAACCTCGACCCGCAACGCACGAATCTGCGTCTACAACATTCTACAACCTGCAAACGCACCTAGTCCTCGATCCGAGGCATGTTCCAAACAGCATGATCCCCACCATCTACGACAATGGGAAGATAATCGCTGATGTAGATAGACACTAATGCCTTGCATGCCCCTTCGGTGCACTTTCTTTTCTCTCTATGCAAGGAACTGCTCCTCCTTTAGCAACTTGCTTGCCTGTCTGACAACTGCATCAACTGCCGCCACCGAAGCTTTCTGCACACGACCTTCGCAGGATCCTCGGTGCTCCGCGTTCACTTCGATAACGCTCCAGAACTGCCGATGTTGTGGATCGTGAAGCTGAAGTTGTGGCCCGTGCCGACGCAGGTCGCTAGATCGCTAGAGCTGTTTGCACCCCTGAGGGCACCTTGCGGCGGTGTGTTCTCGATAGCCCGTACCTTACTGATGATGTACAACCTCCTTCGAAGGGAAAGCTCCATGGCCGGCCACCTCCAGTATGCGGTCCACCGTTCTCATGGTGAGGAGGATGGCGTCCTCCTGTGCAGATCGGTGAAGTTGCCCTGAAGATCCGTGAATGCTGAACCATTCCAGCATGATATCGACATCGACCCAGGGCCACAAAGAAGCTTTAGCGATGGGGAATGCTAGTTTTGTGGTTGTGGGATCGGGGGTGAGGAGGTGGAGGGAGGTGGGGACGGACCGACTACCTGTTAAATTCCCTGCCTGGCGGTCGCCCGACTGTAATGCTTCTCGGAAGCTGCCCAGTTGGTGTTCAAACCTCGGGAAGAGTTTGATATAGCAACTGCCAGCTACAATCGACAACTGCTGGGGAGGCAATTTTCAAGCTGCGGGCCCCATCCAACACCCATGCTTTTGCCATCTTTTGCCCGAACCGGACATGTCATGTTCTGGTCATGCTTGGCTCTCATGCAACCGTGGAAGCCTATGACACGCTGATTTTCCGGGCGCCCTGCGTCGTCTCGCCAAAGCCGTAGAGCTGCTCAGAGTGAGCCACGTCCAGGCCTAAGAGGCGGGATGTTGCGATGCACAATTCAACGCTTGGGGGGGGGGTCCCGGAAGCCTGGGCCATCTCTCCAAGGCACTCTTCCAGTCCAAGCGATGCCAAAGGAAAGGGAAGCCGAAGTTGTGGAGTTTCAGGGAGGCCTGCAGCTCAGGCAGAGATGACAAGTTTTTCTTCACAACGGCCTGAAGCACTGTGAGGAAGAGTCAGCAACAAACAGCGTTAGACGTTGACATCTTTTTGATTCGGCTTTCTGGTCCGGCGCCTGTCCATCGGAGGTCTGTCCCAAAGCTGAGACGCTCCACGTGAAAGGATCAAGGAGTGAATCTCTAGCCATTGACATGGAAACATTGACAACCAAGGATGGGTACAGGTAAAGCTCCAGTGTAGCAGCCAAGGAGAACCGACTTTCGTTGGCCGATACTACATGTGCATCAAAAGCACCTGTCGACCACAAGAGCATGTCGACACAGTACCACCAACGATCAAAATTCTTCACCCGCTCCGCCAAGCGTTCGTCTGGTCGCATGGAGTCGTCACTGCTCACCAGGCTCCACATGCGGCGCAGCCAAGCTTTAGGGTCCAACATTGAGAACCTCACCTCCACAGATCGGAGCGGGGCGACACCACCGTCCAGAATGTTCAAGGACATCAGCTGCTTTGCCCGCTTGGCTGCTGGATGATAGCGGTAGTGCCCGGCTTCGAAGACCATGCGCCCAGTGCGTTTGGCTTCCTGGGCCAACTCTGATGCCTCGTTTGCATTTAGCACTGCTGGCTTCTCCAGCAGGACGTCTTTGCCCGCACGCATTGCTGCAATGGCCCACTCTAGATGTAAGGCCGTTGGCAGTCCGATATATACCGCATCGACATCGTCTCTCGCCAGCAGGCTGGAATACGCGTGTGGCCCCCCATGAAAGGCAGGAATGTCGTACTGGGCGGCATAATTCTTTGCACGCTGCGTGTCTCGCGCCGCGACAGCAGACACAACGATGTCTTTCCTCTTATCTGCAGCGCTGACGACTGCTGCTCTTGCAATAAACGAAGCTCCCAAGATGCCTATCCGAAGAGCATCTGAATCCTTGCTGTCCAAAGGCACCAACGTTTGCGACAATCTCCACAAGCGCAATGCCACTGGCCAAAGGAATGCACCTCCGCTGGCAACAATCACAACGATGACCGGACAAACGTATTGCATAAGGAGCACCAGCCGCATGGCGATAGCATTCGACAGAGAAAAGTCTTGCACCTTGTTTGACACTTGATATTGCTTGGATCCTGTCATTGAGCTTTTGTCAACTTCTGTCGGTGCCGTTCAAAGCATTTCGAATAGATAGCCGACAGCCAAAACGGCCTCTCTACAAGATGAACATAAATTTAAGCAGAGAAGACTTCTGGGAGCACCAAGGTTCATACAGTTTAATGATTTTTATGGCTACTATCGAGATGATGACTCGCGATGTAACAGCAAGTGCACTTTTCAGGCGCCGGTACTTCTCAGCAGATGACTGAGGGGCGACACCACCAGGAGGCTCAAACTGTTTTATGTAAATGATGCTTATCGATGTTGATAGATGGGCATCCTGGTAAACTGTGTGAAACGTGCATGGCTTCCGGCGGCACTGATAGCCAATGTGTAACTGGCATCAGTTGCAGACCACCGTTTTGATGGACTGTTGCGAACCCACTTGGGCAAGTAAATGATTACGAGTGGGGTCCTCAATGTTCAAGCTTTCAGAAACAGCTGTAATTAATTGTTCCACAAGCGGGATTCCAGAAGGGTATCTTTCCTGTGCAACAGGGCGTCCTGAGCTACGAGTACTTGCGTGCGGAAGATGCACGCTTTGCTCACATGCAAGAAAATGTAAAAATCGCCTCCCGCGCCAACTGTACTCAGGCAGGCAGCAGCTGGAAACCGGAAGGTCAAGGTTCACGTACTTGCGGAATTGTACAAAACTAAAGGAAAGCATCAACTTAGACTTAGAGTTCCAGGAGAACATCCAGCTGCGAGCCGACGGGACACAGCTTCGATGGGCGAATCTGGCAAGGACAAAGATGCCTTCCGGCAGCCCGTCAAAAACCTTTGCGATTCTTTGCAATTGCCTTCGGATCATAAAGATTCCCCCGGGTGATGCCAAAACCAGGAGCTCAAGCTTCCAGATCCTTTCGGAGAATTATCGTCGCACCCTCTCTGACCCCCTGGCGACCACCCTGGCTTGCGCGAATTCGAGTCCGCAGCTGCTTGGCAGCGTGCAACTGAAGTGTTTCTTTATCACGACGGCTATATACAAAACTTAGGCTGGCTTACAGCCTAGCCCCACAACTCAAATGCCAAACAATGAAACGTCGTGGTGTAGTACATCAACTTACAACAAAAACGCGTGAAACTGCGAGGCACTGTACAGCAAGTTAATCCATGCGCTGTGGTACTGGAGGGCCTTCTAGCCTCAGAGCGGACTGTGCCAACAGACTGATGCCCAACTGCCCGGGAGTTTGTGAATTGGTCGGCTTGGTTCTGGACGCTTTTTGGACCCTCCACCAGGCATCTTTGCACCAAAGGGCGATACGTACCTCCAGAAAAGTGATTCCCTGATGCCCATGCAAAATCTAAAGTGGCGGCTACGCCTTCGCTGCGAGTTCGGAGCCCAGGTCGAGTTCATCTTGTCCGCCGTGGTACCAGACCTTGGCGTTCTGCATTGATTTCTTTATTGTTTATCTCAGCTACAGCCCGGACTGGCGGACGGCACGGCACTGTACGCCAAGTCGGCCTGAGTTTCGTGCCCAGAGCTCACCTCGGCTGTCGGTAGTTCCCTTGAAACTCCCTAACCAGCTGTACAGCTGCGGGGTTCCAGGCACGTGGCAACAAGTGTAAGCTTCATGCCCCACGCATGTCCTGGTGGTCAGTCGTAGTCCAACTGTGTGGATTCGTGGATGACATAGGGTCCTGAAAGTGCCGATGCTGGGGAACTGATGACGACAGTGGCTCCGTGTTTTCATGAAGACTGAGATGGGGGGCGGGGGCTCTATGATGAAGGGGACCCTTTGTACTGCTGGACCTCTCCCATTTTCAAAGGTACCTAGAAGGGGACCCTGATTAAGAACAACACCCATACTGAGACCCGCACGCCATTAGAGGACATGCTGGACTGAGTGTTGGCTCCTTCGGAGAAAATGTTAAAGCATCCGATAAAGCAAGCAAAACAAAAACGGCATAAAGTGGTGGTGGTATTCTCTCCTGTGGTGCTGCTGACAGTTCCGTTGAACCTCACGCATGCGGCGTCTGCGGCATGTGACATGTGTCGCAGCGTTTGGCAGCTGTCAATGGAAGGCTCTCTGATGCTGTTTGCCTCAGGCTTCAAGCTTTTTGAGCGCCCGACCCCTTGGACGTTCCCAGGACACCCAGGGACTTCTCCGCGCCATGCACACTGGGCAGCGGGGGCAACTTTTGAAGACAAAGCAGCGAGGCTTGGCCGAAAGAACTTGGGGCTAGCTGGGGCCCGCACCCTCCCATGGACCCATGCACGGTCATGGTGCCGTGCCTGGGCAATGTTCACTTGTCGCAGAAAGAATAGATCAGAACCCCTTAAGCGCAGTCTTGAAGTTGTGCGCAATCATCACTGTGGATATACGCCGGTATTTGATGGTCTTTTGGCCACGGTAGGGATCCAAGGACTCAAGACCATGGTGAGCCTCGGCTGTAAGGGCGGCACACCATGCCTGGCTTCTGCAAGGATGCCTCTTGCGAGCGTGCTGTCTTTGACGGGGTGGCGAAGGTTTAAACTGAAGCTGTTGGAAATCGGAGCAATGCTGAGCTTGCAGGCGGCCGCCGCGGTCTTGAAGGTCTGAGTCTTCATCTTGCTGTCTCGTTTTCCCTTCAGGCCCCCAATGGGCGGAAGGACCTGAGTCGTGGCATGCAAGGCGAGGTGCGGAACGATTTACTTCATTAAGCTATGACACTCACTACTATATGTCGCTCTTTACTCTCAAGCTATCTCAAGCTTCTGGTATCCCTCGGTTTTGTTGCTTGTTGGCCGACGTGCCAGATCGTGCCAGCCTGATTTCACGTGGCCATGTACGGCCGGCCCACTTCAGACTTCAGCTTAGCATCACGCCATGCCGTCATCGTGCACCTCGTCGCTGTCTGCCATTCCGCCCACCTGTACGAGGCACAAATGCTTTGCAGCTCCACTTTTTTCCTCCCATTTTTCAAGCTCCCCAAAGGATCCCCGCCTTGCGTCGCTCTTGGCGGATGGTGGGAAGCCCACCACTGCGGGACTCCTCTGGCCTTCAGGCACACGGGTGCTCTCGTGTGCTCTCCGCAACACCTACTGTACTTGGCATTGGGGTTAGCTTCTGTGAAGTCGGCGCATCCCTCGTGTCATGTGGGCACTTCTCAAGGCGTGGAGTCCTGTTGAAACCGACTTTCGGCAAGAAACGCTGTGTACAGAGAAGTTGGAGCATGTTTCAGTCGGGGAACTGTTGACCGCGCGAACTTGCGAATGAAAAAACTCCACTGTCCGGCCAGACTCGGCTTGAAATGACAAGGACATATTATGCAGTTCCCCAAGATCACGCAATGGCGAGTCAATGTTACAGCCGGTTGACTTAACCCACATCCAGCATGAGCGACGACGGTATGTCTCAGCACGAAGAGTAGCCAGGTATCCTCTCTGCTGTCAAAGCTAAGGCTCCGCACGCAGGGCTGCTGCTCCGGCTGGGCCTGTCTGGGACTGTGGCTCAACGTGGCTCATATAGATTTTGTCATCTGATGAACCTGTTCTCAAGATCCACACACATGACTCAATTGAGACTCATTGAGAGCCACGCAAGTCAAAGCTTAGTTTGAGCACCGAACTCGTGGGTCTGCTCCGGATTCTCGTGCTCTGCGTTGCTCGCCACACTGCTGGTGGCGCTCAGGCCGGCCTGCTCTGACTCTGAACGACAGACTCTAAACCCGCGCATGCCCCGTGGCACATGCGTGCTCACGACAGCCCAAAGAACCATCAAAACAACACTAACCTGACAGACCGCTAAACAGCACAGAATCAGCAACTTGCGACAATTGAGGCCCCCAGTCACCCCAACACAGTGTCCGGCCTTTGACATGGGATCACGACCTCGGCAGCGCTCGCTCGGACAAGAATGACAAGTTATCCCGTGCAGCTGCTCGTGCCGTTGGGAGAACAAAACGTACGAGTAGGACACAGGTGATAACCGGTGAGTCTTGGGATGCCTGGATGGAACTTGGGGGGAAGTTCAGCTTTACACTCCCTATACCTTGCTGCCTGCAATTGCCAATAACTTGGGGCCGCACTTCGTGAGCCACCGCTGGTTGACTGGAGCTGTGCGACCTCGAACCGCTATCTCACCCTCGCGAAAATATTTGTCTGAGGTCTTCCATGCACATCTTCTAGGGTGCCGGGATGAGAAAACATCAGTCCCGAACAGCCGTTGCCAGCTCCTCCAACACACGTGTCTCGCAACGCCTCCTCTTGCCTAAAGCTATGCTGAGGTCTGCAATGACCCAAACGCTTCGTGTCCTTCTCTGCTTCGCGGAGTTCACGGAAGTATGGGTCCTTGAGAGAGACCCCAAGCGAGAGAGAGAGAGAGGGAGAGTGAGAGATCACAAAGGAAGCCTCTGTCCAAAGCCTGGCCACCTACCTTGAAAGGCGGACATCCCTAACATCCCGCAACATCCAGCGTCCATGCCGCGGCCACTCCGGTATGCAGCACATGCTCAGGCTCAGCCGAACTCGCAACTCCCAAAACTCGACAGCCCTGGTGCCCTCTGTGTGCGTTTCTCTCCTTCAGCGCCTGCCTGGCGAGGATGCGCTCGTCGGGATCGTACCTCCACACGAGACACGAGGGAAGGGTGAGGCGCATCGGATCGCATCGTTGAGAGTTGGCTTACAGGCCGTTGTCACCCGCTCGAGACCACTCTGCTAGATTGTCACTTTGGATCTGGGGAAGACGTGATTTCCGTACATGACGTGCATCGCATGGTGCGGCCTCACGAGTTTCTTCATGAGCTCAACGAGCTCTGGATCGGCGTGCGGAATCAGCCGCTCGATGCCCGTACCCTGACGCACCAAGCAAATGTTAAGTCACCGCAGGTACGAGGACAACCTCGCCAATCATGTACATCCGAAAGTACACCCTGATCCGTTTCGGACAGGTCAACAGAAGGTCTGCCTTTTTCTCCGGAAAGTTGAAATCCATGTGGGATGCCTCATGCAAACTCACACGCATGCAAGCTCTACAGATTCATGGCTACGGTGCAACTTCTACTATGTCTTCTCTCTCCGGACCTGGCAAGAAAACAAAAGCTACGCTGAGCGTTTGGGGTCCCCGCATTTCGACGGAACTTCCTTGCAAGCAGTTCAGCCGGAGGAGTGCCCAGCACCTTCAAGTTCTTCCAATTCCAGTGTTCAGCACAGCAGCTGGTAGAAAACACTGTAGCGCCCCTTACTGGAATCTTCTGCAATCTCGGGTCCAGACATTGTGAATTTTCTGAATTTGATCCTCAAAGAGAATCTGAACGTGCGGAACACAGACCATGGCATGACGTGGCTTTCTCGGTGGACGAGACTGTGGAAGACAAGGACTGGGCCATCTCATTCTGGCCAGGAAAAAGAGGAAAGAGCGCCACAATCTCAAAGCAAACGCCTCAACTCAGCAAGGATGCCACGCCAGCGTTGTGGTGTGTTCGGACTTGCCAGGGACCGGGCAGCCAGCTGCAAACAAATCCATCTTGAAGTTGTAGTACCCATCCTCCGCACATGCAGCATAGCTTGAGTTCTCAGATGTCATGATAGCTACAGCAGCTACAGTAGCCCTGAGCTGGGTTGTTTGACAAAGTTGCAGCCAGAGCACTGTCAGAAGACACTCGGGCGCACGATACCACCTCAGGTGGCTCGGCAGCAGTACTGCCCTCTGTATAGTAGTGGTATCTTGGGGTCCCGCCTGGTCGAGATGTACTCAGTGAACCTGAGAAGTCCAGCCGAGATGGAATCCGCAGATCAGAAGAAAAGTGTATTCGAATCAAACCATCTGAACTTGTAAACCTCTTCAAACTCCTGGTTCAAGCAGGCGGCGGCTGGCGAGAGTAGATGCCTCGGCAGCTGCCCAAGTCCGCCAGCTTGATCTCATCCTGATTTGGCTAAGCTGTCATTCCGACAAGCGGAAACAGATTAAATGACTTGAACGACTTTTGCTAAGGTTGCATCATCCAGCAGGAGCAGATTTTCTGGCCTGGCTTGTGGCGAAAGAGATATGCTCGCCACAGCTAGACAGCGGGGGAAGTGCAGCCCGTAGCATTCTGTGAGGTCAGCTCGCATAACACAGGATTATGGCGCTTCACATCTCGATGAAAGATGCCATTTCGATGCATATGGTCCAATGCCTTGCAAAAGCATCAGGAATGAGAATGGCTGTGCTGACAGACTTGCGGCTGCGTGCAATGCCATGCCTTCAGCATTTCGTACATGTAGTGCTTAACCTTGGCGAAAGGGTACCGCGTGTGTGCTGCACACCATGTGCAGCTCTGTGCAATGCAGGACTGTTGCTTGTGCTGAAAAATGACTTTCGAGACAGGTTTGTGGACCTTCCAAAAGGATCCCCCAAGTACGGTGGAATGACCTTCAAAGACTTGCTAGGGGATGCCGTGCATGAGCATTTGTGTCTGTTCGACATGTCTGTGCACGTACGGTTTTACTCATTTTCATTTGACGGGGGAAAACGTGTGCCCCTAGTTCCCGTAAATGACATGTACGACATGAACAGCGATGCAACGCATTTGTGTGTGTGTGTGTGCGCACAAGTTTCTGGACAGGCAAACAAACACGCTGTAATTACATTGCGCTGCTTCCGTGCGATGGCAACGGGACCAATGAGGGGGCGCATGGGGCTCCACCAGACGCTGAGGGGACCATGCAGCTCCACAGAATTCCAGCGGGGTCTTCTCCCAAAAAAACAATTTTCCTACGCCAACACGCATCTCCATCATCTCCAATGACGCTTCTGGGGACCCCACTTTTAGCCGATGGACCGCGTTGGAACTCTGTCTACGTCTCCCGGTCTTTTCCCTTGGGAATGCCTCATCCCCTCCCGCGGACCTCCATGTACCGACAAATGACCCATGGAATGTCATTGGATGTCATAAGCCCCCCTATGACCATCTGCACACGGACAGGCCGAGGCGGTTTGCGCTTTCGTGCTAAGGTTTTACTAGGCCGTTCCCGGTAAAAACGAAACGCCTGCAACATGCAACGTTTGACTCTTGCGGGTTGCGCGTTCGCTCTGCTTACCTCATTTGTTGCGAAGCGACACGCAAACATTTGTAACACGTTCGTCTACCGTGCACATTTCACAACATGTCATTGAGGCAACAACCTTTTGCTCGGGCAAATAATGCCTTCGTCCTTTGATGGCTTCATAGAGGTTCATGTCCTTGGCTCCGCAGTGACATGCTCCAGTGTGGAGATACCGCTGTCACAGATTACGTATCACTTACCGAGTACAGGGTGCAAAGCAAGCTGTCTCAGACTCAGGTCGCAGCCATCAGCTCGAAAACCAAGGCGAGCCGTCCGGTGGGCTCGTCGTAAAGGACCTGCCCGAGTCGACACTCTTCTCCGTTTGAGAAACGAGTGGTAGACGATCTGTCACATATTCTCAACCGGTTCAGAAACAAAAACATGAAGCCTGAGCAAACCCCGAGACATGTTTGGACCTGCTATGGCAGTTGCACATTTTGTGCTGGAGGAAGGTTTCAAACTTTTCTGTCACATGGCCTTTAGAAGCCTTGGGCTCCAAGCATGTGCATCATGTGCATGTCTCCCCTTTTTTGGGGGGAAGCAAATTGGGAAACCAGTCTTGTGCGCGCGCGCCGCGCACTTCTTTGTCCCATGTGCTCTCTGACTCCATATTAAGTGGAGAAAGGAAGCAGTACCTTTTGACAATCTTCCTCCATCATAATCATCGAAATCTTGAGTCTCTAAGTAGCAGCTCAGTAGCATCTTCGCCACCTTTGAATTCGCACGTGCTGGAAGATGCGTTTGCTAAAGCTGCAGCAATGGCGTCAATGTTCCCATGACCACAACCTCGGGCCGAACCCAGAAGCAAACGCACAAGGTTCGAACGCGCTGCACTATGCTGCGATGTGTCGTATCTGAGGCGCTGACCGAGACGACGACAGAAACCAGGGACCAGGGAACCTTTGTACCAAGGAGAGGGATTGAGGTGAGAGATTGGGACGAAAGCTAGTGCAGGGATTCAAGTGAGATCGACGAATCGAGAAGTACAATCTAGTCGTGCCATGTGTTACTATGCCGAAGTATCTGGTTTCAAGCAACAAATTTATGTGTAAAAATTGGCAAAAACTGACTGCTTCCTTGGTGGTAGGCAAACTTTACGGAATTCTCTGCGACAGTCTCTCCGGATTCTTGGGGTTGGCACTCCAGGGATTCTCTACCGGATTCTGTGGACATGGCACTCCGGTCACTCCGCATATGTTCTGCAGGATTCTGTTTAGGAGTGTGCAGGCGGGCACTCCGCGCTGATTCAGGTCAAGCATCGATCCAATGCATCACTAGTCTCGGCGGCATATACAACATAGAAAGAGAACGGTTCCTCATACAAAACTCTTTAGAAACATCTGAACATATCTCACCATGATTATACCATAGTTGCCATCTTGTTGTTTTAACAATCGGATGCGCAAGATGTTGTGTTTATACTAGAACCAGACAGATCTATGCATAAAGAGAGATCACATATAACGAGGCAGACAATGACACATTATGGCTAAAAGCACATAGACAATTCAGAACACAAGACATAGGAAGAAGCTCAGACCATGACAGATGGTCAAAAATGAACATAATCCCCACAAAGCCGGCTTTATTTGAATATTTATTGAAATGAATATTGAAAAAAGATCCATCGTCATCGTCTTTATAACTCTTCTTATTCTTCCCCACCATCAGTGTGGAGCTCTCAGAAGCAATTGGAGATGTACTTATAACGTGGTATAACACAACATGCAGCACGCGCGCACACACACACACACACACACACGCGCACACTATATCAACATCAGCACTTGTGACGGGGTTCGGGCGAGGGGGGGAGGGACGGGGCGATGGGGGTAGGGCAAGGGGTGGCCAGGAAATATCCAGGTGTTCTTCGGGATTCGTCATTTTGTGGCGACCGCCCCCCCCCCCGCCGGACTCCTGGACCTGTATTCCCCTACATGGAAGCTATCGCTTTAGGTAAGCCACTCCGCTAGTTTTCCGAGGCTAGCTGTCGTGATTACAAGATACACAGCAATCGCTCTTGGGCAGTCGTCTAGCTGGAAAATCGAACAAGTTCGCAGAAGTTCGTACTGGGCATGTCCATAATTAACACAGGGGTTGAGGGTGTGGGGCAGGGTTGGGACCTTGGAACCACGCCTCATGGCTCTCCTGTTCGCCCTGGACTTTTGGTAGGATCGGCTCCTCCGGCAGTCTGGAGCGGAGGCTTAGGGGTCAAAAGACTTCTAGCTCGAAAATCCTGGCATGTGCAGAGGGGCCCTTGCCCTGACCACACTACTGCGAAACGGCCAATGTCTGTTGCCAAAGGTAACGGCCCAAAACCGCTTCCACTGCCGGCACCTTCTCAGATTTTGCTGAGCCTCAGCACTCAGCCCCGATAGCACTATCCGAAAGGCCAAATGATGAGATGACTTGGGCTCTCACTGCTGTCAGTGAGATACCAGCAGACCCCGGTGCACACCAGAATCAAGCCCAGAACCATGTACTCATTGAGCACCTGACCATGTCAAATGCAAACAAGTGCACTGCAGCAATGACCTCGTGGTGAGAGTGTGAGACTTGAGCTTCCGATGGCATGGTTCAAAGAACTGAGTACTGGACAGCCCCAGTCATCAGGGATGCAATGACCACAACGAACACATGCCTCGGATATGCAATCTCCGGAAAGAGCAGGCGCGGCTGCGGCTGCTTGCGAGTGTCCGGAACACCTCCATCGATTCAGTCCGGGTGGCTTCAGCGCGACGAGCAGGGCGTGGGTCTCAACCAGGAAGCAGCTCCTCAGAACATGTTGAAAATTTTCATCAGGACGTTTGAGGTGTTGCACGCTTCAGCCTTCGGGGCGTTTACAATCCTTGACCAATGATGACTCAAAGCTATGCCAGTGACTGGACTGCCACACGGACAACCAACGAGAGGCCGTACACGACTTGGTCACTTGGTACTTCTGGTGTCTTTTACGGAGTGGACGGATGCTGCGAAGGTTTCATATCTGAAGGCTGAGCTGCAGAAGCAGAAGCGACGAGCTCTGGTAGAGGAAGTATGTCAAGGCTGCCTGGCCAATGTTGAGAAAGCGGCCAAACGATGTCAAACGATTGACGACCGCTTTACAACGTGAAATGATGTGTGGGTGCGGTGCTTGGGCCATTGAGGCGAGGTGCCGTGAACCACGCCGCAGGGCGGTGGTACAAGTGCATGAATAAGCTGCTGGTGGCTTCGTGGTGTGGTAGCAATCTTCCAAGCAGCAGCCAAAAGACCAGGAGCACCTTCAACAACATCTCAACAGCTTTGGACTCTTCAGCCTAACCGCAAGTTCTCCAAGTGATCCCCTCGCTTTCTAGCAATTATTGCCAGGAAGTGTCTGTTCCGGACTGCGTCGCCGAAACCGTGAGCTTGCCGAACGCCTGGAGAGTTCCACTTACGAGGGTGACTGTCTTCTTGTTTTCAAGGTTTCGGGCCATCCCGTGCCATTTTCGCAGCAATGCCTGAAGCGGGTGGTTGCTCTCGAAAACCAATGCCTGAGCTTGCGGGTCGCTTGGCAAAATACCTGTAACTACTGAAGAATTGCACAGACACAAGCCTTCTTGTTCGGTTGACCTCAGCAGACTCAGCAGCGGACCCTCTTCGCCACGCAGGCTCGGCAGGAAAAGCCGATATTGGCCAGCATGCCCATGCACATTGCCACGTAGGCGCTGCCGCTCTGAACCCTCGGAGATGTTCGGGGAGATGTTCGAAAAACTTCGGACATGCTCGCCTCCCCTGCGAATATCGGAACTTGGGCTCTCTGCAAAACATGCATATTTTGGAAGTCGCGAAGCACTAAAATGCTCAAGCACTACGGACAACACGAAAATTCACAACAAATCCCACAGCAAATCTCACAACAAATCTCACAATAAGACAACGAAGTCATCCCGAAGTCCGTGCAATTGCCTGCGATTCACATGCCCCCTTCGAGCACCGTGATGGATTCAAATCCACTTTGCACATCGTTGCTTTCGGCTTATTATTTGTGTGGTGCAAAGTTGACACCCGATGAAGTAGGAAACCTGAGCAGAACAAGCATTGCCACACAGAACGTTTTCTACACATGTCCAGGGAATTCCTGGTCGCCCGGTGTTGCCTGGGAACGTGAGAAATCTTGCTGCAAACAAGGCTCATGCTGGAGCCGCCATGAGCCGCCCACGCTGTGATCATGATGCCGCTGCAAGCCTGTTCGCTGCACTGCCGGTTTGCTCGAACTTACTAGCAGCTACTAGCGGCAGCGCTCTCTAGCACAAATGCTGCTGTTGTCTGGAGCCATGCTGCTATGATTCTAATGTTTTTCACGACCATGGGGACGGGATCTCTCAGGATGTTTCCCCCCCTTTCCGCCCGAAGGGTCCCGATCATTCATGGCACAGCCGAATCCAGCGGCCAAATCTGGGCCAACTGGACCGGGGAAGAATTACTCCCGACAAGTCTTTTGATTGCGTTGGTAACCAAAGATTCTAAGCCTTTCGGCACCCCATTAAGAGTCTGAAAGCACGTACAACGAGCTGCTCCCTAGGCAACGAGGCCTTATTCTTAAGCGTGTAGGGTGGCAAGCCGCTTACAAAGGAAGCCATCAAGACTTCAAGGTGCGCGAGCATCCCGGACTGCAAGCTTAACAGTGGACCGAGACTCTTACTCGAATGTGATTTTGCTTTCGGTCGGAGACGTCTTGGTCTCATTGAGACAAGCATCAAGTGTGGGCACACGAAGCGTGAACAACAACAACACACCTGACTGGTCACAAGTTATGCTGAGCCACGACAACGATCGCCAGAAAGAGCTGCGGCTGAAAGCTCTGTCGCAGCACCGGTATTGCGAGAAGTGCAGTGCTGAGCGGTTCGATGGCCTTCACCACAAAAACTATGCCTCAGGTGACCATACTAGAATGTACTCTTGCCGTGGGGTATACATCTTGGAAGGGTCTGAGTCTTTGCCACGGTATACCGCGAGAAGAGATGGTGTGTGATGTCAGACTCAATGCTCCAAAGTGCTGGGTGCATCGAGCGCCAATGCTGCGACAGTAAACAGCTGACCGTAGAAATACCTTAGCCATGCAGGGTGTTTCCGCTCTTTGTGGCTGTGACTTGAGATACATCATACATATCATCATACATTCATACGTCCCAAAACGTTGCTAGCCAAAGGACGCAGAGCCAGCGAGCTGCCAAATGCCGAAGCCCATACCTCCGAGGGTCAATCATGTTCACGAGCTGTCCCCGAATGTCCAGGAAAAGCTTCTTAAAACTGCATTGAGAAGACAATATACCAAACAACATCATAAGCTACAGCCCAAACACCGATCAAAAAGGAGAAGTAAAAAAACTCACTCTGCCATGATGCCGCTTTTGGAGCGAGTGAGCGTTCCTGGAGGGCGGAAGCAATCCATTGAAGACAGGAGTCACATGCCGTCGCTCTCAGCGGGGCTTTGCGATTTGCATCTGGCCCCTCACCGGCCTCACCCTCAGTTCAACAGTGAACCCTGTCCTTCGAAGATGTTGAGCCCAGATAGCCATGCAAAAATCTGCACCAGCACGTAGGTCAGAGCCTCAAGGGGCGGTTTCCAGGCATCTCTTAGCTCTCGCGCTCGATGATGCACAAAACCGAAGTCTTGCTAGCGGCTGCTTTCGCGCGCCTGCGGGACAAAAGTCAACCAAATGCTGGTCGAAGGATAAACGAGTGCTGCACCGAGCTCTGCCAAGATGTCCTCACAATACGGGCAAGCCCGAAAAGGGTGTCACCTGTATCAAACCGAGCTAGCTGCCAAAAACAATGGTGCTCCTTGGTCACTGCAGCCCACACCGCGCTCGTCCAGTACCACACCATGGCCAGGATGAGGATCCTTGGGTTCACAAGATCTCTCTCTCTCTCTCCACACGCCTGGCCCCCCTGAAGGGGAGCCGCCCCGAAGGGCGTGCGAAAGTCCCAGGTCAAGCTTGTTTTTCTGTTCCCAGGGTCTTTTACCCAAATCTTGTTCTTCTTCTTCTGCTTCTACGGGGCTTGAGGGGTGGGACCCCCCCCCCCCGCGCTCGAGGCGCGCACAGATCATGCGTCCAGCCTCTTCGGTGAAAGCAGAAGGCCGACTGCCAGGATTCGGACTTCCCCCGTCGACTCGCTGATTGACCCAACACACTCATGACACCATGCTCTTGCTGTCAGATCTCTCTCTCTCTCTCTTTGATTTTTCTCTCTCCGGCAGGCCCGAGTCTTTGACAAGAGGCGAACAAGTATTTCCCTTCAAAGGTAGTACATCCCGCAGTGCAAGTGCGACCACCTTGCCAGACACGACGCATGGACGCAGTAGCAGCCTTGCTTTTGATATGCCGATCGTGCAAACATTGGTCATCCAGTCCACTGAACTGTCGCAAAGTAGCAAGGGAGGAGGCGGCCAAACCAACTCCGATCTGGGTTGAGACTACCTCGTCACAGTCAAAAACTGTTGAATGGACGACACATGTCAGCACACATCGGGTGGGCCAAACCCTCAGGTCTTACCATGTTGAGCTGTGCGGCCATTCTGTGTCGCCTTCCGCAAGAAGGCAAAAGCTACGTAGTTGATAACAAGTAGAGCGTGAATGCATGCTCGCTTGAGCCTTGCAGCAGCAGTGGCACGGTGGACATCATGTGCATCACGACGTACGGTCCGGCTAAACTCACAAACCTTCCCTTCCGACTCTCTGAGCAACTTTGCAGCTTGTGTCGACTCTCCCCATCTTCGAAACAAAACAATCTCCCTTTTCTGAAGTCTCCGCCGGCAAGTTCGGCCTCGTGGAGCTTGATGATGTTTGGATGTCCTGCTAACCGGCGCAAGGCCTCTCCAAGAAGAACCCGAAGCTCCGGTCTCGGGGTCGAAGTTGGGGGATCTGGTGGGATTGCCATGGTGCTGTAGGACGATGCACAGATTCATACGGGTTCACTGCCATTTGTGCTGGCACTCTCCCAGTGCGAGGAGCCTGGATTTCTCGCAAGTTGTTAACTTGATCGATGCTGTCGAAGTGATTCTTCATGCCTGGGCACAGCAACAGTGCCGAATGACATCATGCCGCTTCAAATCTTCAACCAGGCACGTCAAAGCACTTGGATAGTCTCACTGACGTTCGGAAGGCAAGCGTGCGGCTCTGCGGCAGGTTGCAGCCAAGCCACATTTGATTGCTACATGTTTCCCTGACTTTATCGATTGCGCCTGGAGGCAAATTGCAACTCAATTTAAGAAAACCACCAAGCCGTGAGGAGCCCGTGCCTTGAGCACCTCTGAGAAGGTGCCCTCGCCCTTCTTTGAAATCAGCCTCGAAAAGCCATGCTGACAAAATGCGGGTTCTGTGCAACTGCCATGGGGGCACTCAGGGAAATCGAGTACCGCACCGGTACTTATGCATGGTAGCAGGTAGGTGTCTCCTTCAGAGAGAATGCCTGCGTGCAGCCGACGCTTGCACGAGTCGTGAACAACACGTTGATGCAGCCGAATCGAGCCTTCCTTGCTGGGGCGTTAACCTGGGCGCAGGGTGCACAAGCCGTACAAGTCTTCAACTCTGGAAACCTGGTTTCTCGTGGCCTTTCCGTCTCTCAAACATGCCCTGAACCACCGGCTTTAACGTGCAAACCAGTTTTGAAACTCTTTCCGCAGTGAATGCTCTGCCGAAATATCTGGGTGCCAGGCACCGCATGCGGGCGGCAACCAGTCCCACCTCTCCGCCCCGCATGGACAAAGGGGGGCAAAGGACCTTTTAGCCAAAGCATCGCAGCGCGGAATCAAGCCATGCAGCGCGGGAATGAATTACAGTCGACGTCGAATAACATGTGCAATGATGAGCACATCAGGTGATATGAGCAGTCATCACAGTTGCCCCAACATGGATAACAACGCAACGCAGCTCTGACATCTATGATTCCATGTACATTGCAGTGACAGCCAGTGCATGTGCTCTTGCACACGTGTGCCGACTCGCGGTGCGGACTTTTGGACTGCAACCGTGGCCAACTTCTTTGGGCTCTGCGCAGCTGATGATGTCACCTGAGTTCGACAATTCAAGGCCCTGGGATTTAACTACAAGTGTGCGAGTACCTCATTTTGATTCCCTGATTAGGTCTGGCCTGAAACTTGCGGCATCTTCGTAGAATTGCCGCGGAGGGACTTGTAACCTGCATGCGGCTGCATGCGTTGTGCGGCTGCTGCTCTGTACCACACAAGATTTTCTTGATTGAGGCGACCGCCATCAGAAACTTCTTGACATCCGGGAACGTCGGAGTGCGCCTCAGCATGCAACGAACGTCCTCTCTCTTCGTTCCTTCATTCCTATTTTCCTTCCTTCCGGCACGCTTGGCCCCCGAAATGGTCGCTGTTGAGAGGTCGCATGCTTACAGGTTGCGGACGTCTTTCTCAGTCTCTTTAATTTTCTTCCTGCCCTGCCTCCTACCGTAGCTGCCCTAGCTCGCAATGTGTACGTAGCCACTTGTGAAATTGTCTGATGAAGGTCAAACTGTGCGGATGGCGCGCCGACGGCAAACGGCAAACATATTGCAAGCGCGCCTCTTTGCAGAAGGCGAATGCAACGTACAAGCCCGAAGCTTCTCGTTGTTCGGCAGCCTGCGCAGGACCCAGACATTGGTCAGCATGGACACCATTGAATATTTCGGATTGGCGCTGTGCTGCTGCCATGCGCTGCTAGAGTGACCTCATCGGAGTCCAAAGACATCCCGCCTGCCAATTCGACAGGTCCGTTAGGTTCTTCTTCATTACGGATGTCAACACCAACAGCTGGTCGAAATTGGACTGTTCCCAATGCCACCAAAAGCAAAAGAATGCAATAGAACTGATGACAATTGATAGCCTTGTGTATGTGCGTGACATGTCTGCATGATTCGGCATGCGCAAAGCATATTCACAAGGAACGTTCATCGTTATGGCCATGATTACCGCAGCATCCCGGCCTTCAAAGGCATAGATCCGCCGCAAGCGACCTAGCTCTGCCTGCACGCTTATTAACTCGAAGCGCAACTGTTCAGGCTAAACGGGCATCAGTTAACACAGGCCGAATTTCAGTCTTGGTCAACAATCGGTTTCAGAGACTATCCTGCTCTCGTTCCTGTTGCTTGACACCCGCACAGCAGCTCCGGCATTCAAAATAGATCGACGGCGCTCCTTCATGTCGACTGCAGCCACAAAGTCTGTGAGCGGCAACGGCCCCAAGCACAGGCGCAAACCCTTCCAGCAGGTGCATTCATGTTGCTAGTGTAAGCTTGGTTACCCTCTCTGCTTCAACAGGATACTGCATTGTCTGCATCTCTCGGACTCTAACCCTGCCAACTCTTTACTATTACTATTATTATTGTTGTTATTATTGTTATTGCTTTTATTCTGCCTAAGAACAGAATGTCTGTCAACATGGCGCTCAATCAGTTCCAAGCTTGAAAACCTTCTGAAATTACAGCCAAGGCACCTGGCGCTTTGCCAAGGCAATAAAACTTGGAAAATGTACCAATGGTTCCGGGCACGCCTTGCAATGGTGAAGGGTTGCTCATGCTCTCTCTTTCTCCTTCTCTCGCTCTCTCTCTCTCTCTCTGCTCCCACGTGTCCTGCCTCCACGGCATCTGCCAAATTAAACCTCGGTAGGCCCCCGGGCAACAATGCCGTTCGCTTCCTATTTGGCTCTTAACTGCAAAATCATCTTAAGCCATTCGCGCCAAGTTTACAGGGTTTAAGCCTGTTAATTGCTTACAAGCAGCGTGTACATGACACCGAAGGCTCGTGAGTCCACTTCCACGGCACCATCTTGGCGCCACAGGTCCCACACAGCCTCGACCTTCTCCCATTCCTGTGAACCCCACTCGACCGGTCATGAGAGTCCTCGTTCTACAGCTCATGCTCCAACGTCGAACACGTGGGTCCTCCTTGCTGAAGTCGATTTGGAAAAGCCTCTTGCCCGTGGTCTGGGGTTCGCTCCCCTAGGACACAAGCTTCCAGCAAACATGAAACATAATCGACTAAATTCGGCCATGTATGTGGTATGAACACTTGTTGTGTTGTTGTGAAGAAGCCTATGATGACAATCTGATGCAGTATCGACAAAGAAACTCCCAAGACTCCCAGTCTCCCAGGCCAAACCCATCACGTCTCTGCTTAAACTCTGCATGGGAACCTGTTCCATGCTGAGGTTGCGGCCTCTCTGCGGGCACGCTCAAGCTGGATGATTCTGACCATGCCAGCGGGGAGGAAAAAACAGTGGTTGGAGTGCAGCATGTGTTTTCTGCGCAACTGTAGGGCTCAAGAAACCGCTTTCGATTCTAGTGTAGTGGAAGTTGGGTGTTATGCAAATCTGCACATCTCCTAACTTGCCCCTTGCGGCCTTGATGCATTGGGCACTGTGCCGATGAAATATCCACCGCGACAAAGACGTGTTGACACCTTCTCCGATGCTCTACGAAACCCTGATTGCTCAACAATGAAACAAGATTCCGCCCAAACCATTTGATGAATGCAGCCGTGCCACATTGTGTAGCATGACTTCCACGGATTCCTATGCAAGCACGGTCGACATCATTTTCGTCAACCTAAGAGGTCGACCGCGAATGGTTTCAATGGCTTCCTCGCCTGGCTATGGAAGGCATAGTGGCACGCCTCAGCGTCTCCAAGCAATCCAAACATTTTGTGGCTGCCCTCCCCCCCCCCCCCCCCCACACGAAGCAAACGTGCAACCAAACGCTCCTTCTGCGCAAAATTCGATAATCACTCGGCCCGCTGCCATCTGGGAGGTGACCACATGAAACCTCGCGAAAATCTCAAAGGCTCTTAAACATCTTCAACGCGCTAGCTACCTGAAAACGCGTCGAGTGAGGAGCAAGCCACGTCTTCCCAAGCTGTGCACGAGCTGTGCCATGCCTGACAAACTGGTCAATTCAGTCACGAACCCAGCCAACCTTGCCAGTTGTGTTTCAACTCTCTCGTATCATTTCTGGCTGCAGGCATCTGCAGGCGCTGCCCTGCCCACGCCTGGCGCCCAAGTCCCATGCCGACTCCAACCTTGGTCATGATGTCATGGGTGGTCGTGCAACCGCATGGCAATCATTTGCACGCCCAGGAACTGCTGCTGCCAGCAGTCTGCATGCACCAATGAGACCTGCCAGGCCAGGGCAGGCCACAGCTGAAACATTGGCGGATGAAGGTGAAAGTCTTCTGTGGACGTGCGAGTTGCGTAATTTCAGACGTTGAAGGGTTGCTCCCGTGAATGTTGTGTTTCGGGTTCAGGGCTGGTGCGCAGTGGCGTAGTGGCCATCACGTGTGGAACTGCAATCGCCGACAGAACAGAATGATATCGGGCATTCTGAAGTGCTTTTCGAGAACAACGAGCTGACATCTGACCAATCGACCTGCGTTGCAGCTCATACAACCTGAGAAACCAGAAAGTTGCAGGACAGCTTGTTGAACCTACTATGGTGGAGCCCTACACTGGCTGCCTCCCAAAGCGGGTCACGGGCGCGGCCTAGTGCTCCATGCCTCAAGGGGCAACTGAAGAGAGTTTGGGGAAGAACAATCTAAAGACGTCTTTGAGACTCGTCGCAAACTGCCGTAGTTCTGGTGGCTTCTGCAATTCTGTCACCCCTTCCAACATTTGCCAAGATGAAGTATCTTGCATGTATGGTTTGTCAGTCCCACACACTACACATGCATGGAAATCAAGTGCTGGCATTCAGGACGAGGCTTGGCACTTGCAAGCTTCTGCCCCAGCTCTTGCAACCGCTGAACGAGAACCTGTCTCGGGTGTGCTTGGAGGTGGCTGGAACCCCTTATTCTAGGAGGCTACTTGGGTAGCTGGGTTTATGCTGTCGCTCAAGCAGCAAGCAGTTAGTAGTAGGCGAAATCACAAGTCCAGTGTCGACATGTTTCGGGTTTATGAGGGCCCCACCCCATCCACCCGAGGGGGCCTCGAGCGAGCTGAAGGACACGTCCACGCCACAGTACGCTGTCATGCCTCGACTCTCTGTGCGGGACACTTTAATACCCGTACAAGAAGGCACCTCTCCGCAAACTCTCCACATGCACACCCATCAACCGTTATTTCGACAAATATCCCATGGCATCCAGAGATGTCCTGAAACCCCCGAATTCGCTCATCCATGGCTACACTTAGATGCTGAAAGCTGACCCCACACCGACGCATCTACCTCTGGATCTCGCAAAGCAGCATAGCACGACATGCACGACTGGCTCCCTGTCCTATCCCAATCCTGAAACAAAAATGTTCACACTACGATACTCCACGCCTCCCAGAGCCGCAGAAAGTCGGCAATTAGGGGAAAGGCCCGAGTCCGGTAATGGCATTGCGTGCAATGCGTCTGTTGTCGTCAGTGGCGCACCCAGAAACGGAATAAAATCTTCGCCGGCTGGCCGGAGTTGACGAGCTTCTTCAAGTCTCCCCCTTTGCCTTAGCGGCTTAGCGCTTTGCATAAGCTTGCTCGGGGCGCCACCGAAGGAAGTGTCTAACACTGCAGCCCTGAAGCCGCCATGTCCTCGAAAGGGGTACCCACACTGTAACGTACAATGCATCAGGGCCACCGCAGCCCAGGTCCAGTACGGAAATTTGGGGATCCTCCCCGCGAACCTGAAGAATCCAGAAGACTTCGGCACTTGCACAAGGATCAGGGACCAAGATCTAACCTGCCTGGCCTCGCGGAGCACTTTGCTCAGAAACTGCTCCAGAAGACCAGCCTGCAACTGGCTGCTGAGAAGCACACGAAGATCATTAGGTGCTGTCGGTTGAACTCCCAAACCTTATCGTTGGTACAATGACTGATGCAAACGTCAGGGGTAGCATAAGAACTATCAGGAGTGGGCAACAGAAAACTCTCTGGTCAAGCCCTCAAGGGTAACGCATCCACTTGTTAATTGAAAGAGATTTTTGAAACCTGACGCGCACTACTGACCCTGTGTTGTTGCCTTGGCAAAGGAATTAAAGTTCCTCAGCCGTACCGTCGGTGACGACAGCCTCTGTTCCATGGACCTCAGATGGTAGCCCTTCTCCAGTGGCACTGTTGCTCTCTTAGCGCACATATTCCGAACTCGTGATGTTAAACTGTTAAACCGTGCCACGGCCTTAGTCTCAATTCACAGGCTTCTCTGAAGAGCCACTGCGGCGCCATCGCGTCATAGTGCGTGCGTGGGTCTTGGCACACAGCGCCTGCGGCATCGCAACAGGACGCGCTGGTGCATAAAGGTCCCGGTCTCAGGGGCCTCCTTCTGCAATCGACGCCTGCCCCGGCAGCTCAGGCTTCTGCTTTCAAGAGGATTGAACAAAGGCGGTGCAGCGAAGAACAATGAACCTGGCCCGACTCATCGCTGAAGTCGTCTTCTAAGTCCTCCTAGCAGAAGGGAGAAGTGAGAGATGCAGAGTTGAGGCGAAAGTACAATCCGAAGCTTAGTTTTTCCACAGGTCGGCTGTGAACTTGTCGGAGGCTGCTTGCCACAAGTGCTTTGGGTGAGAAGCCTGGGGGGGGAGTCGAGACCTCCCATCGCTGTCCTGCATGTCCCAGCTGCGCTCTTCCTGTCATCACAGCTGACGTTGCATGAGGGTATGCTTGCCAGTCGTTGCCGGAGCACGTCTGACTTTCAACATCCCGCCTGCAGCAAGCGATTCCAAACCACCGGGTGCACAGTGCTCGGGGGAACCTTCAGCAGTTGTCAGTGGCACACCCTACATGTATCCGAAGTCCACCTTTCGCAGCTCTCGCCTTGCCACCAGACTTCAGCCAGCTGCGGATTTTCCTGGCAGCTGCTTGTTCAATGTCAAGGCTAATGCTCATGGTGGCAACGCTCAGGTCAACCAGGGAAGGCTTGCGAGGAACTCAAACCCTCCACCAAATCCCGATATGGCGCCACCTGCCACATGGTATACAGCAACTGCTGCACAGTGACTGTGTGCAGCAAGATGGTCCCTGGTGCTGCAGCACTTCGAGCCCAAGCTGACTGGCATTGCGGTGCCTGCACCCAAGCCCTGAGCTTCTCCGGCACCATCTGCAGAATGGCCGACTCATCTTGTGCACGAGGGAAAACCTTAGGAAGCTGGCATCTGACCGTCTCAAAGAAAGGCCCCGCTGCATAACAGAGACCGCAGTCTGAATAACTTCATATCCCGCAAGGAACGATGAGCCGGCGCGGCTTCGTCTGCAGCTGGAATATGCCGGAGTTCCGGTGCTTGCCTGAAGCCTCGCTGCGCCGTCTGCAGACTAGGGTGATCCTTGAAATCCTTTAGATTCAACATGAGGTAAACTCCGGCTTTCGGCTGTTGGGATTGCGGGTCCCCGGGCGCTATGCGCTGCAGCCCTCTTGAAGCTTGACCGGGAAGGGTTTCCGCTTCTTATGCTGCCACACTGGGATCCGCTGGAAATATCCTCGTCCACCCTTCTTGCAACTTGGGTCAGCATGCTACGGGGATAACAATTTTGGAGATGATTGCTTGGAGGGATCAGGTAGTCGTTGGGGCCTCTGCGGGCCTCTGAGGCACGGACCTGCTTCAACGATTTCAGGAACGAATCCTGAGAACAAGTAGCCCAGGTTTCGTCAAGGATGTCCTCGAAAACAACTCTATTGACAATAAGCAGCGCACCTCTCCCAGCAGCAGAACAACCGTCGCGGAGGCCTCAGATTTGGCTTCTCTGCATCTTCTCTGGCGCAAACCTGCACCTACCAGGGACCTACCACATGTTCTGATCGCAGATCGCAGCCTCCGTCTAGGATTCGAGCTCTACTCTCTGCCAGCTCATGGAGCTCCAATTCCTGTGCCACCCTTTCGCCTCAAACCATCAAGCACAAACACGTGCTATGCGGGGCTCGGTCACGTCCCGAAAACTTCAAGATGACAGCTTAATTCTATCGGTCGGTATGGCAGGCAGAGGGATACCAGAAATGAGGCGCACTTGCATCTTCTCGGAGAATGTTGACTGGCAACAATCATTATGAGGCAGCCTAGGGGCGCTGGGGCCAGTTGTTCGCACCAGCCTCTGCCCGTACGACGACCTCTCCTTTCAGGGCAGCAAGAATGCAAAAAGCCATGCCGTCAGATTCCGTCAGATCCCCAAAACCCTAGGCAAGCCTGTCGCAAGTAACGAAGGTCCCTCAACTTGTCCCTTCTCTCGCATGTCCTGGCTCGATGTCGTGCGCTGCCTCTGCCGCTTTGAGTCGCTCCTGCCAAAGCCCACCATGAACTGCCAAAGCCGCGCTGCCAAGCTTTGCCAAGAACCCACTTGCAAGCCGAAGACAGCTTAAGACCGCCTAAGTATGTCTCTCTCTCTCTCTCGATACAGAAAACGTGAGCATTTACATGCAGCGTGCACCTCGATGCAATGAATGCGCTCCGACAGCGGAGAGCAGCTTGGTTTGTAAGGATTGCCTTGGGCACAGTATGTCGCACCGCATCCCATGGGGTTATGGTCGCACCCGACCATTCAGGTAAACTGAGCCGTTGAGGTGCTTGTTATAGTCAGTCACTCCAAGTTAATCCTACGATAAGGGCTGGGCTTCCTTGATTTGGTACCAGCCTCGGCCAACAAAAAGGTACTTCGGGTCGTGACAAGACAAGCCACTCAGGTTCTAACCTTCTAAGAACAGCTATGGCCGGGGCACCACACGGCAAGCCCCGCATCGCCTCAAAGCCTCGCTTCAAGACTTTTAAGACCAAAGCAGCTGCTGCAAAATGCTCATCCTGCTGGCACACCAGGGTTCCCTGCACAAAGCACCAGCCGGAAGTGGTTCTCATGCAAAGGGTCGAACCTTGCTTGCCCGCTGCTTGTTGCGAGCCGATGCACTGAGCAGCTCATCTGAAACTCTCAGGCTTCTGCGTCCCAAAGTAGACGCCCACCTGGCATGTTTGTAACGGTACACCCACGCAGACTGCGGAGCCGCTAGGAGCTGCCAAGAACACTCGCCTCTTATTGTCAATTTATTTCTCAGCCCACTGCAAGTGCTCGGTGCGTGGGGCCGCAATACAAATACTGCCTCGGCATGCTCCGCATGAGCGACTTGCACTCACATGGTTTGTTTGTGTGTAGAACGTGCTGCTCCATGCTATGCACTCCATGCCATGAGAATCCGCCAAGCACATTTTCCGCGTCGTGCGCGCTGGAAACCTTTGCTGTGAGCAGCTTTCCGTGAAGGCCTGAGATGGAGACAAGAATCAAGAACACATTGAACACCATGATCACGTTTGCAGCAAAAACGCAGACAAGCTGACCTTCGAAATGGCATCTTGGATATTGAATTGCATGAGCGTCCGCGGCACAAGGCGTGTGCATTGTAGGGAGGCGCAGAAGATCCAACATGACGAGGCCAACAATCCAAGAGGCTGCAAGAAACACAATTTAAACTGCATGCGGTTGGGGCGGTTGGGGCATGGGCAGCCGGGCAGTCTAACTCCAAAGCAATTCAGATCCCCAAATAGACTGGCACAACTTTGAGCATCATGGGTCAAAGAAATCTCACACAAGGTCCACTAAGCAGCATCTGGGGCCTCATCATCCTCTCCATGCATGTTTGATCATGCGCATGCTTGGACGAGAGGTGGCCAGATGAGACCCGTCAGCCTGGATCGAGCTCCTGTCTCAAAGGAAGGGTGCTAAATTTCCGAATTGTGCCTCCGCGCAGCGTGCTCAAGTTTGGAAACCTGCGTGCTTTTTGAATGTCAAGGCCGCATGGAGGCGGCCGTCACACATACGATGAAGACCTCGTGGCCTTATGAAGATGACCAAGCCAACAAGGAGGAAACACCCAGGACCCAGAAGCCAAATCGGTAACTTGGGCACCTGAAGACGAAAGCTGACGGAATTTAGTAAAGTCGTGTAGATTCTGTACAACTTTGGGTCCCTACGCCGTTGTGATTCGACAGCTGACTCTTGATGCGCCGGGAAACAGCACGACATCGTGTTAAAGCCACCTTGATTCTTGAAAAGTTGTTGTTGATGCCTCTCTCCTTCGCGCAGCTGTTGTGGAAGGGACAGCTTCGGCTCATGGCCTCACCAAAGCCCGTCACTAGCGTCACTAGAAAGGTGCCTGAGGTGCCCTCCAGTCTTCATGTGCTTAATGTGCTGCAGGGGACATATCGCGCGACAGAGAGCTACTCTGATGTTCCTGCAGCTGCAGGGTGGCTTTCTGTTTTCTGTGAACACCGTGGTACCACAGCCGCACCCGATTCCACCCTGTACTGCATGTGCTGGGAACGCTCCTCAATTTAAAGGCCTTGCAGCCGAGGCGGATGCACAGAAAACTAAGAGTTTAACTGGCGGGAAGTGCGGCGGGGCGAAAAAGTTCCGAAAGAAAGCTGATGGAGTATCGGAGCGACAAGAAATCAGAAGAAACCACTGAAGCGTAACACGTTCCAAATGCTGGCGTGCAGGAAAGTTGCGTGCCGGCTGGCTTTTCCTTGGAAAAGGGCGGCTGCCATTTGTTGATGATGTCGGCATGCGGTACTGCTTCAAACTGCCGTCCGCGCAGGGAACACTCCCATGCTCACTCTCTGTCAGGAAATGGAGCCCAAGTTAGAGCCCAACTAGCCCAACCAGTCCAATCCTTGCTAAGGCTCGGTGGCCAGGGCCTCGTTCCGTCCGCCTGGGAAGCGGCGCCTGGGCAGATCTCAAGGATGGCTACAGACTCATATGGCGACTCATACAGAGTATGCTGGGAGTACTACACGTGTCTTTTAGGATCTTTCAAGCTTCCTGTTCGGGTGCATGAAACAAGGCCATGCGGCACCATACAGGTTGAAGACAAAGGTGACTGGCCAGTCCAGGTAGAACTCTTTCTGACCCGAATGCTGAGAGCCAAGGCGCTGCTGGTTAAACTCGAAGAAGTCAACATCCTCCTGGGCGAGGACAAACCTGGGCGTTTAACCATACTGTTCATAGTGAGAACTGAGAATGTGCTTCCGGCAACTTTCTTCCCAAGGTTCTTGCATGTGTTTTTTTTGCATGGAGTGTGATCACGCATGACTGGTTGTGAGCTTGCATCCGGAGGAAACGCCACGCGCCTCCAAACCTTCTCCGACCGTGAGCCTGAGTACGCTTCGCTTGCGTTTGCAAGATTCCACGACGATATCGCAAACATGCGCGTCCTGTTCAAGGTCCGATCACCCTGAGTTTCACCTTCTGATTTGCTCGCTCTCTCTCTTTGCCGTGCGCAAACCTGAGTCCGAGCATGTTTGGGCAGCCTGCTCGCAAACCTTGACGCTTGATATGTTAAAGCTGAGCAGTCAAAAGACGCTGCTGGCTCGGAGGGCCAAGGAGTCGCTTTGAAAAGCCTGGAGGAAGATTGGCCCCCACGAAGGAATACTAGGAATGAAAGGAACGAAAAAGGAATATGAGTTCAGTGAACTTTTGCAGAGAAACGCATGGGCGGATGCGATTAGACCCGAAAGCTTGAAGCCGAGGGGGGTGCACCAACGCTCAAAGAGAGCGAAGGCGTAGGTCGTTCACGGCCGGAGGAGCCGGCAGCGTTTGCAAACTGAGGGTGGCTCGCGCTGGCTGCGAGAGGGTGACAATGCCAAACAACAAAGATTCTCGACAAGGGTCTTCTCGATAGTGTCGACTTCGTCCTTCCTGCAGCAATATGGCAAAGCCAGCTGGCTAAGAGCACAGAGACGATGCCACGTCCCTGTCCTGTGCGTTGCAAAGACTATCTGCCCAGGATCGACCTGAAGTCATCACTCTTCTCCTCTGTGTTGCTATCTGGCATGAAGAAGTGCGAAGGCACAAACTGGCTTTGAGCTGAGCCACGGCGAAGACTTCGGCTGTCAGGCCGGCCGTTTCCAGCATGGTGGCCCAAAGCCGCGCTAGCCGATCTGTGCCAACTCTACCTCAGAGCGCTAGTCTATCAGCCTCGAATCGAACATGCGACCTCGTAAAAATGGAAAAAACAAAAAACAAACGTCGCAGATATGTCGGACTAGCCGTCTGTGCCAGGGTACCTTGCTTCTCGGTCCACTCCTGGGCTGGCTTCTGCTGAAGCTTGCAAAAAGGCACGGACAAGCACGGTCGACAACTCCGTCAACTCCAGCCCGCTCGACTTTGCCGACTTGTTGCCACGATGACATTTCATGACTTCAGATCCCAGGAATGCGAAGAGTCTTAGGAGGCCGAGGCCAGTACCAATCTTCAACCTCTGTGCCCAGCCATGGCTCCGGTGTCATCGTGGCAAACCTGAGATGCGCACTTAGCAGTCCGCAGCATTGACTCCATTGACAGCCTTCTGCCCTTCCATGCTTGTTGGGCTGAGATTCGACATCGAAGCAGCTCCGGCGGAGGTGGAAAACGCTTCCGGATTGCGCTCGAATTGCTCCGGTGAGAGGGTCTTGGGCCGAGCCCTGCGCTCCTGAGTGCTTTCAAGAGGACCACATAGGACGAACCTCACACACCGCTCTCGCAAGTCAATTAGGCCAAAGAGCGCGCTCTTCTCGCAAATGCTGCAGGAAGGCAACTGGCACCTTCAACGAAAGGGAAAGGGACAGCAGCCATGATTGAGGACTAGTGCGCATCAGTGAGGGCGAATCTTTCCTGCGACACACAAGAACTCGGATCAGTGCCGCGGCACATCAGATTCCATGTCGGCGAGGTCTCCCAATTCCAGGTCTCTGATGTCGGCCTGGGCATCCTTCGCGTTGTGAAGAGAATAGATTCAGAGTGACTAGGGCTCAAGGTCACACAGGTCTCAGGGCCCCCGTTCAAAGCCTTCTACTGCCTTGTTCTGGTATGATCGCTGCAGGACAAGTCCGAAGCTTCCACATCAGCAAAGCTTCCACGATCAGGTAGTATCGCAGAGGGCTTTCGTAGAGCGCCATTGAAGGCGCCACCAGCGCCCCAGAAAGGCAGCGCAGCATGGCTCCAGCTGCGTCTCGACGCGGTACGCGCCGGCTGCATGTTGCTGGAAAACGATGTTCTGTGCTGGGCATGCAAGCTGGTGAACAGAATGGCGTCCACAAAACACAAAATCCCACCAGAAAGCAAGCATTCTCCACTTAAAGGCTCGTCAGATGACAAATGGTCCTCTTCACCCGCGGTCTCGGAATCTCAACCTCCACTTACTGGAGACCTACTAACGGGTCAAATCGCAGAGGGCACATGGCTCCTTGACCTGGTGTTCCGCTCCGACTTTATTGCCAATTCGGGGATGGTTAGTTTATGATGCATGTGGATGGTCATAAGCCAAAAGCCTTGGACTCGCAGTCGAAAATGCGGACATGAACTTTTGATCGATGTATTCGGGTGGCGTTTGCTTTTTCCCCAGGTTGTGCACCCAGTTCTTAGCAATGACAAATGATGTCCTTCATGCTTCTACCTCCTAGTGATTCCTAATGGTCGAAGGTTGCAAGAAAGTCCATCCCAGTCTGCAGCTTTTCCAGGATCTATGGAGACTTGCGAACTGCGTGCATCCGTAACAAAGTCCATGACAGCGCAGCTCGCTCTTCGCAAGCAGAGCAGCTCGAACCCTGTGGGTATTTTCCAATGTTTTCGCTCCGTTGGCGTAAATCAATGTTTGCTGCCGTTGCCGCACTTCCTGCTTCCGCAATTCAAAAGGCCGCCATACTATAGTCACGTGCCCGGAAAGGCTGTGCCTCCACTATGAAACACCATCACTCGTACGAATCGTTGTCATGACACCTGGTCACGCCACAGAAAACAACTGAACTGCACTCCCTGTAGGGCTGGCTTCGCTGAAGCGGCCACAGATTCGGAAGATCTTAAATCCCTAAGCCCGGCAAAGCCGGTCAGATGCGATGCTTTCGCCATGCTTTCTCAGACTTTCTGGTCCACGAGGCTAGCGAGGCCCCAGTCTCCAGACTCCTGCCAGAATGGCGACACAGGCGCAGCAAGTGCTCGATCCGACTCGGGCGACTCAGCACCCACATAGGAACCCTTAAGAATCGGTGACTCGCCTGCTGCCTCTAACCTCTTAGAGGCTCATGAGGCTTCCTTGGCAGGCTGTCAGCTTGTCTCCATAAGGAGCCTTGGCCCCTCTTGGCCTCATCGAGTCCAGCCCTGGAAGGGGTCGTCGGAGCTGGAGGGTTGCGGAAGCGAACCTGTGAAATGGAAGTTGGTGGACAGGCTCAGAGGCTCCGTGGTTTTGCCGAAAAAGTCCCATCTTTTCTCATCTCGTGAACCACAACTCTCATTCGCACCGTAGTCTTAGCGCTTTTTTTGCCACCCGACAGCGGACATGATCCATGTCACTCCGCGTGGACTGAGGCGGTTGACGAGCGTTGCTGTTTTAGGTGGAAAGATGGTGAAAGGGTAGCGCATGAAGCCAAGGGTGTTTTCTGCTCCCAGACTCATTCTGAATTCCTATCCTTTCCGGTAGGGGCAACCGCCTTGACATCGATTAGGGCCCTTGGAAAGATTTCTGATAAGTTTTGAGGTCGAGAGGGTTCCTAGGGATCTTTTCCCCGTTTCGACACCTTCCACAGGCTTCCTTGGAGGACACCCAAATCCTTGGAACCACATGGAGTAAGCTTCTGAAAACAGAGGTTGCCACGGGCCCCACCCAGCGCGGGCCGCGTTGCGTTCAAGTCAGTAGGCAATGGCATAGGCATAGGATGGAAAAGATATGAAAAAGGAGAGAAGGCCACACGAGTAGTCTAATTCACGGATGGAGCAAGCCGAGGCGCACTTCCTCGAAACACGAAGGGAAAGACTTCGAACAACTGAGAAACCCCGGGCCTTGTTGAAGCGCAGCCATCCCTCCGGCGAGGACGTGACCCAGCACAGAGTTGGACACGGCCAACAGCGTAAACACATCCAGGTTGATGCCTCGAGAACTGAAGGCGCAAGCACAAGAGAGGCAACATTGGCATTGGCAAACAAATCGGCACGTGCGAATGTAACCTATTCAATTGTGCCAGTGGTAGCTTCGCACACTCGCCAAGACAATATTCAGAAGCACCCTGCGCCTGGTGACTGCGAGAAGCCTCCAGACGTTGCCAGCACCTCAAGCAAGCGACATGTGAATAATCGGGCGGAACAACCACTTCAATTACTTTGATTTCCTCCTCCCGACGTGACTGACGCCTACCGCTGGCTTCCTCTCTGTAACTCCCCCTCAATCCGGCCTTCCCGACCATCAGGCCCACCATAGTCTGCAAGCCGACTACGGCAAAAAGAGCACCCAGCCAAGCTGTCCGCTGCCGTGCGCGCAGGCTTGTCTCAATGGTGACAAGCGAAGGCAGCCTACAGCATCGAGTCGCTGCAAGTCGTTGCTTTGAAGCTGCGAATGGTTCTGCAAGAGTGTTGGGCATGCCAGCCAGGGGGAGCATTAGTTCGTAAATTCTCTTTGCCCTTCTAGCACTTCTTTCGTATAGGCTGTGAAGCAGCACAACAAGCCAGAGACGCAAGACTCAGACGAGACGTTTCTTTCTTGCACTTCTTACTCCGCCTGGGCAGCGAAGCAGCGGGCAAGACGGAGAAGACGCCGTAATCACCCCACAGAGCAAAATCGCGAGAATTCAGAGCAATGAAGTTTCCTGCATGAGCTGACAGAGGTCTGGCCAAGAATTCAGCCAGGCAGCGTAGCTGCCATTTGGGCAGCCGGCGGTACCTGAAGATCACAGCTCCCAGTCTTACAGCGCAACATAGGGCCCTTAACCTCCCATCCTTTCTGCCCCTTTCCCCCCATTCTGTTAAAGTTGCCGGCCCATTGGGCTCCAGCGACCCGGCAGCGAGGCCGCACCGCCGGCCCAGAGTCCTGCTCAGACAAGAACCATTGTGTCAAGCCCCAAGGAGGCCCAAGCAGACCCAAGCCAAACTAGCAGCTCGAGAGTAGCTCGAGTGTCATGGTGTCACGTCTTGAGCTTGAGCAGAGCGGCCTGCAGCTGCGGGCCTGGAACCAGCCGATCAAGGAGCACACCTCCGCATGTGGTGACGCAATGCTTGCGCTTGTGCTTGCGCGTGCGTGCCTGTGGCGTTTTCGATTTCGACTTCTTCGCACTTGCACGGGAGCAGGGTGCGGCAACAACCGGAGTATTCGACGTGCTTCACGATTCAGCTAAGGTTGAAGTTAAAGCTGGGCATGTCAGGGCATGCAGGGATCAATGGCTAATTGTTGCAAACACATTCCAGAGTCCGGACCCCGTACATGTCAGCATGCAAACTCTCAAGCCCCCCAATGCAAGACTCCAAACCCTGCATGACCTCTACAAACCGAACTTGCAACAAGCAGCAACGGAGAGGCCCACGGAGGTCAAGCCCAGGCCCATCGAACTCTGAAATGCTCGGAGGCCTTCGGAGTTCAGTGATTCAGGGGCTCAACTTTCAGGGCAGTCTGAGTCACAAGGTCGAAGCTACAAGCATCGGTTTCTCAGAGAGCGGGAGTGTAGGGCTGGAAAAGCATGGGGTCATGAGTCACAAAACTTGTGTGACCTGGGCAAGTCAGGGATTTCGGATCTTCTGCAGGATGCTTCGAGTAAACTAAGGTTCTGAAAGGGGCCAGCTTTGCCTTCTGAATTCCGCCAGAAATACTGAACAAGATCTTCGCACGCTTGGATTCCGATGCTGTTTCAAAGCTGTGCGAGCTGGCGTCCAAAATCAATCTGCGGAAAGACTCTCCTTCCGCACCTCCTTGGGAATATGCGGCGAAGCTGGCGACGGAGAGAGAAATCAATCCCAGCCAGGTATAGACGATCTCTGCCTTGGTCAAGCGCAGGGTTCCGCTCCGCCAACTAATCGGCTCATCATTCGACAGCAGCGAAGAACCCAAAGCTCCAGACACAGTTCTCCCTTGGACCGAGACACCACGTAGCCCCAGCGCCGGAGCGTGGTTTCGGCGGCGTTGAGGCGCTGCACCTCTGGGCGTTGGTGTTTCTCTCTGATGTCTTGGCAAAGACTTGTCAGACCTTGTTGAATTCGGCTGAAGTTCGGTTGAAGATTTTACCTCCGAGTCGCCACTAAGGCGACGCGAGCGGCATCTGAAGACTTGGGCGCAACCTCTTCGCCACCAGTGCTGGACTCCTTCGGCAAATTGGCGGAGGGTGCTTTGGCTTTGCCTGTGCAGCAAGGGCTTGGTGACTTAGCGCAACGTGGGTGCAAAACAGTAACATAGCCCAGTACAACGCACGAGGGACGAGAGAACCTCAGCTAGCCTAGTCTTAGAAGTACTTTCGCTCCCATCCACTGGCATTGTCCTCCTTGGGGTCTGCTGCCAACGGAACCTTGGCACGTGCACAACATAACTCTTCCTTACATCTGTAACCGTGCCCCTGACGCATGCTTGTACGTGGACTATGTGGGCTCAAGACCAACACACACACACACACACACACACACACACACACACACACACACACACACACACACACACACACACACACACACACACACACACACACACACACACACACACACACACACACACACACACACACACACACACGCTTTCTTCACATAACATGCCTTCATGCGCCGAACGGGACGAGGAACTACGGCCGTCCTCCGCGGCCGGCGTGGGGCCAATCCTGGAGCCAAGGCCAGGCCGCCTCTTTGGATCAAACAGGCACAAACTGATTTGGAATTTGGGGGTGCTGAGGATTGACCACCAACTGCTGCCTTTTATGCGCATGGAAGCTCGCGCAAATAAATCTGCTCAACTTTATCGTGGTGGAAATTCTGCCCACTGAATCAGAAGCACGGGTGAAGACAACGCCATCTAGTCTACTTGCAAATGGCGCCTAGTCATATGAAATCTCGTGCATGGACCACAAAGACCTGATTTCAATCAAGATGGTGTCGTAGTTTGGCTCTTGCCTTTTGGTTGACAGTGATCGGTATGCATGTCTTATCCTGAATTTGTGCCATTAATTCAACACTCGAACTACGTACCATCTCTGTGCCTCGTCTCGGACCGTCATTACACTCGTGAAGGCATGCTAGAACGAGTCAAGGAGCTCTAGTATTGCTGTGTCAGAATGCAAGCTGACACGCGCCAACAACGTGCAGCTTGCCTAGTAGTCCCAAGGTCAGCGGTCCATTCCAGCCGCAGCCGGCTTGCTTTGGAGATGGCACGGCAGCTGTCACCGACGTCAGTGCACTCCGGGCCCTGTGCGATGCTTCTACCTCGGCCGTGGGCGACTCCTGTAGCAAAGCCTGCTAAGAGAAGTTAGCCCAGCCACATGCACAGACCTTGCCGACGACGTCACTGCAGGCTGCATGTCAACAACTCCTTCAAAACGAAGCATGAGGCTGGAAGGCGGGGGGGGGGGGGGTTGGGGGTGGCTCTTTGGGTGCATTCTGGGGGAACAAGCAACCGAAAGCAGCTTCAAAGGCTGTTTTTCGTGACCGTCCGACCGTCCGTTTTTTTTACGAATGAATCCATGGAACAGAAACCCACACATATGCCTGCACTCTGGTGGTGGCCAAAGCTCCCTTCACTGGCCACGCTTGAGCCGACAAGCTGCCATGAACACGCCTTGCTGCCCAGCAATCTGTCCCCGTTCTCACGATTCGGTGCTCCGTCGATACTGCCTTCAAAGCCTCAGCGCTTGCAAAACAAGGCCGGAGCTTCAGGCCCAGCCGGGTCAGCTGGCGAAGATAGTTGCCTCACAAGGGGACTTCACGTGCTCAGAAACCTTAATAGGTCATCAAGGTAATAGGCCTTTTGGCAAAGCCTGCGGCACTGTGCGCTGCTTGCGAGACTGCTGCAAGCCTCTCTCGGAATCGGCATTCCCAGCTGCATCGGCATCAGGGGACCTTGTTTGCCAAAGTCCAGGTAGCAACAGGAACCGAGACACGGGCAACTTCAGCCGTGATGCAGTCGGCACAAGCTATCGACAGGGCAACAGCAATGGCTGAGTCCGTAGCAGGGACGCGCAAGCCAACTCTGCATCCAACACGGCATTGTTGAAGTTCGTGATGTATCTGGAAGTTGTCAGCAAGAAGCACTCACATGACGCAGGGCCATCCAAACTCACCCATTTATGCATCCCGAGTACGTTCTTCACTGAATCTCAAACGAAGAACCATACTCTCAGCAGCTTCTTTCGAAGCGCTCTTGCGCATCGGCGAATCGCTCATGTCCCCGCAGCGCAATCGGAACGAGCCCCACAGGGTGCGCAATGCACTTTTGCAATTTTCTGTGCCCTGAGTTGCCCTGTTCAAGGGCAATAGCGGGCCAACCGCTTGAGCCCGAGTCGAAAGCAAGAGAGTTTGAGGACGAAGCCAGCGATGATCTGACATGGGCCCAGCAGCTCAGCCGCCAAACGCGTGAAGTTGGGGTGATTTATGGTGGCGCGTCGTACTAGGAAAGGGTCAAACGGCCACGATTGCCCAAGCACTTTTCTCAGGCATGCAGAGCTGCGAAAGGCCTTTCAGCCACGACCTTGTACACCAATGAACCTCGGACATTCGAACACGTACGTGAGCTTTCGAGTCTTGAGTGGCAGAATGTTTGCCATGGCCGAAAGTTTCTACAGCGCAAGTTATTCGGCTGGTTCGTCTGGGTTTAGCGCGAAGCTTTATTACAAGGGCTCCAGGCTCATAGGACGAAGGTAGGTGTGGGAAAGTCATGCAGATTTGCCGACAAGGAAAAAGGGGATGCACCACATGCCAATGCCAGTCTTGGTTCCGCGCCGCCTTTGGTTCGCTCATTGCCAGTCCATTTGTTCATTTGGTTCTATTTTGGGTCACTTGAATGGACGTACTCGCATCGTGGTACGCATGTCAGTCATTGTAGAGTCTGACCCGGCAAGGCAGGTGACCCTCGCTTGAGGCATGAGGAAGTGGCGAAAGGTGAACAGCCTCAGATTCCCTCAAGCTGTTCAGCCACACGATCTGCTTCGTGGCACAAACATGTACACATCAAAAAAGCAGCCCGGCCTTCGTAGCCCATCACGGCAGAGGACACTCTCGGGCATGACCTGGCATGAGCTGAAGCTCCATCCCTCAGCCCCCAAAGCCCAAGGGGCCATCTTCACGCTTGCCCAGCAAAGGCGTAAGCCTTTGCAGACTATGCGCTCGCTTCAATGAGTTCATGGCGCCTGAGCAATGGACATTCCCTCGGGGAGGCCTCGCAGCTTAGACCTCCACCAACTTCTGCTCGAAAAGCTGGAAACACCACTTGCCGCCTTCTTTGCTGACGGGGGCCAGGCCACAAATGAGCCAGCAAAGCCTCCGTGGCATGCGCTCCTGGCTTCTGCATAAGTCAATCGCGGAGTGACACACATCGACTAACCACTGACATAGCAAACTCTCTCGGCCAGCCATTGCCGGCCTTTGTTGCCCGCAACCTGAGACCAGCCGAAGCACAGCGGCTGCGCACAAGCGAACAACTGTAAAAACAGCACTCGTGGCTCCAAGACTCACAACTCGTTTTGCTCGCAAATGTCATGCGGTCTTTTGGGCCTGAGGCCCAACGAGGTCTCTTAGTGCTCGGATCATCTTTTGGTATTCATCCAGTAGCTCATCCACCTCCCCAATTGATAAGTCGTCTGCAGAGCGATCCGAAAAATTGAACGTGACTCCGGCATCCATCAGCCATAAAGGCAAGCCATCTCCAGAATCAGTGGAGTTCTCGGCAAGTTTAGCAGAGCTGAGACGGCGGCTGCTGCCGCCGATAACTGTGAGGAATGCACATGCTAAGTCGCCCAAGGCCTTCCCTTCGTCATGGCTCATGCGTGATGGGTGCCTGAAAGCCGCTGTAAACTCAAGGTTGGAATACAGATTTGGGGGCGAGGCTTTCAGAATGAGTGCAGCCAACAGCTGCTCCCAGGTCGATTGTTGGCCCGCATCCCCCTTTTGTCGGAAGACGCGCTCCACGACAATGCTTTCCACAAGCCGGATCGCATTTACAAAGCAGCTCAGCTTATCTCTTGGCGCTCTGTATTGCTCCACTTGGCGCAGTTCCAGAGCTGCAGCATCAAAAACCTCGAGCTGCTTCGCATCGAACTTGGAGACTGCTGCTTGAATCGTGTTAGCACCTTTGCCGACACCGGCACGGAGGGCCTGTTCCACTCGCTCGTCCTCGCGGATATCCGCGGGATCATGGCGGTAGAGCAACTTGTAGAGTTTGAGAACAACAAATTTCTCAAGGCCTTCATTCGCTAACTCCGATGCGTTTTGCCCGCTTTGTTCGCCATCGCGGAAAGCCTGGGCTGCAAGAAGCTTCGGAGTGACCTCGGCCAGGAAGGCGTGGATGCGACGGGCTGCTTGTAAACGAGTAAGATTGGCAGGGAATCTGTTCACGAAGTCTCGAACTTCATTGACGACCGGCTGGGCAGACGTGTCTTTGAACCGCTCCACAAACTGTGGATAGCTGTAGCCCGTGTCAGAGACTAGCAGCAGCTTGCTGACTTCACTGGCATTGCTGTGCTCTGGCTGCAGGGCTGTGGGGACCATGAAGTTAGTTTCTTGGCTCTCCAAAGCTTTTGGTGAAGGGTCCGCCAAGTCCGGTCCAGCATCCGGATTTGCCGAGGTCTCTGCGCCCGCAACCATCATCTCTGCCTCGGCCGACTCTTCTGGCAAGCTTGCAGAAGCCGACGCCATCACATATTCATCGTCTCTGTTTTCTTCAAGTCCATCAGAGACCGTTTGTGGACCTGTCTCAATGGTCTCAGAGACCGTTTGTGGACCTGTCTCAATGGTCTCCGAGGTCTCACTCGGAGACTCTGGGATGTGCGCCATCTGTTGCAGATGGTGGTCTTAACCGGATCCTGTATTAATGTAAGCTGTCGTTTTGCTGTGCGGGAGTGCCTGTTTCCTAAACACCTACTGCTTGGTTGGCCTTCAGGTCGCATACCTGCACTCACTTGAGGTGATTGTGACAGACTGCAGGCAGGGCTAGCATGATCTGCATGGAACCTGCAAGAGATGTGAAGCACGTGCGGACAGCACGAAAACCAGCAAGCTGTTGCGAAAGCCCTGAGACATACAGGACAACCGATAAGACATTGACGCCAGCCGTTTTGCCACAAGACCAAGTTGGAAGCTGCAGTTCAATAGCGCAACAGATATTTTTAGCATCCCTCGAAAAACTCCAAAGTTTTGCCTGACGGCATCTCACAGCTCACACTCGCCATGAGCCCCACATGAATAATGACCGCAGGTTCTGTTCAAACGAAACATTACAGTACCACTGCGATCATGCCCACCTGGTCTTTTTCAACCATGAATTCTTCGACAGGCCTGTCCGTAAGCCCATAACCCCTTTAAACCCACAAGAACTACGATATCCTACGATTAAGGACTAAAGAACTTGGCTGGGGTTCAAGGGTGTTTATAGGGCAAGGCGCTCATTTGAGGCCATCCCAGCTTCTGGAATCTTGCATGCAATGAGGCTTTGGGGTGGTCTGTCGGCGGGGCACCGCGATCCGTTCACGAAGTCGTTCACGAAGCTTCGAAAGCCCAACTGCTATTGATCACCCGCCACCTAGCGTCGTCCAACAGCTCTCCCACTTCGGCAAAACAGGCCAGGCCGAGATTTGCATTTGGAACCACCCCCGAAAGGATGGGAGGCTCGCAGTGCGCCCGGCCGGCTAAGCTCTTCAGAAGTTGCTGCTGAGCGGCTTTTGCACACCGTGCTTGGCGCAACTTGACTTCAACAGTCTTCAACAGTTCGAGCAGTTTGTAAGTTGCCGAATTTTGCCGAGAATGGCTCGGAGACTTTGGCACCTGCAGAGCCTTTTTCAGTTCGTTCAGGGAGTTGGGCATGTCGTTCTTCAGCATTCGGGTGCATGCCATTCCGGGGAGTGGTCTTCCTAGTCAGATTTAGTCAGCTTGAAGTGGCTAAAGGGATCTTCTTGCCTTGCCTCATGGGTGCAAAAAGGGAGCAGCTTGCCATGCGGCTGTCAAGACTGCAAGTACTTTCAGAGCCCCTGTTGTGGCACGGCAAGCCAACAATGTGTCTCCAGCCGAGTCGAGGACATAGGAGCTGCATATCAGCCACGTGCAGCCGTGCTTGGAGCTGATCTCAGTGTCGATACGAGATACGATAAAACACCTCTCAGCCCCCCCCCCCGGGCATTTCTGAACCTGTGCCACCAATAACTTGCACACAAACCTGGCTACCAAGCTCAGGCTCTAGCCGTCTCATGAGCGAGGGCTATTCTGTCGAAGTTGACGGAAAGAAGAGCCACGACCTGGCCCATCTTGAGGTCGGGGCAATTTACCCGCCAGTTCGCAGCCCACACGGACAGAGTATGACCTGTATTGACCATCCTGTACCATCTAAAGCCATCTAAACAAAAAATCAGCTTAAAGCCCCTCCCCTTTCAGAAAGCACGCAATTACGAACTGACTGAACACAAAAGGGAGCCTCCAGCAGGGTTCTCTTGTGAGCACTGAGAGATAGATGCTATACGACCCGTGCAAAGCTGCCAGACCAGACACAGTCGCAAACTCAGCCAGCACACTCCCGCGGTGAAGCGCGTGAACAGGCTAGGAAGCTGGAGGAACATGTCGCCTCCTGAAGATCGCAACGAACAAGCAATTTTTGATCCCGGGCTCCTGATCTTCGCGTTCCAATAGTGCCGCCAGTTACGAGGATGGCAGCCTCCCTGAACCCCTCTTTGTCACCAACCCGAATCAAACCTTTTTCCTAAGAAGGGGCTTCAGTGCACATGCCCTCATCCCCAGCCTCCTGTACTTCACATCCAGGCCCTAAACCGTCAATTCCACATGAACAACCCGAAAACCCTGCGTGCCCACCATGCCGGGACTCTGAATCCGAAAGCCCTGAACCCAAACCGGGGAGGGTGGTGTGAGAGGTGGGTGGGTGTCGGGAGGGGGTGGACCTGCCCCGGACCATATATGCATTTGTACATACTCCCAAAACCCACCTTCAGTGTCACCTTAACTCCCAAAACCTATCAGTCACCGTCAACATCTCTCATTTCACACGCGCCCAAGATTTCCAGAAGAGCATGTTGGGATCCCGATGGAAATCTCATGTGAACCCATTGAATGCAATCAGGGCCCGGATCCAAGATCCAAGATTGCTGGAGGGCCTTGCCCGAGGTATCTTGGATCCCGACCGAACCATTGAATCAGTCGTTTCCACCCATGGACAACCCGTTAACGCATGCCATCGGGGGAAAAAAGGATGGTTTGGTAAGTCTCACAGAGGGGAAATGTTGGTTTAATGCTTCCATATATTCACAATATAGTGGGGTTGCTAAAAATACAATGGTTGCGGCTATCCGTGTTGTACATGTCAATATACGTATATATTTATTTCTGTATGTACTTATTTATTTATAATTGTATTTATATCTATATTTCTGTTTATATTTATTTATTTATATACACATGTATGTATGTATGTATATTTGCATATATTGCAAGTGATCTTGAGCTTCGTGCCTGGTGGTATCTGTATGCCCACAGACACTAGGCAGACGATTTCGAAGACCAACACAGGATGCAGGTCACCCAAATCTGCAGTGATTTTGCGCGGCACTGTTCAGCTGAAAGGAGTTGTGATTTTAGCATATGGTCAGTTCTCCAACTAAACAGCGCTATCACGCCTATCTGCTCTAGCTACTAGGAAAAAGCAAAGTGACATCAAGGTCATCCATGCAATCAATGCTCTCCATGAATGCCCACTGGGCTGAAATGTGCATATGAAGTGTAGCCAAGTGAACGTGTAGGCGCGTTTTGTTTTGTTTTGGGGTCCGCATTCTACTACGGCCCCTCCTTTGTCCTGTTTTTAATTCAGGTGCCCGCAAAGAAACCGTAGGCATGCAAACTCAGGGTGTGTCCTGGAGCAACAGCACGGAAGGCCATCGTGATAGCCTCGGGTCCATGATTTCTTCTCACGTTTTTGAACCAGAGCAACCTTTCTGGTGAAGGGACGAGAAGAATTCGAAAAAGACAAACCGAGCACAAAGAGCTGCTATGTACGACAAGGTGCATAAGAACTCTGCGGCAGGAGTAATTAGTAGCGAGCATAACGCTGAGGAGATACAAGCCAGACTAAGGCTCAAACCCCCACAGCATCTCGACCTTCGTCTGCAATTGTAAGCGCAAAACATCCGACATTTGGTGACGCTGAGGAGGAGGACGCTCTGCTCGAGAAGCTGAGGCGCTCGCGCCAGGCAGGCTGGCATTCAAGGCCGGCCTGAAATAGCAAGACTTGCCCAATCTCTGTACAGACACACGCAACGGAACACAATCGCTTCTGCTGTGGCAAATCAACGGCTCGGTGTGCGCTGGATCCTTTTTCTGTCCCTGCTGTCTTCGCAGAAAGCCTTGCCCCGAGAAATGCACCTTGCAGTCGGAAGGGGTAAACAAAAACCATGATTCGAAACTGGCTTTGGCTTGTTCGCCAGGGTGCAGTCAAGCCCTCCAACGTCCAGCGTCTTCCGCGCCGCCTCTTCTCGCATTCCTCGCAATTCACACGACATAAAAGACATCAAAAACTTCAACAAAAACGAGAGGTCTCCAAGCTTGGCACAGTCTCCCGTCGTCCCAGCGACGTCCCCTCTTACCCCCCGCTTTGTGCCGCTTTGTGCTTCCCCATTGGTGTCCTGTCGGTGCTGAAAGCAGAGAGCATCACCCGATCACCCAGGCCTGCGGGGCTGCGAAGCTCGGTGCTATAAACTGCTGTCGTAGAGGCACCCTCTATACTCGACAGCATAAAGTTGGCTTCTCGTCACAGGCTGCCTGGGAGCCCCGCATTGCACAGAGGCCCCTCAGAATCCATTTCGAGGGAGTGAGCCGGATGAGCCCGTCAGTCTTCACGTCAAACCTTCAAGGGTCCACAAGGGTCGAGGGATGGTTCGAAAGCCTTTGGCATCATCCGAGCGAGTGGCGCGCTGCCCTGCTCATCGAGGCCCAGTTCACCTTCCCGACAGCCTGCGCAAGCATCCGCCCTCACACCTGGTGCAAGCCTGTTGCCTTGTCAGGCTGCATCATGCTGGCGAGCCACGCTCAAGGCTCACATCTGGCAACTGGAGGTTTTACACTCGACGTCACAACCTGACCATCGGGCTGAGGTTGCTGAATATGTTGCTGTACCATACACCAGAAAAACCCAGCTGACCGCTGCGCCCGTGCAAAGTGGCGATGGTGTGGAAGCAAGTTTCGATTCCGAGCATGTCAACGTTGCAACAACCTGACAATGCGCAACACTCATTGGCTCCTTTTTTTGTCTGATTTCGGTAAGGGTAATTTGCAGATTTGTACAGGTGGTCCACAGATACGCAGCCTTCGTTGCTTCTGCAATCTATTTCCGCTATCTATAATACATGGACAGCGGAAGAGGATGGACAGTATGGGAGTGTCATCGTCCGGACTGGAACGCGGCACTTGCATCGTTCGACTCGTCCGGCTTCACAGCTCCCGGGGGTAATGGCTTTTGCCAGGTGCGGCTTCTCTTCTCCCTCGACATTCCGGAAACACGACCGGGGGTGCATGGCATGGCTGGCATGGGTGGGCTCACTTCACCGGGATTGCCGCCAGGATTGCGTGGTGGCTGGGAGTGCTGCACCCCGACATCCTTGATGCGTGCACCAAGACCCTCACGGCCAAGCTTGTCCTCGACCTTCGGGTATGGATTTTGCTGCAATCCCTTGTCTAGTGGCTCCTCCACCTCCTCGTCTTCACTGTTATCGGGTAAATGCCCGCTGAAATAGCCACCATCCGGGCACAGGAATCCTCCAGGTGGTGGCTCTTCTGCACCTGGATCTTCCAGCTGCCTCACTTCCTCTGCAGGGAGGTAGGTCCTCGAAAACTCATCGCCCTCACAGCTGGATCTGCTGCTTGTCTCACTCGGGTGGTTGTAGGGATTCCAGAACGCGTTAGAAGTCGAGCTCGACCTTGAAGCCACAGAAGCACCGGTCTGTGCGCTGGGCCGCATTGCGGCCGCAGATCTTAAAACCGGGTTGGAACCAGGAATTTTGACTGGTGGTCTGTGGCCTTCCAATAATTTCAAGTGTTTTCTCTCATGACCTTGTGGCTTCAAGCTCTGCTCTAATAACTAGTAAGCCTTCAAGCCTTACCCATAATAGTCAAGCCTTCTTAATAGGCCCAAGAGGCTGACAAAAAAGCCGCGGCGCGCATACAGGGGCAAGCCATGCTAGTACTTATAAGGCTGCATCACATCACACTACCCTCAGGCCAATCCAAAAAGGGGTGCAGAACCATAGCATTCTGGGTCCTGGGACTTGGCTACTTAAACTGGGCCTTGCATGCCGGCTGCTGCACTGCTTGGGCGGCCTCTTGGCTGATGCTGTATGGCCTGAAGGCGCAGATCGTTCCCATACATCACAGTCTGTTTAATCGCCAAGAAGGACCTGTCCTGCCGTCTCGGAGGAGCCAAGGAAAACGACCCATCACCTCACAGGTTGCGGCAGCGCATGGTTGCGCAGAAGCCTGGAACTTGCATGGCCAGCTGAAATTGCCCGCCTCTGTGGGCATGTGCGATGTGCGATTGTTCAGCGACATTGCAGCAAGCACGGGTGACCAACAACCTTCGGTAAGTTGAGCCTCGGCCTACTGCCACCGCACCCTGTGCACAGCTGCCTTTCCACGCCAAAAAATTCTCATGATAAAGGGCGCACAACAGCGGTTTCAGTTTCACGGTGCCGTTGTCAAATTAACGGGTGACGTGCCACTTTCAGGAGCTGGGCAAGTGAACCAAGAAAGCTGCCGATGTACAATCAGCAAGTTACTTGCATGAGTGCTGACTGCTGTAGCCTGATCTGATGCTACATTGGGCAGGTGTGGGCTTCTGAGCTTTCGGCAAGCTCACAGCTGGGGTGTGAGTCTGGATCCGGGCACAGCTCCACCAGAGTCAGGTCCGCTTGACCTTCGTGAAAGGCAGGTTCAAGTTCATCTGGCCGGAGCTACCTGATGCTGGCCGGTGGACCTCGGGCAGCTGCAGAGCCATCCTGCAGGACAGGATGGCATGGAGCAACGTAATCAGATATCCGGGATGCTGAGCTCCATGCGGGTGTCACTCGAAGAGCATGGCACCTGGATCACCCCAGCATAGCTTCTGTAGCCTTATTGACCCCTACAAATCCAACACCATGAGATTCGAATAGGTGCCTGCGTTAGGCTCTCCAATTCCAAGCAGGGCCTGGGAGGCTGCCAAGGTGCTGTGACATGCCCATCTCGTTTCGCAGCCACGTGGGGACCGTCTCATCTCCACCAGGTAGCATCACACAGAAGCCTCGGAGCGAACCCACCCAGACAAATAAGTAAAACCCACCATCCAAAGCCACGAGGCATTGCTGGCATGCCAGGGCCTCTCCTCCGCATTTTCGTGAGGGTGCCGAATATCTCTCTCTCTCTCTCTCGCTCTCTTACCCCTTTCTCCACAGATTCTGCACAGCCTCCTTTGGACAGCCGCTTCGGCAACCACGTAGCCAAGAGGTCAATGAAAGCAGCTAGAAGCGGTGGTGCTTCATCAGGGAGCCTCGGCCCTAAACCCAATACACGTGAGCAGTGCGCTATGCCTTGTAAAGAAAGTGGCCTTACACGTCATCATTTTCCGAGTTCAGACAAGCCAGCGATTTCCGTCAGGCACCGTGGGAAGAAAATTCAACATATGCGGCAACACCGCGTGAAGTGTCGTCGTCTTATGAAACTTGGGACGCTTGCCTCCCTCCTGCCCTACTGTAGCATGTCCTAGACTCTAGATCATTTTGAACATGTCAACAATAGTAAACAAGAAGTCAAAGACTGGAAAAACCAGGGTCAATGATTTGAGAGTTTGCCTCGGACTCCTGGAACGTGCTTATCGTTTCGAGTTTCCGTACTTAGGCGTCTTAACTGTGTGAAGTGCACCGTCATCCGTCAACTTCCGCTGCAGTCTCGACAGATTCGCATGCCGCTTATGTCGTCGCATTGACGGCAAGTGTTCGGTGCCAATACTTGCTTTGTTTAGGTTTTTTGTATTTTTGTGGAAAGCGCACATCTTCTGTCTCTGCCACATTCTGAGTCCGAGAAGCCGTGCGACTTCCACGCCTCCACGCTCTTCGCGTTCCAACCGAGCCGAGATCCCCGCGTAGAGCTTTTGGGGTTCGGCAAACGTGGAATGGACCAGCCTTGCAGCATCTACTTGTTGGTACCACTCGGTCACGGGCTTTTAGGCTAAGCGACACGATGCACGAAGCAGAAGGTGTGGACAAGTGCTGCGGCGCATCATGTCATGCGACCTTTCTGCCAAAAAGGCGCGTCCAGGGTGGTTGCAGCCGTACTTCCTCTGCAGATGTCGTGCCGTCATGTCCAGCTCTCACGGATGTCAAGTATACACCTTGCCGGGGGCCTTCCACCAAAGCTTTGCTGCTGTAACCGCAGCTTCGGCAGAAACCTCCAAGGTCTGCAACAGCACGCGGTCTGCTTCACCTGAGCGTTGTAAGCTCCAGGCACTGCCCTAGTGGCCCAGTGGTAACTCGATCAATCAAGGCACGGCTCCGCATCATCTGTCGCCATCCTCAAGATCTGAGCTTCCCCTAGGTCTGCCCTTGACACACTTAGAGCATTCTGGAAGGCTCACATCGTCACATCAGTTTGCCATTGACGGCTCCTTGGCACCAACTTCGGCATTTTTCGCTGGGTGGAACTGGGGTGAGGCGAGCTCGCTTGGCGGCAGGTGCCTTCCGGTCAGTACTTCAAGGTATGCGAAGACACGGACCCGCACCAGCCACCTATGGCCTCTGTACACCAAAGTCGCTGGCGACGCTGAGCCAGCCGTGTGAAGTCGAGTTGCTGCGCTCCTGTTGCACCTGCGTTTCCGAAAAGGGACCGAGGTAGAGGACGGGGGTACGGATCTTGTGTGCAAGACATTTTCAAAGCAATCAAAGCTGCTGCGCCCACCTGGAGGTCCTTGAAGCAGCGACTCATGGCAGTGGCCCCAAAGCAGGTGCAGCTGTACCGGCATCGAGGCAAGTGTCCTCATGGGAATCCAAACACACTCCCCGACGATCCTTGACTATCGAGGATAAACTGGTGCGCATGATGCAAGCTGCAACATTTTGCCTTGCGCAGATGGGCTTTGCACATGCGGGTTTTTGCCCGTCCTCGGGGCAGATCGAGGCCCCTCGGCAACAAGGCGCTGCCACGCCTCCAGCCGGCCTCAAGGGTCGTGAGCACCGTCCGGAGTACCGAGATGCCGACTGCACCAAACCAAAGAAACCCAAAGAAGTTCCAAGACCCTCACGCACAACGTAGCTAAGCCTCACAACGTAGCTACGAATAGAATACAATTCTTGACCACAGAAGCAGCCCAGGTTGCTGCACTTTGACCCTCAGCATAAGCACACGATCATGCAAAGATGGATTCAGACCTGAAGTTCACGACATTAGGACATGGATGCCACCCTTGAACATGCTATACCGTGCTGCTTTCGAAGGCTCAAGCTGAGAATCCTTTGTATCTGCACGCGAACATCCGCCCAAGTTATGCTTCATGGCCTGACAGGCTTGGATGGAGAAGCGCCGCATCCACGAGCTCTGGACTCTGCTTGGCCGACAGCTCCTTGCCTCGGGATTCGTCCACTAAAAAAATTTGGGGCTTGTTTGATGGTTCTTGCTTGAGACGGTGGCTACGAAAGCTAACTAGACACGCACCGGTTTTTTTAATTGCAGCTTTTGCATGCACAGCTGCTAGGGTTTAGGGTTCCGGGCGAGTGCCGCCAAAGAAACACTCCACTGGCGGACAGCTCTACCGAATGGTGTTGCTATGGCCCCACGCATCTTAAACAAACACGGTATTTGCAACCCAGCAGCTCACCGCACCAGACAGCGCTTGAAGAAGAGCCGGCTGCACCCCACGAAACTGCCAACCCACAAGAAACACCTCGAAGTGAGCTGGAAATGTGGAACGCCGTGGCAAGAGCGGAAGACTTTCAAGCGGAAATGCCGCCTCCGGCTCTCCAGCAGAATTTCGAGGGACTGCAACAAGTTCGGTGCGCTCGAAAAGGTGCTGCACCTCGGATCGCAAAATCACGGCAGCTGAAAAGGCTTCGTGAAGGCTTCGTTGCTTCACGGCAGAACTTTCTTTGAGTCTTTGAGGCCTGCGCGAGTCCAGCTAGTGATTGCCCTCTGTGGGGACTGTGCAGGATCAAGCACCCGCCCACGCGCAAACCTCCTGCCAGGCAGGGCAGCTGTATGGAACAAACATGGCGGCATGGTCTCTAGAGAGACTTGCTTTCAGAATGAGGCCCCCGAGACCCTACATAAACATACCCATAACTGCCATAACTCCCTACAACTGATGGCCTAGAGCCGCCACCAGAGTTGCCAAAGCAGCCTCGCGCTCCCATCTGCCCGGCTCTACTTCACAAAAGCTTGCAGCAAACCATCGTGGGAACAGCATTTCTCAACTGAGAACCACTAGAAGCCTTTCATCACAACCCTATTTCAAAGCATGCACTGACTTCTATTGTTCAAAACAAGCGGCAAGTGCTCTTTCAAACACCAAAAAGTTCGAGGCCGCACAACCCGGAACAGGTGCAACTTCAGGCCCAGCGGCTGGCCGTTTTCGTGTCCCCGGCGCCGACGAAGCCACAGCTAGGTGGACAAGACGCTCGGCTAGGTCCCGGCGACCTGGGTAAAGCTTGGCATCGCACTTTCAAATATCTTGAAACTGCATGCGCGCACATATTCTGCGAAGGAGCAAGCCTCTTTCCTACGGCATGCTGTTTCTTTTTAGTGCAACGGCCTTGGGAGCAATTAATTGCGCCCTGCAGAATTCCCTTGCACATTGATGTGGTTGATGTGCAAAATCTTGACTGGGGGTTTTGTGGTGCGGACACACAGCAAGTTCCGGCACGCAATGCGCAGAGAGGCGTGCCTTTCTCAGTCTCGCCTCACCAGTGCCAGCAGCTATAAGCAGCGTACAGCCTGCTGGCTTCCTGTTATTGGCCCTTCCCGTGTGCAAAGTGGCCTGTCGAAGGGTGCGTGTAAGCGCTACATGCATCCAACACAAGCAGCGCTTGCGCTTGTCCATCTTTCTTACTCTTTCCTCTGAGATCCAACTCAACCAAAAGAACTTGGGCCCGCACCCAAACCGAACCACCAGAAGTAGTGCTTGGCATTCCAGATGCTGCCCTCCTCAGACACGTCGAGATCGGACCATGAAGGATGCCTACATTGAAATTGAAACTTGGGTCCAAGTGGCAAGGGGCAGTTTGATTCTCAAGAAACTCCTGTGAGCTTCGCTTGGCTATTCTGCAGGCCAGACCCGGCAGGCAGTTTCAAGAATGCCCCACCGTCCCCACCAACACAGCACGGCATAGCAACACTCCATGTGCACACCGAGTCTGCAGGAAAGACTCTATCAACCGCCCGCTGCCCGATTCAGAGTGGAACCAATTTGATGAGTAGTGGCTGTACAGCCTCAGATGCGCTTTCATCGAATCGTCTCCCGCCTCATGGCTTGAACAGAACGGCCGTTGCATGTTCGACCTGGCATCCTGCATGCCACATGAACATACCCATGTCTAGTTTGATCCAGGTCACCAATTGAAATCTCTTGCAGCTTAAATGCCCGACATATTCAATGATCCTAAAGTCCTAGATTCATCTAGGTTCTAAACGCTGCCGAGGTTGCCGCTCTTCCACCTCTGTCAGAGAGACAGGTGCATCATCGGTGCTGAACTCGTGGTGTGGGTTCTCGGAGGCCACCCTCCTTCAACATTCTGCGCATTCGATTCATCTCTTTCTCCGAACAATTGTTGTGGCCTTGGGTGTGTGCAGCAGTAATTAGGGAATCCTTAGGATGTTTCAGGATTAGCCTGGATGGCTTCTGCGGCACAACAAAACTGCTTTAACGCCACAACCTTCTTTGTGTGGTGCAGTTTTCGTAGGCCTGAAGAAACTCCCGGGTCAACGTCCAGAGAGTGTGATGGCTGTACTTGCTGACGGTTGTATTGCTATAAGCATGTCCTCCCCCCACCCTGAATTGTTGATGTCATTTCATTTCGGCATTCCAAGGGAATGTCTGGAGGTGGGCGCTCCATTATCTGTGGCTGTCGCACGACCTCTTGGGTGTGGGCCCGCCAAGACTCAGGTCGAGCACGTGGCGGCAAAGGACCACTTGCAGAGTGTACACTTCAACCCATTGCAACCATCATTGAGGACGAGTGCGCCAGGATCAGAATCTGAGTAGGCCCTGCCGGGTGCACTCTTTAGAGGTCACCTTAAGGGGAGACAGTGGACAACCGAGCGAGGAGAAAAGCCAGAAAATCTGGCAGCACTACAACGATGGTGGGGAATAAGCATGTGCCATCATGTGATATCTCTGGCTCAGAACTTGGGGGATTCAGTTGGGGCCTCTGTCTTTGGGCGACATGTGCCATCACGCGTGCTGCGAGGGAACGAGCATTTCGGCCGAGCGCTAGCTGCAAGAGTCGACATGCGATTCTCGCAGCACAATGTATAACTCAGAAGGTGCGAAATTCCATGCACCTATCACTGTGTCTCATTGTACCATCTTCTCCATACTGCCAGCCTGAAAGGCCTCAGGCCTAAGAAGCTTCCTCTGTCCTCTTTCTGCGGCCAGGGCTACGAGCTCGGGCATCGGACATGGTTTGATCGTTGGAACTCGAGCTGCCCAATACAGCACGCCCTACACATGTTCCACGTGCCCACGGTTGCCAAAACACGCACAATGTACTTGAATTGTTGTCAACGTCTCTAGACTCTAGCTGGCGCTGGTCGAACGCAAGAGGAGAAACGGCACCCATCTCCAAGCAAACAGCTGTTGAGCGGTCCAGCGCCACCGCTGCAGCAGCGGCTGCAGCTCTGAAGTCGTTGCCAGCAGATGGTTCAGTGAAAGGACCTGGGTGTTGAGGCAGCAGCTATGTGCAATTCGTGGCAGCCACAGGAGAACGCAAGCTTTGCTCAAATGGCCCTCGACAACACCGGCCTCACAGCGTGTGGCCATGGACACACGTGGCTCACTTGGAAGGTCACGGCGTGTGGCCAGGGCCAGCAAGAGATTGGACGAGCCTTCTGTGGAACCACGATGCAATGTAATCCTTTCACACAACCGGCCGTCGTTCGTGCACGAAGCGGTGATTTGCAGTTATCGCTCACCATACGGCCCCTTTTTTCCACATGTTCCAACAAGTTGCGCATGGCCATGACAAGGGATTTTATCGCATCCGTGGCAGTGCCTGGCCATTAAACTCTCGATGCAGCACGCCCAGAGACTGCCAAGGCTGTTTCCTGTGGCCCCAATGTCCGGCAGGCCTCCTGGGCTATCCGCATTAACAGCCAAAGGCGTCGACAACGTTGCATTTCGTTGACATCCGCCTTGAGGCATGGCAGCCTCTACGGTGCTACAAACGCTCACACACACACACAGAGGCAGACACATTCGTGGGAGGAGCGAAACCAGCGAGAATGTCGCACGGGTATGACGTCCCTCTAACTCGAATCAACTAGAAGCTAAGACTAATCTCCCCCCTCTCAATGTTTTGAACCTGTAGTATCATGTAGTATCCTGGGGCCCCCGGCGCTTCCCGGTGCGTCGTAGCCAAGATGCAGCGAGCGAAGTCGTTCGTGGCCGGGATTCCATGCGGCCTCGGGGCCAAACAAAGACCCACAAGCTCACACAACGTTTCGCGGCATTTCGGATTTGTGGCTCCTGGCTCTGTACCGTACAGCTGTTATCGCACGTGGAGGCATGAATTACCAGTGCTATATGACTTGCTGACTTGCAAGTTGAGGGGAGAAAAAGGGTGTGCCGATTCTCCAAGTTCTTCAATTCAGGGGCACGTGCTACAGGCCCCCATGCTGAAGGCTGGATGCTGCACAGTACTGGAACACCTCGAAGTAGCACGGCCAACTCCTGGGTCACACAGCATGCGAATGAAGTATTTGAAGTCTAATTATTTCGAGCGAAGGCTGGCATCCAAATACATGCACACACACACCCAAACATGTCTTGTCCAGACGGCTCTTGGTGATACTCGTACCTTGGCCAAGTTACTGCCAAAGCGGGAGGTCGGCCGTACCCAAGAGGTCCACGGAGTTTGCAGCGTCCGTGCGCGCGGCCGGCACTGGCCCTGAGCCACGCCAGGATGAGACAGGAAGACTGACAAGGTCACAGCCAATCACAGCCATAGCCACTTTTTCCTGTTGCGCCTGCACCGGCTTCCAAACTCCGAAGCTTGCGCACGAGCGCCTGCTGATACACGCCTACACGCCCCGCTACGAGTGCTGAGCTGCGCTGCAGCGGAGTGATAATCGCTGCGCAATGCAGAGCCTCCTGCCACGCAGCTTCCGGGGGACCCAGCTGCAGAATGGGCCGCTGCATGGAAGCTCCATCAGAGGCCCCTGCTTTGCTGGGAGACTGCGCTGTGGCCATGGTCTGATGGCCCGTGTGGCCCTTTTGCAAGATGCCTACGTCAGGGCTGAATTCAATCATGTTCGTGACCGCTTGACTCGACCCATGTATATACGATGCGGGTACAGTGCTAGAGCCAAAGTGCACATGCCGCCATGAAGGCTTAGCGGGCTTGGCACGCTATCCAACATCTTGACAACTCCTATTGGCGTCAGGCTGCATACCCAGTTCCCACATCTGCTGAGCTTGTGAGTCTCTGATCGCAAGCTGTTGCTTTTTCCACCTGGCTGAGGTATCGGAGCGGCGGTCAAGGCTGGCAATTACCAGGCTGACCTGCAAATTTGCTGGGGCTGTCAGACTCATGCGCGACCTGACGGATTTTGCAAGCGAGGAAAGCTCCAAGTATGCGGAGTGTTGAAATACTGCCCTTGGGACTCGGACTCCTTGGGTGGCTTGCCTCGCTAGAGCAATGCCATGTTTTTCTTCGTGCCTGTACACACTTTCCGCTCATCTGGGACAGGCTCCTGTTTTACAAGGAACCACGTGCCCAGGGAATGTGTGGGGCAGCATGCCTGCGCGTGGCGCTCTTGCCATCAGCATTCATCTCTTCCAGCCCACCTAACAGACCTAACAATTGCACTCACAATGCCAAAACAACCAGTCCCTCGCGCATGAAGCGACAGCAGCCGCGGAAAAAGTGAAACTGCCCATAGGCCGTACCTGCCATACCGCTAGGCCGATTTACAAGAGACCTGGGCACATCCGTTGGAATTGCCCAAGGAGGGACGTCCAGGTCTCACCCAACAGCCTGTGAAGCCGCAATACAAAGGTCCGACCTGTCTGCAGCTTGGCATTCGAGGCAGGGCCACTGCTTGCGGCTGAATATCATGATATTTGCCCGGGCTCCGGAAAACTGCTGGAATCCTCGCAAGGCTGCAAATGGCTTGAAGCTCTGACATCGCAGCCAAGCCTCCAATCTCTCGATGCCGCTGTCCAAGAGCTGCTACAGCCGCTACACGCGGACCTGGACTTGAACTTTTTTCAGTGCCGGTCTTGGGCAAGGCAGCTCGCGGCAGCTCGCGCACCAGGAGACAAGAGAGGCTGAGGCATCCCCCACCAGCTCACCTACATTTATGCACATTGAGTCGAGACTCCCAGCCATCCGGGATTGGATCGTCTTCGCCTGGGTTGGATTGTGCTTTGGTGGCGTGTCTGATCTGCCTTTCTTCTTTGTCACGAGGGACTCGACTGCTGCCCTTGTTGTCTGATCTGCTTCGAATGCCGAAATTGCCGAATCAAGCGCGCTCAATCCTGCAGGGCTGGTGCAGTGCTGGCCTGGGTCTGCACACCAGCCTTCGGAACCTGCCAGGGAATGTGGAATATTAGGAAGAGCAGGCCAGCAGCACCAGCAATCATTCGCATCCGTGTCGTTATGGGGGGTGCTTGTGAGTGTTTGTGGCAGTGTGACAGCCGTTGAGCAACTGGTGGTCCCAGCTACATGCTGTGGCAGGATGTCATAAATGCCAGCAGATTCCCATGAAAATTGGCATTCGTGTGCTGAAAAAGGGATTGACGTTCTGGCTGGTAGGGAGGGACGGAAGCGTAAAGTGGAAGCATGCACAAGCATGCGAACATGGTGACCTTGCTCGTATCTACAGATATTAAAAACTCCTGCTGTTTGTGCGCAGATTTGCACGGTCGAGGTCTTCTGTCTGTCGTTCTCGGCTTGGCGGCATACTACACGTAGTGGAAGGAGGGGAGGGTGTGGCAGTAAACCGTTTAGGACGACTGCTTGGAGCACAGGTGGGAGCACTGATGGTAGTACCATGTGTGATGGTGATGGACAGCTGACCTGAAGCTGGCAAAGCTTCGGTGGCACAATCAGAAAATATCAGAAAGGCAGTTCCTAGTCCGAAAACCCGCACCTTCTGACCCCACATCCGGTGGGCTGGCCATGCTGGCCATGCTCGCCACCTCCGAGGGTGAGACGGGCTCCTTGGCTCAGGTTCGGGGATTCTTCCCAAGCTCCCTCTCATTGATATGTGCCACAGCCGACCTACACAGAAGCCCTAGAGACTGTCCCGCGCTCCGACGACTTCACTTGAGGGTCGAACTACTTCCAGCTAGCTAGCTGTAGGAACGAGTAGGTGTGAGAACCGATCCCAAGTCTTTGCAACGAGTCCGAGTGGTTGGTGCTGTTGATGCTGTTGCCATCAGCCAGGCTGGATCGTTCTGCCTGCACCATGCCATGACCATGAATCTTGCAGGCTCTCACCACGCATAAACTCGAAGTTTCGACTTCCGTCTAGCTCGGTTAGCGCAGCATGGCCCCGCACTGTTGGGAAAGATTCCGGACAAGGCTCTGTGAGTGACATGTGACATGCCCTCCCCCAGGCCTGCAACAGGCCTTGGCTGTTTTACTTCTGCGACATATTTATTGATGAAATAAGTTGCTCAATCTGGTGTGCCGGCAAGCTTGGTGCTGCAGGCCATCTTGCCACGGACAGCTTTAGCATCGGCAGATTGTGTCCACAACTTGACGTGCAAAGTCTTGTGATAAGACTGCAAAAATCCAACCCAGAAACGTTCCAAGTGTCCTTGCTGAATGCAGCCTAGGAGCTCACGCCTGGGCCAACCGTTCCAAAAAAAGGAGTTCATGCCAGTCCCAACTCACGTACTCGTTTGACTGCTTGACATCAAAATAAGTACCATTGCGATCAGGGTGCGTTTTCTCACCACTTTCTGCTGCAGCTTCACGTTCTTGAAGGAACGCGCTGATGACGCGCCCTGCCAGTGCCATTTGGACCCTCACTGCTGATCCTACAGTGTACTACACTTTAATCAACTGCGTGTTTACCGAAATGTTTCCAGACTCGGTTTAACCGGCAAACAATGCAGCTGTAGTCCAACTGCAACAGGCAATCCAGAATACATCGAATAATAAAACAAGTCATATTTAATCGCAAACCTGCACCACACTTTGCTCAGGGCCAAGATCTGTGCTCTACAGTCTCTACAGACTCAAAGCCTTAGGCGGCGCTTGCATCTCTAGCAGCTTGCTGGACGGGGAGATCGCCAAGTAAAAAACTATATAGCCTCTGACCTTGGGGACAGGATGGCTTCGTGGTACGGGCCTCCAACAGTCGCATCTCCAACCTCCCGATGATGGAGCTGTGCTTGGACAGAAGGTCCACTATGCTCCTTAGGGTGTCCCCGATGACAATCCACACCTACGTGGCCGTATGTGCTGACTGATTGAAGGCGAGTGGGAGGCCCAGGCTACATCCCTCGCACTGGTCGACTCCAACATTAAATGTCCAAGAATGCCTTCTTCGCAGCCCAAGTCGCTGAAGGAGAACAGAAATGAATCCAAGACCCAGGAAGCTGTAAGCCAAGGTAAACCATCCTGGGTGCCGTTTCACAACGCAATCTCACAATGCTGTGGGGGCATCTTCCTCTCAGAAGATGTAGGGAGCGGGCGAATGTGTCGCGAATCACACACACACACACACCACGACAAAGCCTTGAAGCCACGAGTCTCGCACACCATGTTTAGGGCCGAGCTGCGCCCTGTCTTGGTTTGAGGCACAAGGTCACCCAAGCCGATGGTCATGAGCGTCTCCCAGCAGAACCATATTGCCTCCTCCAGCTTTCGGCTTCTCAAAACTAGACAAAACTCTGCCACCCTGCCACTCAGGCCAACAAACATGCACTGAGTCTACCTGCTTGCGCATGCATGTGGTGTGCAATGCTGGCAGTCGCATGGCAGCCAAGGCTCGACGAAGCTCCAGCCTTCGATTTGCTGAAAGCACCTGTGGATGATCTGTGTTGTTGCTATTCTCTTTCTCCCACCTCCCCCAGCTCTGCAGAACGTTGCCGTCGACACTTAGGTTCATAGTCTATAGGTTGCACCGTCATGCTCTTCGCAGTTGCGAGCCGCCCTAAACTATTTCATTGCCTTCCCCACCTCGAAATCACATAACAAGAGCGCAATCCAGTGCACTTTCAAGATTTGATGGCTCAAGGCACGCCGCACCAGCTAGCAACCATGTCAGCGTGGTGGAGAAACTGATCATCGCCTTTCAATGGTTTCTTTGATAGCTTCATGTACCCGACCAAGCCTCTGCCTCTGCCTTACAAGCCTTACACACCAAAGCGGGGGAATTCAAGACCACGTGCACAGAGTGGAGTGGTGAGCATGCCATCGGCTTGTGAGAGAAAAAACTAAGCGCTGGTCACTCAGGCGATGTTTCTCCTGCCGCGCACTGGGAAACTCCAGCAAGATCCTTAGCGCATGCTGCAACATCGCACGTGCTTCCGGACTGCTGCGCCTTGAACATCCTTGATAGAAAGAAATCTTCGGACATCCTTCTTGCAAGCTAGCTTCAGTGCCTGGCCGAACTCTTGAATTGTTACCAGCGAGGTATCACCTGCAGCAGCTCTTTCCCTGAAGCGACTATTTAGCTCGTAGTAAACGTCAGGATTTCGATGCATGTGTTCTGCTGCGGCGAATTCTGACTGACTTGCTCCGCAATCACGAGCACAACAACTGCCAGACAGTGGCAAATGTTGACTTCCTCCATGATCAAGTTCACATCACTTTCTGCAACCTGCAGCAAGTTCACTAAAAATGGCATTCCGATCTGGCTGGAATTGCAGACTAGCTGGCGCTGCAGGGTAACACACGGCAAATCAATTAGGCATGTCCCGATACGGTTGGTCCAAGGGGTCCGAGCAGCTGGATACCCCAGATCGCGCAGAGCTGATCCAAACTCGACGAAATCCAGCTGCCCAGAGCCGTCAGTATCGTATTTGTGAAAGGTGAGAATATTCCTGAGCAGCACTCCCATGCTTACGTGAGCTGACAAGGCACAACAGGCTAAACTACGTCATACAGGATAGCCAACTGCCGCCTTCCACGCAGCTTCTAGAGCTCCAGAGCTGCATTCAACAGATGTCAACACATTCAGAACCCAAGACAGGCATCTTCTTGTTGAAGAGCATGGCTATGACTCTGGTGAAGTCGATCCTTAGTTAGTCTCCAGCATGCCTTTGTGCTATGTCTGAGTGAGCTTGCTCTGATAAGCCCAGCATGCAGCCGAACAAACGGCTGTGCCAAGGTTCATCTTCCTTGCTGCACCAAGGTATGCCACCACCAGTGCCGGCGTGGCCACTAACCTGACATCAAGGACGCACGACCGAGGCTTCCTTGGAACACTTGACATCAAACCTCTACCTTTATAGTGTTGCGACAGTTGCGATCAAAGTCTCAGAAATTCGGGAGTGTCAAGCCAAGGAACGTGAAAACCATACAGAAGACCCTCCCAGCATCTGTTGCCGGTGCTATATTGCCATAGCCGATGGATGCAACCAACGTGAAGCTGAACCTTGCAGCATGTGTTGCAGCAGAGTGTCCACGTGCTTTGTTGGCTGTGGTCGGTGTGTGTGTGTGTGTGCTGAACTGTATGGACTGCTTTTGTCGTGCCGGCATGGGCAGGACGGGTAGGAAGGCTGAAACGTCGTCGAGGTGCATCAAGCTCCGACTGTGCCCCTCGCCCTGGGTGCACAGCTGGTGCCAGTCAAACACACACACATCGGTCAACAAACGAACAAATGGATGGCAGAGCACAGTCTCACTAGTCTCACCCCTGGCGGTACCCCAGAATCCTGAAGCACGTAACAAATGTCCCAAGGCGCCAGATCCCAGGCGGCATCCTTCCTCGGCTAAACGCAGATCCAGGACGGGTCATGATAAGCACGGACCCGTGATAGGGTCGTTCTCAACAGCACCTAAGCCGGAACTCTACACCGGCTGGAACAATGACAAGGCCGGTGGCATGTAGGCTGCAAATCTGCTTTCTTTGCTTTACTCGTGGGCTTCGCACGGAAGGCCGTCCCCTCCAACCATGGCCAGTCATCTCGACCCTATCAGGTCAGTCAAGAGCCACGGGCCCAAGGGTCCAAAGATATGCTGCTGCTGTGCTGGTGCTGCGGTTGCCGTTGCTTTTGCTGTGGCATATTGCATGTTGTGTGGTCGACTTGGGCTGGCTGGTTTGATGTTTTTGTTGTCTTGGGTTGTTGTCTTGTGCGTGTTTGTTTGGTTAGTGTGGTTGTGAATGGGTGTGCGTGTTCGTGTGTTCGCGTGTTCGTGTGTTCGCGTGTTCGCGTGTTCGCGTGTTCGTACGTTCGTGCGTTCGTGCGTTCGTGCGTTCGTGCGTGCGTGCGTGCGTGCGTGCGGGCGTGCGGGCGTGCGGGCGTGCGGGCGTGCGGGCGTGCGGGCGTGCGTGCGTGGGTGTGTGTGTGTGTGTGTGTGTGTGTGTGTGTGTGTGTGTGTGTGTGTGTGTGTGTGTGTGTGTGTGGTGTGTGTGGTGTGTGCAGTGTGCGGTGTGTGGTGTGCGGTGTGCGGTGTGTGGTGTGTGATGCGTGGTATGTGATGTGTGGTGTGTGGTGTGTGGTGTGTGGTGTGTGGTGTGTGGTGTGTGGTGTGTGGTGTGTGGTGTGTGGTGTGTGGTGTGTGGTGTGTGGTGTGTGGTGTCTGGTGTGTGGTGTGTGGTGGTGTGTGGTGTGTGGTGTGTGGTGTGTGGTGTGTGGTGTGTGGTGTGTGGTGTGTGGTGTGTGGTGTGTGGTGTGTGGTGTGTGGTGTGTGGTGTGTGGTGTGTGGTGTGTGGTGTGTGGTGTGTGGTGTGTGGTGTGTGGTGTGTGGTGTGTGGTGTGTGGTGTGTGGTGTGTGGTGTGTGGTGTGTGGTGTGGGTGTGTGTGTGTGTGTGTGTGTGGGTGTGTGTGTGTGTGTGTGTGTGTGTGTGTGTGTGTGTGTTTGTGTTTTTTTGGTTTCTTGTGTTTTTGTGTTTTTTTGTGTTTTTGTGTGTTTGTGTGTTTGTGTGTTTGCGGGTTTGTGTGTTTGTGTGTTTGTGTGTTTGTGACTGTTTGTGACTGTTTGTGTGTTTGTACGTTTGTGTGCATGTATGTGTGTATGTATGTATATAGTCAAATGGTTTAGGAAAAGCATGCACGTAGCTCTCCTCCCTATGGAATGTGTTGTGAATTGTCGTAGTCTGTACGTGTTGGGCTACAGCCGCCCAACCAAAGGTGTATCATACCGTGCCAAACATATGTGTGAGCCGGACCCTCGCGCTCACTTGCAAGATTTGTTTATGCAACGTTCTGCTCGGAAGTGGAGGTTTGATTTTCACATCGCTCCTCCGCTCAATTAAGCTCTTTATGCTCGAAGTTCACCTCTGTTGTGACATGGTCACGCGAATGCTGGGCTATGCTCACTGCAGCACAGACTACGCAAAGCGTCAAAGTCAAAATGTGTGTTTGTTTGTTTGTTTGTTTGTTTGTTTTTGTTTGTGTTTGTTTGTGTTTGTTTTTGCTTGCTTTCGTTTGTTTTGTGTGCCTTCGTTTGTTTTGTTGCTTGCTTGCTTGCTTGCTTGCTTGCTTGCTTCATAGTGTTGTATTTTGTTTTGTTGGATGGTTGACTGTGGTTGTGTTGGTTTGTGGCCGTGGCTGTGGCAGTGGTTGCCGCTGTTGTTGCTGTTGCTTTTGGTGTTGTTGCTGCTGCTGCTGCAGCTGTCATCGTCGTTGTGGCCGATGTTGCTACTTATGTTCTCTCTCTCTCTCTCTCTCTCTCTCTCTCTCTCTCTCTCTCTCTCTTTCTCTCTTTGTGTTCATCTTGTTGATGTGGTGTCATGTTGTTACTGCCGTGAGTGCTGCTATTGTTGTTGCTGTTATTCAGCTATTCATGGTACCGATGTTGTCAATGATGTGTCATTATAAATGCGGTTCGGGTTGTCAATGCTGTGGATGTTGCTAGATCTGCTATTGTTGTTGCTAGCTGTTTGCTGGCTTCCTTTTGGATTTGTTTGCGAAGACGGTGGTGCTTCGCTGTCTCACACCCTAGGAAACACGCCGTTGCTGTTGCTCTTGCTGTTAATGCTGTGTCGGCTTCTGCGCGTTAGTGCTGTAATGCTGTGCTGTGCTGCAGTTACAGTTGCTGTTGCTGCTGCTGTCGCCGGCCGCAGCTGTTGTTACTACGGTGTGGCAGCGGTGGTGCTTTTTGCTGCTGTTGCCATTGCTGTTGGTGTCGCTGATGCTGCAGTTGCTGGCTGCTGCTAGTAGTGGTGTTTTTGTAGCTGGGTCACTGTTGTGGTTGTTGTTGTCCTCATTTTTCTTTGGCTTGTGGTTGCTGCTGCTACGAATGTTGTTTCTTTTGCTGCAGTCGTTGCCGACAACGGTGTGGACGTCATCCATCAGCATCGTGTTCGTCGTCGTCATCGTCGTCGTCGTCGTCGTTCCTTTTGGTTGCTGGCGTGGTGGTCGTGGTGGTCGCGGTGGTCGTGGTGGTCGTGGTGGTGGTGGCGGTGGTGGCATTGGTGGTGTTGGTGGTATTGGTGGTATTGGTGGTATTGGTGGTATTGGTGGTATTGGTGGTGGTATTGGTGGTATTGGTGGTGGTATTGGTGGTGTTGGTGGTGGTATTGGTGGTATTGGTGGTGGTATTGGTGGTATTGGTGGTATTGGTGGTATTGGTGGTATTGGTGGTATTGGTGGTATTGGTGGTATTGGTGGTGGTGGTGGTCGTGGTGGTGGTGGCGTCCGTAGTACCGCCGGAGTCTAACAGTCCACAATGCTGATGATGCAAGTCAAAGCATGTCAAAGCCAAAGCACTCAGAGACCTCCTGGAAGCCACTGGCAACAAGCTGGCGGTAAGTCACCTCGGTGATACTAGCACTTCTGGGCTTCAGGCTCAGAAACTCGGATTCTTACTGGGCAATGGGAGGCAGCGACAGAGACGACCAAGGCAGCGGATGCAGCGGCAGCAGCAGCGGCAGCGGCAGCAGCAGCGGCAGCCGCAGCGGCAGCAGCGGCAGCAGCAGCGGCAGCGGCAGCAGCGGCAGCGGCAGCGGCCGCGGCGGCGGCGGCGGCAGCGGCGCGGCCGGCGGCGGCGGCGGCGGCAGCGGCAGCGGCGGCGGCGGCGGCGGCGGCGGCAGCAGCAGCAGCAACACACAACAGGGCTAAAAGACACAAACAACGTGGCAACAACTCCGGCAAGCACGAAACAACAACACTTATATGGCCCGGGGTTTGTTAACTGGTTGTCAAAGATACATCTAATTCTTGATCAATTAGCAAACGTCAAGCAAGTATGTAGCAACCTAATGGTAACCAGATGGTTTCCCAGCATAATTAGCTGTAAGTGGTTACAGAACTTAGCAATAGTTGTAAATGGAATACAATCCTTTAGCAAAATTACCCCAAAAATATACAAGTTGATAACCAGTTAGGCTAAACCAGCATAACTAGTTATGTCAATTACACTTAGTTACCTAAATGATTAACAAGTTCTGTAAATGAGCTAAGTGTCAGCTTTTTTAAGAAATAATATTCAAGAAGCTGGGGCATGGAGGGAGGACGGCCGTTGGCCGAAACTGTTTTTGCGGGGCGATTTGTAGGCAGGGGCGCGAGCGAACTTGTGCCCGAGTCGGGAATATGCAGAAATAATCTCGAACTTTGTTATGTTTGGAAAGAACACGAAGCTTGCTGAACCAGATGCCTTTCCCTGCGCAAACGCTTTTGCGCATGTTGTTTGGCCCAGGTGAAAGGTGCAGAGGCCCTTGTTTTGTGCCATTGCTAGACTGGGTTCCGAGCCTAAACCCCAAAACATGAACCCGACACCCTAAGCACTAAACACCAAGCCTTCGATACAGCACATGCACACTTGAGGGTTCTGAACCTCGCAAAGCGGGAAATGTGTGGGTGTGCGCTTAAAGAGCTGTAGAACTTTTGAGCCATGGTCATGGATGCGGCCACAGAAGCAGCAGTGTCTCAGCTGCTTGGGAGCTCTTTGGAGCTGAACGTTAAAGTGAGCAAGGTTTTGACGTTGCTGCTTGAAAAGGGTGTGGCGTACAAGGCCATGCTTGAGCCGGGAGCAGTGCTCTGCCACCCAGACAACCGTGGAGGGCTCATGCTGAATCCTTTCGATGTGCACTCCAAAGGAGCAGTCATGCTTAAAGTGGGCTGCAGGCTTGAAGCCCTGCAAGACGCTTGCTGCTTTGAGCTGGCCCAGGACTCAGGGGCAAGGGAGCTGCAGTTTCTTCGCAACTGCGAGCTGGTTGAGAACTCGAACGGCCTTTTGTGCCCGGTGTCGCGAAAGGAACGGTACCTCAGTGTGTCATGCTCGCACACCGTTGCCTTTTGCAGAGCTTGCCTGCATGGACTTACCTCTCCTGAGGAAAGTCTGCAACCCAACTTGGGCTCAGTCCTCGCAGCAAAGGGAGCAGAGCACCCCTTTGCTGTGATGTGCAAGAACGGCTGGGAATGGTTGGTCTTGCCGAGCGACGTGGAGGCCAGGTTTGGGGAGCTCCCGCAGCTGCTTCAGCAGGCCATGAACACCCAGCAGTCTGTGACAAAGAACATGACGGAGATGGAAGTGGCCGCCACCATTGCGTCCTACTACTCGCTGTTAAGACAAAAAGGGGAGCAGGCAGACGTGCTCAAGAAAGCAACGCAGCAAGCAGAGGCCACACAGCCCCAGTGTGCCAAGTATATAGACAGTATCGCCCGTTGGGTGGAGCTTTATGCTGGAGGCGAAACCTTCCCACTCGTGAAGTTTTTGGCAGTGGCTTGCAAGGCGTGGTGTGGGAGCATCATGATAGGCGAGGAATTTTTCAGGTCCCTAGCTAATGCTGAGTTCAAGGGCACGGCGGCGCCTTTTTTGAGAGCAGCTTTCCTCATGACGCAACTCACCTCCACCAAGGTGGTGGATGGAGTTGCGAGGCTTTTGCTTCGCTCTGATGTGGACCGCTTGAGGGCTGCCAAAGCCGCCGGCGGACTGGCTTCTGCAGAAAACGTCCTGAAACAAGGGTGGGCCGCGTACGAGGACAGATGTTGTATATAGTTGATTTCTCTTAATTGAACGGGCGGAGGGTCACGGGTTTTTAAGAAAGGCTTTATGTGTTGGTTTATAATAAGAACATATACTTCTGCGCAGGCCAACCCCAGCACCGACATGGCCAAGCTCTACAGTCGTCTGATGGTGCGGGTGTCTTTGGTAGTGTGCCAAAAGGTGAAGCAAGGAAGGGAGCCGAACTTGACTGCGACCACCCCGGAGGAATGCTTGCAGCTATTTTTGTCGGAGGTGAAGGGGCAGTCGCCTGCCTCGAGCTCGGCCCCAGCGGCTCCGAAAGCCAAAAGCCCCGGTTCTGAGCCCGTGTCCTTGGCAGAGTGGGACGATGCTGCAAAGCATGCCATGCACAAGAACCCGCACCTGCGGATAGGCAGCCACTACGTGCACAGGGCCCACTCCGGCATTTATGCCTTGAAAAGTGTGGATGCCACGGGCGCTACGTTCGAAAGCAGGGATCTTCACGGCGACGTCACGAGTGTGGTGACAGGACTTGAGGAGCTGAAAAGCTGGCGTGTAACCCAAGCCTGCATGCCGGAGCTGTGCCCGCAAGATGTGGCTGCGAAGAAGGAGCCTCTGAAGGCTATGTTGCAGGAGCGGCATCGCTGCAGAGCACAGGCTGCGCTTTGGCAGGCTTACGAAGACTTCTCCGCGAAGGAGCCCAAGTTGCTTTTTGCAAAGCACCCACAGGCACTGGTGGCAGGCGGCGCATTCAAGAAGAACAAGCTGAGGCTACTTCCAATCGGCATGTTGCGGGTTCCCCCGACCGGCGGGCCTGGCAAGGGCAGCTGCGTTGTGGAGCACGGAAAGTCGCCCTTTGTGGTGGTGCCTCCGAGGCAGAGCACTGAGTGGGAGAAGTGCGCAGCCCTGGTGCCATACTTCTGGCTGAAGCCGGCTGCGTCGGAGGAGGATGCAAACATGACGTTGGTGTATTTGAGCATGGGCGACTTGCGGGTGCCTGCGTGGCAAAACACGGAGCCTATCCGGGATGGCGATGTTCTCCTTTGCACGCCGCCGGCAGAGTACTTTGGCAGAATGTGAAACTATAGTTGTCGCTAAATAGTAAATTTCAAGCTCTTACCCTAAAGCCAAAACCTTTTAAACAAATTGTAAGTTTCCGAATGTTTTGGGTCCTTTGCAAGGACTAACAAAGCAGAAGGCGAGCCCACGAAGAAAGCCAGGAGCCAGTGAGCCTCAGAGCCTTGCATGCTGTCACGTCAAAGCAAAGCTGCGTGTTTTTAATGTTGAAAGCAAGAAGGTGCGCATGTTCGAACGCTTCCCACACATGCAGCATATGCTGGAGCATCGGGAGCATCGCTTTTACTAGCACACAGAGCAAAAAAGTGTGCTGGCTCACTCGCACTCATGCATGCTGGTTACTGCGTGCACGAAACAGGATGGAGCAAAGACGTGCAAGCAATATACGTCATGTTGGCTAGAGGCCCGAACTTTCTTATATGGGTTGGCTTCTGGGTTTCGGGCAGCTTCGCCATGGATGGTCCCAGCTTCCAGCTGCTGACGTCGTACGTGTTTGCCTTTCTTGGCTGCAAGACCCATTTTCGGGTCCCTGAAGAGCTAGTGAAGGAGCGGGGCGGCCGCTGTTACTTGCAGATGCGGGCTTCGAATCCCCGGATCTGTCGCGTGCTGCAACAGTTCAGCGGCCTGGAAGGGGAGATCGCAAGCTTTGCCGGCTTCCCGGCTTTGATGGACTTGAAGAAGAAGCGGGAGCAGGCCACTGCTGATGCTACACAGGCTGTGGGTGAAGGAGCAGAGCCCGATATTTTCGACGACGTCCCTGCTGAGCGACCAGCCAAGAAACCCAAAATGTGTCTCCGCAAGCCTGAGGCCGTGGAGATTGATGTTGATGGTGTCGCTGTCTGGGTGCTGACCACAGCAAGGACGAGCACAGAGGATCTGTGTGTGCATATGACGGAGGATTGTCTCCACGCCGTTCTCAAAGCATTGAGCCAGGATGTGGGAGCGGCCCCTTCGAAGAGAGCATATCAGCGATCAGGCCGCTATGCCAAGAAGTCTGAGCAAGAGCAGCGTGCAGCTGGTGATGACAGTGACTGATGCTGTTCGCGGCCTGCTAGGGGAGCCAAAGTGGCTACATAAGTACGTGTTGCCTGTTTTTTGAAAGTGTTGTTACTGCGCAAAAAAAACTGTTTTTGCAAGGCAGTAAAGAATCAAGAGCCCAGGGTTTCTGGTTGTGCTTGCAGAGCAGCATCGCATGTTGCATTGCGGTGCCCTGTTGATTGTATGACATCCGCCGAAGCCTCTCAAGGCTTGGCTGCCACCAACTGCGTGGCAGAAAACACGTTGCACGTGCGACACACGTGACACACTCTCGCACGCACACACGCGCAGACACAGAAATAGAAAAGAAGAGTGTATAGGGTATAGGGCAAAAGTCGTGGTTTTTGGTAAGCCATGGCTTACAGCCGAAGACTCAAGCAGTTGGAGGCAGAGCTTGAGAAAAAGTTTAGGGTTTAGGGTTTAGGTTTAGGGTTTAGGGTTTAGGGTTTAGGGTTTAAGGTTTAGGGTTTAGGGTTTAGGGTTTAGGGTCTAGGGTTTAGGGTTTAGTGGGATAGGGTTTTGGTTGTTGACACCCCTGCAGGAGCAAAGAAGCAGCGCACCTTCAGGGAAGACGAAGGACTTCCCAAAAGATCTAAACCCTGCACATCCTATAAACCTTAAGCTTGAGAAAAACTTTCTTTTGGGTTTAGGGTTTAGGGCTTGGGTTTAGGGTTTAGGGTTTAGGGTTTAGGGTTTAGGGTTTAGGGTTTAGGGTTTAGGGTTTAGGGTTTAGGGTTTAGGGTTTAGGGTTTAGGGTTTAGGGTTTAGGGTTTAGGGTTTTGGGTTTAGGGTTTAGGGTTTAGGGTTTAGGGCTTAGGGCTTAGGGTTTAGGGTTTAGGGTTTAGGGTTTAGGGTTTAGGGTTTAGGGTTTAGTGGGATAGGGTTTTGGTTGTTGACACCCCTGCAGGAGGAAAGAAGCAGCACACCTTCAGGGAAGACGAAGGACTTCCCAAAAATCTAAACCCTGCGCACCCTATAAACCTAAAACCGAACCTCCAAGTAAAAACCTTAAAGCCTCTGAGCCCCAAGCAAGACCACCAACAAAAGCATGAGCTAACAATTTCTGTTCAGGACAGTGCTGGGCGGCGAGAAGGGGAGCCCAGAAGCAGGGAGCCCAGAGGGGCTGACAGGGCAAGCAGGGAGCTTCAGGAGCTGCAAGACCAGGCCGAGGAAGCTGCGGCCAGGTACCGCCGAAAAAGGGAGGAGCTTGAGGAGCTGAACCGTCCCCCCTCCGCAGAGGAGCCGGTGCCGGAGGCGAAGGCGCGTTCGCGGGTGTCGAAACTGCACAAATATTTTGGGGTTCCTTTCGGTCGGTTTTTCAGTGATTGTGCCCGTTCCCTGAGACGAAGAAGAAGGCTAAGAAGTTCGAGCTGGCCCCGACGCACCCTGACAAGATTCAGGCCAAGGAGGAGGCGCCAGACTACCAAGAGGAGTACTCGTACGTCACCGACAGCGCCGAGGAGGAGGAGGACGAGGTGGAAGAGGAGAAGCAGAGGAAGGGGGAGCCCAGAGTGGCTAAGTCGAAGGAGCCCATAGTGGCTAAAGCAGGGGGGGGTAAAGGTAAGCCCAAGGCGAAGGCGAAGGGCAAGTGGCATGAAGACTCCTCTTCTGACGACAAGGAGGAGCGCTACGAGAGGAGCGACGCGCCCTTTTTGCAAGCCGCTGCTTGTCATGAAATGCAGTAAAGCTTTAGACCCCTCAACCCTGTAAACCCTCAACTTAAACCCTAAACCTACACCCTCAACCTAAACCCAAACCTAGACCCTAAACCCTTACCCTAAACCCAGGACCCGCGGCGGCAGGAGCGGCAGCACTGCGAGGAGCGCGGGGAGGATCGGTGGGAGGATCGCCGCCAGGTTCCGTCGGCCCAGTTTGGAGGACAGGGCAAAGGTGGAGGAGGGGGCAATGGCGGAGGACGGGACGCGGCTGGAGGTGGAGACGGGAAAGGCGGAGAAAAGGGAGCGGGGAAGACACGTGGAGGGTGGCTTCCCCGCTGCGCCAGGCTCGCTGCCTTGGTGGAGCTGGGGCGCTTGGACCAAGCTCGCGACCTCATCCACAACTGGGACACCTGGAACATGAACTTCCACCAGGCTTACCACAACGAGTGGAATTTCGCTCATCGCCAAAATGGCTGAGGGCTAGGCCAGAGAAGCTTGGAAGGGGAGCCCAGAGAGGCTGGGACTATAGTGGAGAAGGGGAGCCCAGAGAGGCTGAGGCTGATGGAGCGCAAGACGCTGTTTCACATGTGGGAGCATGAGATGCTGAGATTGGTAGAACTTTAAACATCCTAAAATATACTTAAGCTTCAAACTCCACACCCGAGATCCGCAAACCCTTGGACTTGACCCCAAACTTTACGGCCTAAAGTCCAGAACCTAATCCCCCAAACACCCTAAACCCTAAACCCTGAACTCTAAATGGAGACGATCTGTGGACAGAGCAGCTCTTCCTGCGAGCTCGACGCTGAAAATAAGTGGCCGAAATCACAGTTCAGATTATGAAATATTCTGTGGGATGTTCATAAAGCCATATATTGGGGAGATGCTGACTTTGGATATTTTATGCAAGAATTAGCAAAATATTCAAATGATTTAATGACTGAAATAGTAGATTCAGAATGGAGTTAGCATTGTTTTGGTAATTTTCGACTAGGGAATGATGAAGATCAGAATGCTCAAGACCCACCACTTGAAGTTTTACAATTTACTAGCCAAAATTCGCAACACCAGAAAACCTGACCAGAATTTACGTTTGAAAAATCTCACCTCCCCAAACCCTATCCAGAAACCTCAAATGTAAATTCTCAATCCCCAAAACCGGTTGAGAATTCTCAAATGAAGTTTCTGGACCACCAACCCCACTGCACAATTTTCATATGTAAATTCTGAAGCCCGAACATAACTAATGAACTGTCTGCCTGACCTGCAGAAATCCCGGGTGCGTATATTGGATGCGACTGCATATGGTTAGGGTTTAGGGTTTAGAGTTTAGGGTTTAGGGATCAGGGTTTGGGGTTTAGGGTTTAGGGTTTGGGGTTTGGGGTTTAGGGTTTAGGGTTTAGGGTGCTTAAGGTTTCGGATTAGGGGTTTAGGCTGAGAGTTAAAGGTACAATGTTTGGGATTTGTTGTTACTTGAGGCGTGTTTTCGGGATGTGTTTCAGTCGCTAAAACAGTGTATCACATCATATTATAAAGAATATAGCTGTTAAGAAATTTGAAAAGAGTTGTTAGTGAAAGCCAAACACGTATGTTGCATCTGTAGCTGCACACGTAGGCTTTTCACTCGACGCTGACACATGGGTATTCCAGACAAGACAAAAATGCATGTCACCCCCCCCCCCCCCCCCCCCCCCCCCCCGACAAGCAATGTTAAAACACAGAGCAACGTCGCCCACCCAAAGCACATGTCTCGATCCAGAACGCCCCAGCGGGCCCATGGACGGCTGCGTGGCACGCGACAACGAAGTGGAACGCCGCCGGAAAGACGAGGAGCCCCGGGGCTAAATCGCCAGGGAGCTCAGGGGAGCTTGCCGGAACGTGCTGCGGACAGGAGTGAGCTGGGAGCCACGTCTGGCTTGGAGACTACCTCTGCTGCGTCGCAGCAAAGGCAAGAAGAAGAAGAAGAAACAAGAAGTCGTTGCCACATGCAATTTGCAGCATTGTGCGGCAACTTGGTCGAAGCTCTTCGACTCCTGAACGATGTTGAGGCACAAGAAGGTCTGGACAATGCAGGGCGGGAAACCTGCCGAAGATTGCGAGCAGCCCTGGGACGTTCTAGTCGTCACATCAGTCTTTTGCACATTGCCTGGCTGGGTGATCCCTTGTGATACTTGATTGCTGACGGCCAGAATGGCTGTGTGAATGCTTGCGCGGGAGCCACAAGGCTTTTGACAATGGATGCCACTGGTTTTTTGTCGAAAAAAACAGCTTTTGCATTTCGTTGAGCCCATGTCTTAGAGTCGTTGTGTGCAATTTGGATAGCGTGGGTTTCTTGTTGACTCTTCTTGGCAGGTGGGCTCAAGCGTGAAAGGAGCCAGCAGCGGGATGGGCTCAAGCATGAAAGGAGCCAGCAGCGGGATGGCCCGCGGAAGGGTGCCTTGCAGAGGACGGCGCAGAGGGGGAGCACGCTGTCCTAAGAAGTCTAAAGTTGTGGCCAAAGATGCCCTGCACAAGTACTTTCGCAGTGTGGGACAGCGACAGGGAGCAAGCAGCTGTCGCAGTGTGGGAGCGCACGATGCTGTGGGAGCACACGATGCTAACTCCAAGGCCTTGATCCAAGCCAGCCTGCGCGGCTACTTCAGACAGAGAAGGCAGGGAGCAGGAACTGCTGGGAGCTCAACAGCTTCGCTCGACGCGAGCACCCGTGAAACTTTTCACTTCGCTGTGATGTACAGCTACTTCTGGAAGCCATGGCTGCACAACGCGGACCTGTACTCGTGGCTGAACTGCAATGCCAGTTGCACGAGAGCTCCCCAGGAGTCTTTTGGGATTTAAGCGATGGCGCGCAGCAAAAAAAAACAAATGCAGGTGGCTTGTTCTCGCGTGTGCTGCACTATGTGAGAGGTCCACGTGTTCCAGGGATGAATAATTTCTTCGCTGACTCTGAGTGCTCTTGCGCTCCTCAAGTTCCTGTTTTCTTTCGGCAATTGGTCTTCCTTTCTGCTTCTAATGGCCACATGGACCACTGCCGACTTGGTGAAGGAGATAGGTGAGGGAGCAGAAATGCTGAGACTTCGCGCTCAGGCTTCACCACAAGGGGCCGGCCCTGCGAAAGACTTAGCGAAGCAGCTGCTGGCCGGGCTCGCGCAGAAGGTCCGCCTCAGCCAAGGCTTAAGCGCAGGGGAGCTGTACAAAGCGGTTGCGGCTGCGCAACCTTACTTGCAGGGCGAGGAGCAGGTTCTGCTGGAAGTCGTGGACGCTTGTGTGAGCAAGGGGAACAGTCTGCCCGCAGCCCGGACAGCTCTGAAGGTGAACACCAGGCCACAGACGCTCCTGCACTTCATGAACTACCTTACGAGTGAGGAATGGCAGCTTTTGGAAACCGGCACCTACTGGGATGTGGTGCACGGTGTGGCACGGCGGCTGCGACTTCTGGGCTTGGTGTCCCTGGCAGAGACTACAAAGCAGAACGCTGCCTGCGTGGTGGCCTACACGGCCTGGAAACAAACAGGCAAGCTGAAGACCCCGACGGAGCTGTACCAGCTGCAACAGGACGTGCACCAAGCTTTCTTGCACAGCAAAGCTGTCGGGGCGCCAAAAACGTGCCTCGTGTACCCGCCGACGCCGCAGGAGCTTGGCCAGGACTTCCTCAAAGAGGCCTACCCGGCGGGGTTGCCGGAAGCCAGGGAGCTTCCGAGCTTTGAGCGAGTGGTGCAGAACTGCCCCATGCGAGGCACCAGCAAGCTGCTTGTCAAAACGCCCGTTCTGCCTGTTACAACACCGACAGCTGCCAGCAGCTCGCCTCCCGCAGGTCCTGCAGCTGGAGCAGACTTGGCTGAGCTTGCCAAAACAATGACCGTTTTGGCCAAGCAGCTTGCCACCAACGCGGCGCCCAGAGCTTCCCAGGCCGCGCCGCCGATCCAGCACCGGATGGACAACGTCGGCAATCAGTGCTTGCAGGACGCGTTGCCGCCCCAGACCCAGGCAACGCTACAGCACGCCCTGCCCCAAACCACGTTGCCACCACCCCACACCCAGGCAACGCTGCAGCACGCCCTGCCCCAGACCCAGGCAACGCTGCAGCACACCCTGCCTGCAGGCGTCCCAACGCCCGGGGAGCAGCAGCAGATCGCTGCCGCTGCTGCTTCAACCGACGCCGGAAGCTTGCAGGAGATGGAGGAGCGAGCTTTCGCTAGCTTGACGAAGAAGGGCCTTGCCAAAGGCAAGGCTAAGGCCAAGGCCAAGGCCAAAGCCACAGCCAAAGCAAAAGCAACGGCTGAAAACAAAGCCAATGCCAAAGCCACGGCCAAGGCTACGGGAGCGGCCAAAAAACCGCTGAAACTAGGCTGCTTGAAGTGCAGGGGCATGCGGCACGGCTGTTCGCAGTGCCGAAGCCGGACCTTCACTGGCACACGGTGCACACGCGAGGAGTGGTTGGCAATGTACGGCAAGAAGTGAGGAGCTGCAGGAAGCTAGCAGGAGCTCTCAGAAGCTGGTACTGAGCATGGCCAACGTGCCACGCCGCACCGACAAGGGATTCTAGCAAAGTGGCTGGTGCTTAGTATGGCTTAGTTACAGTAGCAGGTTGCACAGCCCGAAACTGTTGACCCTTGATCCTCCGCAGAAAGCGTCTACGCCACTGGGGTTCGTGACTGGTGTCAAACAGACATGCAGTTGAAAGCTGCAAAGCATGTGTTGCTGGACGCATGCTGAATCCTCATCTCAGCTGGAAGCCAGGCGAGAAACAAAATCCGACTGCTCCATGTAGCGGCCTCTTGCGAGCGACACTTGTCGACAGTTGATTTCCGCAGAGGGTCCATGGAATGCTTGCGCATGTGCAAACCTTTACAGAAACAAGGAAGAGTGTAGAGAGAGACTTCGTTGCAGAACCCTAAAAGTACCATTATTCTAGACCCAAACCCAGAACACTTCTTGAAAACAAACTAACTCTAAAGACTTTGTAGATGCATTTGTTTCGCAGTTTCTTTCAACACCCACAGTTTTCACATGGCCGACAGCCGCGAGAAGAAATTACGTCGGTTGGACAATGTCCGGCGTACAGTGCCTTTCATGACACAAAGCGCGCTGGCTGGCTTGTTGGAGGAAATAGAAAAGAATGGTGCTCCGGAGCTGCGACAGAGGAAGCACATGAGAGAAGCGACAGCAGCTGAAATGGAGCGCCACGCGAACTATGGCCCGCTTTTGCAGGAAAGGGAGTTTGTGGTGAAAGGCGAGGGGAGCACAAAGAAGCTGCTGATGGTGAATTGCTTGTCTTTGATCGAGGGTGCCTACAGGCAAGGGGGGAGCTTCACGGAGCTAGTCGATGCCACCTTTGCGAGGCAACCCACCTCGCCAAGCCATCCTTGGAGGATGATCCTCTACACCGACGAAGTGACTCCAGGCAATGTGCTTTCTCATCGTCTAGAAAGGAAAGCCTGGGTGGGATATATCTCCTTTTTGGACTTTCGGGAGCACCTCTCTAAGGAGGCTGCTTGGTTCGTGGCATTCATAATCCGAACCAAAGAAGTGGCGACTCTCGAAGCTGGCATAGGCCAGGTCATGCGGGAGCTTCTCAGAAGCATTTTCTGCAGTGCCTGGGACCCGCGACTTGGCCTAGCCTTCAAGAGCCCAAATGGGGAGCTGAGAAAGCTACATTTCACTTTTGGCCTCTTCCTCCAGGACGGAGCAGCGCAGAAACAAGTATATGGCGTGAAGGGCGACAGCGGCAATCGCTTTTGTTCTCTTTGCACCAACGCTTTTTTCTGCGGGCGTTGCGAAGAAGTGGAGGAGCAGGATAGCGACGAGGAGGACAGGGACTACAACGGCGTGTGCAAGCTCCTGAAGCACGCCGACCTCAAGCTCTGCTCGGACAGGGAGCTCTTGGAAGCTGCAGACAGACTGCACGCAAGAGCTAATGCTGTCAGCAGAAAAGAATTCAAAATCTGGGAGCAGGCAAGCGGCCTGCTGCACGAGCCCCATGGGTTGCTGCTCGACCCTGTCTTGCGAGCGGCCAATATATTGGCTCCTTGTAGCCAGTATTGCCACGACTGGATGCACTGCACTTGCGCCAATGGCACGGCCAGCATCTGCATTTTCTTGCTCATGCGAGAACTGACTAGACACAGTGCCAGCATGTGGCAGACCGTGTCTCTCGGCTGCGACCGCTTAGAGTTTCAGGGTTAAGGCTTTGGCTTCTTTTAACGTCATGGGCTAACTGCAAATTAAAAACACGATTTGCCTTTCGAAAAGCAGGCACGACTACGTCAAAAAATGGAAGCTTCCGGCAGCTTTCTGCATGAACCACTTGGCCGACTTGTTCGACAACAAGAGAATGACAGCTGATTTGAAGGCAAAGAAATTTAAAGCAGCTGCCTCCGAAGTTTTGTCACTGTACCCTATACTCGCAAGATTCGTGCGAGCTGGCCCACTGGCACGCAACGTGTGCAGTCCACAGTGCAAAGCCTTTTTGGACATGTGCTCTGTGCTGGACATTCTGCACGCTGGGTCGGGAGCTCTTGGAGCTGAAGCCAGGACACTGGCGACACCAGCAGCCTTGAGGGCCGCTGTGGACCAGTCCCTGGGAGCTTGTGCAGCTGCTGGCTGGAGCCAGTGCATGATAAAGAAATTTCACTGGCTCCTTCATTTGGCGGATGCGTGGGAGCGGTACTCCTTTCTTCCATCCTGCTGGACATTGGAAAGGAAGCACAAGCTCGTCACGCGGTACAGCACCCCCACCAAAAACACGTCGCAATTCAATAAGTCTGTGCTGCAGGAAGCTTTGGCACATGACTTGGCGACTTTGAGGGAGCCTGGAGGCTTTGGCACAGGTGTCAGGCTATTAGCTGCGCACCACCCCACGAAAAAGCTGCAGCAGACTTTGCAAAGCAGCTTCAGCTTCCGGCTCAATGACGAGGATTACACAAGCCGCACTGTGCGCTTGGCGGGTGGACAAACCTGCAGCGTGGGGGACATCGTCTTGACCGACTCAAGAAATGTTGGTGAGGTGCTTTTGCATGTTTCCGTCAATGGGGAGCACTACACGTTGCTACACATCTTCTGCTTGTTGAGGCACGAGCCCGCCTTGCATTCAGCTGCTTGGCATAAGACAGACGAAGCAGACAAGCAACGGTTCCTGTTCACACGGAGCATTCGGTGCTGTCTGACAGTGGCTGTAGAAGGTGACAAGGTCACCACCCTCCTACCTTTTGGCTCCCGCTGAAAGGGAGCGTGCAACGCTGTCTCACTCCATTCCGCTGCTTGGCATATAGACAGACAAAGCCGACAAGCAGCGGCTCCTGTCGACACGGAGCATTCGATGCTGTGTTATATATAGAAGGTGACAAGGCCACCGCCGTCCTACCTTTCGGCTCCGGTTGACAGAGAGCACGCAACGCTGTCTCACTTTGGGCAAGACGGGCGTGCTAGCAAGAACGAAGGTGTGGTTCGAAACCATACCTGCACGCTGCTGCCACTGTGCCCCCGGTGTAAAAACAAGGCTCTTCACAAAATGGCAGACGTGCAAATATTTTGAAAGATTATCATAGATTGTGATGAAACCACATTCTTTAGGGTGGAATGTCGAGTTCTTTTCTGTTACGGGAGCCTGACAATGTTGGAAAATATGTCTCAGAGATGCTTCAGTTTTCGTCACCGGTTTGGAGACTTAGCTGAGTTACCTGAGTTACGATAACCACGTAGCAACCCCTTAGCTAACCACTTAGTTAACTGCTTAGCTACTACTTCGCTAACCCCGACGATAACCACTTACAATGCCTAACAAATGCTTAACACTTGCCATAACTAGATAGCAACCACCCGGGCCATATAAGCACGCTGTTTGCAGAAGCCGGCAAAAACGGAAACACCGCAACAGTAAGTAGTCAAGGGCGCTGGAAACAAAGGGTTTTCAAAGCAATGTCATGCTCCAAGCGCATTCGAAACAAGGAGGACAACAAGAACAAAGGGCAGAGTTAAGCTGTGCCACTACTGGCCAATTGCAGGCAAAGCTTCTGGTGAGAGTTCTTTGCGCAGCTTTTGCTGAAGAGCAAGCTTGTGCACCAGCTGCTCCTGTTCCTTCACAAAGAAACAGGCTAACTCCAAACTGCCTCGAGCTGGTACCAAGATGCGATGTTGTCAGAAGCCAAACAACGAATTCATCTCAACCATGCGACATCAGCATGTGCCCCTGTGCCAAAAGCGCAAGAATACACATCCACAGCAAGCAACTCACAGCCCCATACAACTCTGCAAGACGCAGGACTGCTCCTCTTCGTACTCTATGGCGCACAGCACCAGCCTCTAGAGCTGCAGCAGTCAAGGCTGACGTGCCGCATCATGCTTCGCTGCTGCATCCCTCCACGCAGAAAGCCGCGTGTATTGAACTGAGGGCGCCAGCTGGCCCAGCAGAACCAGAAGATACGCGATCATGACGGTCCTTACCTTGGGCCGGAGTGTATTGAAAGCAGAAGGACAACTGTACCAGCGCCTTTGCATCCTGGCTGCAAAGGCAAGCGCCTTCCACAAGGCAAACCTCCATGGGAGCAACCTTTCAAGCATTGCGTCATTTCACGGCTACACTAATGCTGCAAGACTCCTGAGATCTTACGACTGCCCCTAGAAAAAAGCAACTCACGTCTTGCATCGCAAACTGCCAGCGCTGTTTTGCTCACGCAATCAGCAACACACGGCTTTTGAACGCTTTTTGGGTCGAGGGGCGTCTGGCGGAAGTATCTCCATCGCAGGCCTTGGTGCATAGAGAAGAGACAAAACTCTCAAGACAACCTCCCACTCTCCAAGAAAACTCATGGGCTTTGCTGGCTAGCATCGGTTGATTGATTCAACTGGTTCTGCGGATTGTCGGTCCTAGAGCAGAAGCACGCTCTAAAGACGACCCAAAGAGTTGAACCATCATTCCATGTTCGAAGTCATGCAGGCACCAACTCCAATCTCAAGGCAATCCTCTGCCATTGTGCTCCATGGCCGCTGACAAGGGCTACAGAAGTGGGAATGTGAGTCACACGAAAATTCATGAAAACATGTATGCTGAAGCTTTCCCGGCTTCGCAGGTTGCTGCTTCTGCCTCCTACGGGCTGTGGACTGATCTCAACGACATAGTACATAATGGTACTACTAGTGTTGACGCTCGGGTGCCTTAAGCTGTCAGGGTGAGCGTCGTCTGGCTGTTTTTTGGGTGCACGGTGATGTCGATGGCTCTTGGCCTTTGCCCCATGGTACAAGCTGGACGCCTTTGAGCTTCAAGCTGCAAGAGCCACGCACAAGAGCCGTGCCGTTCACCGTTCATCATTCTTGCACCGCTCTTCACATACATATCGGAGGTCGTGAAGGGACGGGGAAGGAGTGCACCATATTTCAAGACACGTTGCCAGACATTTGCTCTTCGACCCTGCTTTTGCACCACGCTGTTGCAACAGTGGAGCAGCAGCCCTCTTTTTCGAGGCGATTGCAGGAACCGGCTGAAAGGCTGAGCTTGTTACGAGAAAATTAAGGCAACGCTGTCGTACTCCACGTAGAGTATATGAATGTTTTGTTCAGTAATTCTTCCTCTTCCCTTCAATGGTTAAGGCCGATTCCCGAACAGCAGCCACAGATCGGCGCGGCGATGCCTCAGCCCACCACGCCTGACCGCAGCAGGCTGCAGACTTGAATACTTGGACTTGGACTCTGTAGGCAATGGTAGGCACATACGCAGGACACCTGCAAGACTCCGGGGAGGCGTCTGAAATGAAGACTTCCTGTACACACCGTAATCTTCCCACATTAGGAGGCTGACCACTGCATCGGCGACCAATCCGTGCGAAAGAGCCGGTCGCAGCGCCACATAACCAAGCGATTCCTTGGGTGGAAGCTGCTTCCGCCAAGATAATGAATCTACCCTACATTGTGTCTCTGACACCTCGACTGCTCAGGTTCTCTCGGGGCGTCCTCGCTTGGCCTTTATTGTTGTTGGCTCACAAGTGGAACAGCGCACACACAAACACGACACTTTTAGAACGGCATCGAAATTTGGGCCCGCAAGGGCAGTTCTTTATGCTGTCCAACTTCGCACGCACTCATGGCAAGCCTGATCTGTTCGCAAGAACGCGCGCGCGCTGACGGGCGGGCGTGCGTTCGTGCTGCGTGTGTGCGTGGTTGTATGTGTGGGTGGGGGTGTGTGGGTGTGTGTGGTGTGTGTGGGTGTGCGGGAGGGTGCGGGAGGGTGCGGGAGGGTGGGAGGGTGGGAGGGTGGGAGGGTGGGTGGGGGGTCATGGCGGGTGGGCGGATTGGGGGTGGGGAGGTGCGCAGGTGTGTGGGTGTGCGTGCGTGCGTTTGCGCGGCTGTGGTTGTTGCTGTGCGTGCGCGAGAACGCGTTACCGTTACAACATCTCGAAAGTGGCATGCGCTGATGACCACGGTTGGCTGCTGGCTTACTGCCACGGCCACTGCACCTGGGCTGAGCGGGGCGTGCCAGGGCAAAGCGCGCTTAGGACAGGTCGACTTGTAGGCAATCCGCGTCGATGCAAACTGCTTCTGTTGGATCAGCTTGTGCTTTGGCAGATCTTCCTGCAAAGTGCCGAAATTAAAACATTGACTTGGTCTGGGTGGGCATCAGAATATCGAATTCGAAAATTTCCCAGGCGCCGTTTAGTACAAAACCAAGCTGGTTGGGCGTCGGGCTTTTCGGCCTGGAGGCGTTGTTCATGTTATCGGAAATGCCCTTTGCTAGGGCCACGAGTATCTGGCATAACGTTTGGCATTCACACACCGCACACGTGCACAGGATGGGATATACACAAAGTAAAGGCGAAAGGCCAAAGCCGAAGCCCTCAACCAAAGCCCTGAGCCCCAAAACCCAAAAGAAACTTGAATGGCGCTATTTCTGTTCAATCGTATACCAGTGGTGCTCGAAAATCTCGACGCATGTCCTCCAGCTGAGGCATCCAGGCATAGCGCTCGGTAGCAGACATGCCTCAGGACTTGGCGAGTGCTCAACCCTCCGGTTCTGTCCGGTCTTTGCCTTCTGACTCCAGGCACGCCTACCGTTACGGCACTTGTCGATGTTCGTTCTGCTATCAGCATAAGAAGTCGTAAAGCCGGAGCCTGTGCCTAGATTCTACAAGAGGCTGACTCACAAGCAGCAGTGGACCGTGCACCTCTGCAATCTTCCGTAAAAACCCTAAAATCTGCACCATGGTTCACGCCAAGATAGTCAGCTAAACCCCAAACCAATTGGTAACAGGCCTTCTTCGGCAGAAGCGTGGAACACCTCAAACCCGCCACCTGGGGTGCGCGAGGATGCTTCTTGAAAAGTTCAGCTCCATTTGCTACAAAACATCGGCGAAAGCATGTTCAGTATTAGGGGCGAAAGAAAGCATGTTGGCTGGTGCAGATACAACGCGGTAAGAACGCCATGAGTCATAAGCGTTTCTTGCCCGCAAACCACGGAACTCTGGGCCCTCATGCAGACAATAAACACACACAAAGCGCAAGTGTCGCAATGTCGCCAATTAGTCACATGAAGCACACACATAAACCCATGCACCCGAAACTGTCTACAGGCTACGGGAGGACCCTTGCCCCCGCACCAAGCATACCTGCCTTTCTTGTCGAGGTTTGCGGCATCTGGAGTCGTCCACACGGCAACCTGGGCTTCGGATGTCTTCGGACTGCCAAGAACTGGTCTGCTTGCGGTGCAACCAAAATGGAAATGGCCGTCGCTAACTTTGCTCACACAATGCCTGAGGCAAGGACCGCCACAGAGCAAGGCCTAAGTTGGAGAATTGGCACGAAGCGAACTGCGGAGGGGCGCCGTGTGAGAGCGAAAACCCACTCTCCGACCGCGCTTTCTGTGTTTTCGCTTTTGAGGTCCTGGCAGGCTGTGTGTTCCGAGGCCTGGATATCCTGGCCACTCCGTATCGTACTTGTGGGCATAGAGGTTGCTAAGCCTGGGTATAGCCATGTGAAGCAGCAGCACTCGAAGCCCTCACGTGCGCTAGTTCAATCTCTATTTCCACGTGTCCGGTGGAGCTGAGAGCACTGCCGATGTGGGCCCAAGGCCGTTGGCCTTTGCGGCTCCGGTTATGGATGGAAATTGTATAGCATCATGGATCTAGAAGGTCTACCGACTCTATCGCAGCTGCTGAGGGGCGTGCAACAAAGCAGGAAGCTCTGCAGCCATTTGAAGCAACAGCTCGGCCTTAAACCACTGCATTCTATCCCTGCATTTGGGAGCATTTCCAAACCAATCTGAAAGCCGAGGTCATGTCGTGCAGTCCATCAAAGAGGGTTGCCTTGAGATAAGATCCGCCCGCCTGCGGGCTGTACCAGACGGTGGCCTTCGGAGCTGCACACACTGCGTCCCCTGATTACGCAGAAGACCTCTTCAGCTCAGCTCGAAATTCTGTAGTAGACCATTTTTGTGCTCGTGCCTGTCGCCAAGACTCGCCCGTAGGCGCATGCAGTCGACGGTGCGATCAAAGCTTTGGACACCGTGACATTTCGGGAAACAGTGAATCGTGGAGAATCACTACGAGACACCATCCAAAGCAGCAACGAAATGCCGTCAGTCAGACACCATCATCAGCACGGCTTGTGCTGGTGTGCGACCATCATGCGCGGATGTCGCTGTTCAAACGAAGCATGCTACAGTAGCTTCGATCACCCGATCCAGTCTCCATGGTCATGCCGCATGCCCCTGGTCCCAGTCTCCAGAGCGAAGAGCGGGCATACTATCGACCAATGGTAGCTTTTTCAAGGGCAGCCGCATCCTTTCCCTGCACACGCGCTTACTATAGTTCCTTTAGTGCACGGACTGCCATAGTGCACATGCAAGGACCCTCCCATCCCTGTTCCACAACAAAAAACTCGAAGATGGTTCCTCAAGGTCTCGAGTACGTCTTAGCCGCTGGCCTTTTGAGCCAAAATGGTTGCATCGCAAGGCATTGGGGGCAAGATCCGACATGTGAAGAAGCTACAGACCCCTTTTCTAACCTTCGAGGCCATCTGCAGCCGTTTAAATTTATCCAAACCCCGAAAGCCACACCTCGAGGAAATGTTGGACCAGGGCCGCCAGGGGCTTCGGGAGAAGTGCCGCGTCCAGATAAGCCAGGCCATCCTGTAAACGATCTGGCATCACGTGCTCGAAATTTCGGGTAGTTAGCCCTAAAGTTGTCCATCTGCCTCGGGCCTGGGACCTGCCAAGATAAATTAGCCAAGCATGGTAAACCTCTCCTCTTGGCGACTCTTTGTCTCACACATCACATGCAGTGGCGTCACGAAGACTTTGTACAGCCACAGGTAGGGCCTCCAGCTTCATAGATAATTGTAGTGGTCTGAATACCCACACTTCCTACACTGCTGCTTTTCACGCAGAGTGCAGCGCATCAAACTGCACCGATTTTGTAACCACCGACTTGGAACTGACATAAGTGTAAACTGACAGCATGACAACCATGACTGCCAAAAGCGTGCGTATGTCGAAGGTGGTTTGGAACACGGGCAGGAGAACCTCCATGAGGTAAGTTCCCAGAACAGCCAAACTCTCGCCCATGTTCTTCAGGACAGAGTCCAAGTACACAAGGAGATAAAGCGTGCTCCATGCCTTGAGCATATGTGTCACAGCCACCGCCACAGTGCAAGAGTCCCATCCGTGGAAAAAGCCGTTCTGCAGTGTCTTTCCATCCAGGCACACCAGCACAGTAAGGAGGAGCGTCCGGGAAATTCGTAGCTGAACGGCTTGAATGTATACAGGGTCGTCAAACTCTTTGGTATAACGGTCTGTGAGAACGGCGGCTAAGCAGGACACCGTCACCTTCAGCACTACGGTGACCGTCCCCAACAATTTGTCTGTATCACCATCGTCGGTGTCACTCTGCATGTCGAGACACATGTACACAGACATGGAGCACACAACAAGCGAAAGCAGATTCCACTGGAATGGCGTTTGGCCTTTGCCACTTACTAGCCACAACATCAGTGCAGTGATCAGCAGCCTCGACTGTAGAAGAATCTGATAAGAACCACCCCCGAGCGACGCCATGCTGCGCATCTCGAGGTAGTCCCCGAGCCCGAAAAGGAAGCCAATCATGGTGAAGATCTTCCTCGGAGGGTTCACAAATGGGCAGGGCACTAGGCCATCATATTGTACACGTCAAACTGGGTCGGAGGTTGCGATCAGGTCCAAATGTAGTGCCAAGATGCAGCGGAGCTGGATTCCAAATTGTTCTCCACCTCGCCGTGACAAGAATATGCAGATAGTCTAAGCAAGCGAGAGTGCGCCCCTCAAATCACCATCTGCCACTTCGGTCCTGCAATGTCCTGCAGGTGTCGCTGGGAGATGTCAAAGCATCCGGGTTGCGCTTAGCTTCCACTACGTCACTACGTCTTGAGCTTTCCACTCGACAGGCCCCCTGCGCCACGCTTCATGGCATGTAACACATATCAAACTCTACACAGCCAAACTTGGTGAATCGGAATAACGGAATAACCCACCCGCACACAAAGAAGCCGAGGCACTCCCCACGCCACAGTGCCAAGGCCTGAGCGACCAGCATTGACATGGCCACCTGCGCAGCAGGGACCTATGGCAAGAACCAGCGCAGAACGAATCGAACTTCTCCTCCCGGCCAACACAACCTATGCCTAGAGTGAGCATCGGGCGAAAGAATACCTCGTGACATGACCAAGCACGTGGAACTGTGAAGATGTGGGGAAGAGCTAAAGAATTTACACAGATGAACACCAAAGAAGACGAGAGTTCAACGCTCGCGCGCGGGCGGCTCGACCTTCCTCCAAAATGTCCCCAATCAGTGTGGGATGCTTCCGAAGGGCGGTGCGGGGGGGTTCATTGGCAGCTTGTGGCAGTTTATTGCGCAGGGCCTCGGCCAAGTTTGCTGTCTGCGGGCCATAAGCGAAGAATTTGGTCCCATCTGCCCCAATGCTTTTGGAGGCATCAATCACCTCAGAGATCTCCGAGCTATCCCCGACTTGTCAATTCATTCCTTCAATCCATTTCACTTCCTTCCCTTCTCAGAACTGGCCCTCATCTCCGCATACCGCTGAAACTTCCCGTAGCACTCAGACATGCCAAGAGGCTGTGGGGTGGATGGCGCGAATGAACACGAAGAAGATGAACAGTGTGGTCTTGACAGCAGCAGAAGGCTGAACCTTGGGCCTTTTTAGGTCCCTGAACTCAGTCCCAGAATACGCCATGTCATGGAGCTAAGCCATGGGCTCTGCTGGCTCTGCAAGCTTGAGCTTTCCATGGGCTGTGGTGCAACATGGCGGTTCAACAATGTGCATCAATGTGCTACGATGTGCTACAATGTGCTACAATGTGCTCCCTGGATCACAAAGCCCTGTGCCATGGCCAGCAAATGGCCTTGCGGAATGTCTCTTCAAGCAGCAGCCAGTTCGCACTGGTACTTAGGACCTTTGCTGATCAAGGTGTTAGGCTTCTTCCAAGAATGAATCTTCCAAGATGCTGACACCGCCCTCCAATTTCTCCTGGCAAGCTGAGTTTAGAGCGCACCCTCTGATAAACTGAGCAGCAGAGCACGATGACACAATGCCTGTGGAATGTGGACAATGACAATTCGTCAGCGGTGCTAGATGCGGCACGTGGACTGCTCGGTCCAGGTAGGGCTTCAGCCTTTCACGCAAATGCACAGCATTACTGTCGGTGCTCATTACGATCCGCACAGTGTGCGACCCTCCGCATCTCAAGAAGTGCCCGCAGTACTCCTTTTTAGCATTGCGCCGGCCCCAGCGTCTGCACTGTCTTGTTCTAGCCAGGCCAGCGCCTGCCAAGCCAGTCAATGCAGCAAATTGGGTAAATTAAGTCTTAGGAGGGGGATGAAAAAAACAACGCTGGCAATTGATTCATGGGAGGGTGATTTGGGACAATCGCGGATTCTCCTGGCCTGTGGTTTCAACATCTCTGCTGAGGAAAGACGGCCGGCACCCAGCTCCATCGCCAGCCCAGACCTGGGACGCACGGATCGGTCTTCAAAACTGTCGTGTTCTGCGGACAAGTGCGTTAAAATCGCTATGGATTCTGACGGAGAATCAAAGGTGACCATGTGCTTGGTTTGACTTGCACTACAGTCCTCTTTTGTTGTCGGCTGTGCGGCACGACCCTTTATGACTCCAATCATACTTCGACTCGACCTCCACAGGGACTGATCAACCCGTTCAGAAAGAAAGCTGCAAAAGCCTGGGTGTCGCACAGGACCATAGCCTAAGTGACCACATTGTCATGTATGCCAACAGCAAGCGCACCCCCCCTGCCCGCAAAGCAGACCCAGCTCACCGGTGTAAGTGCCAATGCCCGGCGGCTATATGAAGAATGAGGACGCAACGCATCTCTGCAGCATCACAAGATGCCCCGGAAACTCCTGCTCAGGGCAGTGAACGCAAGCAAGAAAAAAACGGGTGCGCGCCGCGCCGAGACCATGAGCAAAAAGCAGAGCCGAAGAGTGTAGGCCGGTTAGGGAAACAGGGGGAGGCGGCTGAATGGGACTACTGGGGCAAAAGGCCAGCGTGCTTACAAAAAGCATATCAGCATGTCATTGCATCATATCTGGTCCACCCGTACTGCACACAGCCGTCGAAACCCAATACCGGTGCACTCTGATGAAGCTTGAGGGGGCTCCAGTCTTGTGCTCATGTGCTGACTGAAGAGAAGTCACGGCCTCGATGTCATCGATTTGTCCACCCCTGGCGCATGCTGGCGTTAAGCAGCGTCACTAGGCGCATCAAGGAGCCCTTGCTATTCTTGCATACGTTCAGTGTACACTGGCCTGAGGTACGAGTCCAACGTCATGATGTCCACGTCCATCTCAGTAGAGTGGGGCTCATATTCAGCCCCTTCGATCTGTCAAGCTCAGCTACCAACTGGCATTCCCACTTTCGGAGCCAAGCGGTTCCTTGGAGGCTTCAACTCCCCTCCCCGAATGCCTCGTGTTAGAGAGGGGCCCTATAAAAACCCATGAATCACAATTCCTCAAGCCCTCGCATCACGTGGGAGAAGGCAAATCTGCATTTCTGAAGGCGTGAAAGCCATGCTACTGATTGCAGGCATGTGTAAAGTTTGGCTGCACTAAACACACCCCAAAGTCTGCCAAGCTTCATGTCATAGGGGTATGGCCCTCGGTTGAAGAAGACATGGGCCAGGAGCAGTGCCAGCCTCGGGTCCTGTCCATGATCGGTCTAATGTTCAGTGCTCTGTTACACCAGGCTTCCAAAATAAACGAGAACCATTGACAGGACAGGGAGGACGATACGAGGAGAGCAGGCCAGCAAACACAGGTCTGATTGCAGGGTCTCATGTATACGGGTGCCTTCTTGTGGTCCCAAGCTTCCAATACTAGAATGTTTAAGCATGTCGAATGGGTGCCTGGTTCCGACTGCGGAAGCCACAAGCCCAGAAGGCCGGCGGTACCTCCATCGGATCGGGTGGAGGTGATGGTGAAGTGACACAAGGCATGCTGGCTAAAGCCTGCATGGGTGGTCATGAGGGTCCCTGCATGGGTCCGTTGCCCACATCATGGTATTGCACGCCGAGCAGTCAGCCACTGTTCCTTTTGCTCTATTTAAGTCGATGGGTTGAGTTGAGAAGCGGGACATCACATGTCGGTTCATGGTTGGCTCAAAGCCCATGATGTCCAAACATTTGGGGAAGCCTGTCAGATGCTTCGCAACCTGCAGTCTCTGTGCCACTTCCCATTGCATGAAAACACGGGCATCCAAGACATCAAATTTGAGCACCCTTCTAATCCTTCTTACTGCAACCAAAATGGTCAGAACGCGTTTGAGTTCCAACCAGCTTCGTCTGCTTCGGTCTCTGTACACACAGCGAAACACAGACGTGGTGGCATCAGCACCAGCCGGATCTGGTTTAAGATATGAGCTCAGAATCGGACATCCAGCCAAGACCAAGCAAGGATGTCACGCTCTCTCTTTCTCAATCTATCCCCCCTCCCTCCTTCCCTGTCTCTTGACCTGGGTCTTAATTACTAGCAAACATGTGCGTCACGCGAGCTCAGTGTCGCCTGTCGACCCCAGCGGCTTTAAAAGCACCCCCGCTTGTAGGGAGCGTAGTTCACACTATAGGCCGCTGATGCTGGAATAGCTCAGGCGCGGCATCGCAGCATGTCGTGCAGCGTTTCCTGTGCAGCTGCAGCCACGTAACGTAGCACCAAACGATACCAGGAACTAATGGACGCCGATCACACAGCAAACGCGGAATGCAAGGTAAACCTTACATGCATCGCGCCAAACTCCATCAGTTCCTGTCTTGCCGTTGCAAGATGTTGCATGCTCCTCAGGCTGGTGGCTAAAAGGTGGCTAGCTGTCTTCCGACCCGGGCTTTTGCTCGCCGAAAGTATCCTGGCAAAATTGTCAGGCCACGATGCGTGTGATGCAGCGAGCAGGAGGCAGCAAGAGACATCTTGTGCCAGTTTTTAGGTCCTTGATTGCATCCTTAACAATCTGAGCTCCCACTTTGTGATGACAACTCATCACAGAAGTCCCATTCACTGCCTCGGAACAGAAAAGGCAGGAAATGGCGTGGTTTTGTCTGCTGCTGCTCCAAACTCTCCTGCCTAAACTTGGGTGATCGTTTTGGACACAGGCAGGGAGTCGTCTTTTTCCATGTGACTGATCCCGCTGTTTTGCCCCCATCGCGTTTGGGACCCTGTGCGAAGCCAAGGCCAGGCCATTTGCGAGACATCTGTAAGAAAACAACAACACTAGACAGCAGCACGAACCATCATAAGAAGAAAAGAAGGGCAAGCGTCATGCCAACAACTTTGGCGATGACAACAACTGTATCACTTTCCGCGACACCTTCGCAGCCAGGCTTCCACAAGCAGGGTCCGAACGTCTGATAGATTCATGGAAAAAAGAAGTGGAACTACCTTCAATGTACACCCTGATAGAGGCTTTGGTGAGGAGACTAGCCGACCCACGTGGCTAGCTGAACCATGGTAGCCAGAAAGACCGATGGACGGAAGCACGTGTTCTTGCCATAGCAGATCTTGCTCGGACGCGCCGACCGACTGACGGACCGTCCGACCGACTCTTGCACACATGAGAGACATAAACCGTGGCTATTGAGCGTTGCAGACAAGATTAAGCAAACAAACATGGGGCCAGCCCGGAAACACCTCCCAATCCCATACAGAATCTGGCCTTATGCGTTTTCTCCGTGCCCCGAAGCAAAAACAGAACAGTTCACATGAAAAGCCGGGCAGCAGCCAACACCCAACCAGGCTGGACATTCAGGCCGAACTCCATAACAGCACCCTTCTCGTTGATGTTCGCAACCTTTGCCATTCATTCGATTCGATTCTCGGGCAGAGTGCCAGCCTTTGGCTCCGTGACGATCCGCTCTCACAAGAATGGCTGGCAGCAAGCCCGAACCCCTACAAAACTGATCGCAGTGTGCCTTGAGAGGGGACTGCTTGTAGGCCAGGCGGAACCCCAGAGGTGCTTTGGGGAAGACCACGGTGACCTCCTTGTTCTCCTCAGCGTTGATTCTGGGCATGTCTGGACTACCCATTCAGACCTTGTTGCATGGACCCTGCACGTTTACAACCACAAGTGTGCAGCTTTAAGATGCCACCGCACAAGATGCAGCCAAAGATGTAACATGCCCACGCTTCCAAGGTGCGTTGTTTCGTGCATCCAAGACATGTCACTGGCGTGCATTGTCCATGTTTCGCGAAGAATTTCCGGGACGCTTGCGACAATGCACTAATGCACGGTCAGGCTCTTCGGTGCGGAAGGTGAGGCTCAAAGTTTTTCCAGGCCTTGGAAGGCAGAAGGCCTCCTGTAATCTCGACTCACGCTAAGCAAACCAAGTCCAACCACCGGGGTCACAGAGAGGCATCTCTGCAACTCAGGGGCCAGTCTTCAGCCAGGCCAAGCGGGCCTCCCTTAGAAATGTCCCGCTCCCGAAGATCTCAAACTCTTAGCAAAAAGCTCGGGCTTAGCACAAGTGCAGGTTGAATGTCGGAACTCACAACAAATCATTGCTTTCACCATCAGAGAAGTTCTTGCAATGCTGGCACGGCGCCCCATCAGCCCTGGCGGCTGGGTCCTTCAGGCACATTGGGGCTAGTAGTATCATCACTTGTGCAAACAGCGAGACGAGATTGCTCTCACTGTGCTATCTGGTGATCTCTGCGGTCCACACAAGCGCAGCAGGAATTGCCCATGGCAGCTGAGAGAAAGAAACGGTGTGATAAGTCTTGGGCCTAACATTGCGAAGAACTTGTTGTGACATGCCTCAGACATGCTTCGGCAGGGACTAGGTTCTGTGGGTCGTAGCAGGCGCACTGCATCGTCGTCTTGGTCGGCAATCGCCTTAGGGATCGACAAGTCAAGTCAAAACAGCACGAGACAAGCAGATTCTAAGCAGGGTCTGAGCAGACCAGTACGGCCCCAGCCACAAGCATCTTCGCGATGTTGGTGCGTTGTTCCTTGCTTAACCTCCATCACAATGACAATCCGACTCGTTGCAGGGGGCTGGCATTCATGTTGCCAGCCTGGAGCATGCTCCGTAGTCGATGAGGCCAAGCTTTCCGTCAGGCATCATGAACACCTCGGAACAGAAGCTGCGACGGCAGCTCTACGGCCCTACGGCCTCCCCATAGCCTGTGAGAAATCGGCACGTCCCTTAAGTGCTGGGGCCGAGACGTTGCCAGCGTGGGGGTCCGAGTTGAAGAGCCCCAGCTGGAAAATCTCAAAGCCGTGCACTGTGTAGAGCAGCCTCTTCAGAATGAATGCATGCCACAAAGGCTGCCGTTGGAGACTCGAGTTACGGAGATCTACGGGGTCTACACGTGCCAACAACGGCCACTAAGTCAGCGAACAACCGGAAGCCACAGCCTGGAAAGCTTTGGGCCATTGACTGGCACCGGGATGCTCTGCAGGGCCCACTTCGGAGTAACCTACAGCACGACAAAAAACTGCACGCTTGCGTCTTGCTGTGTTACTCCTTGAAGTTGGTGCAGCCAGCTGTCGACAGCTTTTCTGGGCGACTGCTCCATGTGGACTATGTGAAATGTAGTCAGCCCGTCCCCGTTTCGGAGTCAACCAAAGCAGGTTCGTCCGACCTTTGAGGATGCTTGGGCACGATGTTCACCCTTACGTTTCGGGTTTCGCTGGCCTCTGAACCTGTGCTCAGTACCATAGACTCCTCTTGAGACTTCGTGGGTGGTGCATTGCGTGACCCCTTCCTACGCGATGCACTTCTATACACAAGCACGGTGCTGCACAGGCAACGCCGCAACGCCTCCGCATCGAACAATTTGACCACTGCGGCAACGGCCAGCTCAGGATGCCAGAGTATCAGGTGACAAAAAAGCGTTAAGTCTGCCGGACAGTCTGCCCGTTAAAGCCGTCAATCAAACCTGGAGAACTTGGGATCCTTGAGGCTTGCCGGCTTGACTCCTGTAAACAGTCAACGCTCAAACACGCTGCTTCCCAGTACTGGGGGACAGCGGAGCTCTCCTACTTGGTGCAGAATCCGTCCTACAGCGTGAACTCAGAAGGTCGGTAAAACTCGTAGTTCCAAATCTCCCAAAAGTTGTGCTGCGTTTCACAGTACCTCAAGCGGGCAGTTCGCACTCAAGAGACTCGCAGTTTGTCTGGCTTCTTCTGTACTTGGCGGGCCAACAGCAATCCGCAGACCTGCCAACCATCAACATGGCGTCAACCTGAGTCAACCTGTTTTGAATCCGACCCATCGTTGCCGCCCACAGTCGCCGATTCACCTTTAGTGACCAAATAACGACTACAGTAGTGACAGCCAGACAGTTTATTAGGAATATTTGGAGATGGCCTTGGCCCAAGTCTCTGGGTGGTGTGTGGGGCCAGTGATTTATGCAGATGCATGCTGATTGCCTCTGAGGGGAGCAGATTTTCAGCCTGAGAAAAACCCTGGGGGCATCTGTTCTCTTTTGTCCGCGGCCACTGCGCAAGCATTTCGGACAAGTGCTATCAAATCCGCGAGCAAAAGCAAACAAGTCCTCAATTTCAACTGGAACCCTGCTAGTCACGAGGCAGCCGAGAGGTGCTGATAAGACCAAGCTTGCTTGCGGAGCATAGAACCCTAAAGAAACCCTTCACGACCATGACAATGAGGATTAATTTAGCAGTCGTTGCAGGCCGGGCACTTGCAGTTGAAAGCCAAGGCATCATCCTGCTTGCGCCCATCTCCTCGAGGTGTGGGCATTCAAGCACAAGTGTCTCTATCGCATCTGTAGGAGTATCGAGAGATCTCGAGAGTGGGAATCGGTCCGGAGCGGCAGCGCTCGAAGAAAGGCTCCACCTCGTGCTGCATGTTCTTGGGGTGCGACACGCAAGCGGTGTTCCTGCAGCAGATGTCCTTGGTGACTCGATGTGGCCCCATTTAGCATCCGACGATGATTTCGATGTTTCTTAAGCTCCACGTACGAATGAAGCCCCCCTGCATGTAGCGACCATCAATGTGTCAGTCGTTTGTATCGTTTCCATGTTTGCAGTCTGTGCCTGATTTCTCGATATCACGAGTGCACAGAAGTACATAAAACCTGTGTGACCCATGGATGCTATGAAGTTCAACAGGTTCAGTACAATGCCGCATCCATTGACGAGGATCCTTGAAGTTGTAGACTCTCGGCGGCACCTGGAGGCGGAACTCTCGCTCCACCGTGCTGTCCTTAATCACCTTCAGGGTTTTTTGAAAGTTTGGGACGGGCAACGGTAAAAGGGTTCAGATTTCTGTTGAGCTTACGACTTTGGGGCGGATAGGCTTAGGCTTCCGTGACCTTCAGCGTGCTCCCCGGGGCCATCGCCGCAAGGCGCCTGACCATCGTTTGCAGCTATGGAAAACCACACGAGCCACAAGCAGTCATGATTTGTCATGATCGTCATCATCCTCATCCTCCCTATCATCATCACCATCGTCATCGCCGTCATAGCTATCGTCCTCATCATTGACTCATCAGCAATAGATGCTGTGCAAAACTGCGGCATCTGCGGCGCGCTGTGGTCTGCTCTGCGCATCTCGGGCCGAGAGGCTTCAGGGGCTGCCGGTCCCAGCTGCTGATGTCAACATCTGGCACTGCGATGAAGCCGCTGCCTCTTCGCATCCGCTTTAGACCACATCAAGCGGCTGAAGCCCAAGCGGCTGAAGCCCGGCCCAAGCCCAAAGACGCGTCTCAACCCAGAGACAAGCGACCGCTGGTCTCATCGGACATTCGCACGCCCTGACCCCCTAGATGATGTAGATCCAGGATGTCTCGGACCATGTACATGAGGCTCCAAACCTGCCAGAATGAGAAAACAACACGGCGAGAAAGCTTCGTGACATGGCAGCTTCCTGTTTTCACATGTTTTCACGAGGCCGCGCGCCTGCTCGATGCTCTGCCCGGCAGCCAGATTCTCGATAACGATTCCATTTGCGATAGGAACCAGTCCGACCTGCTGTACAGAAGCAAACAACCCACAGCCCCCTGCACAATAGCGTGACGTGTCAACGAACCCTTACGAGAGGCTCACTTGCGCGGCGTGAGGCCCATGATGCTTGTTCTGTGCCCTGCCCTTAGATAAGAAATTCAAAAAGACTAGCTGGGCACACCGTCTCCCCACGGCCTCGCTTGATGCAATCTCCGGAGAGGTGATGTCAGGCAAGGTCGCCACTTCCTTCCAAAATGCATCATTCGCTCTGCACTTACCACTTACCGTTGCCATGCGGTACAGCACTGCACCCGTTTGCGCACTTTGTTTACAGACGTATGATGCAAAGCTGCAGGTGGATGCAGGGTATATCCTTGATGAAATCAGTGGCGGCCATGAGGGCTGGAGAATATCCCAAATCCAAGTCATCCGGAAGTTCCGTCGGGTTCCTCTGGGCTGTCGGCGAGAAGTCTCCTGGCATGACAAAGTGCTTTCCCTTTCTTTGCTGAGAGCCCCTGTGGCATCCTAAACCCTAAATCCTAAACCCTTTTGAAGCCAGACTTGATTCCTGCCAGCATAATGAACCCTAAAACCGAAACGATCACAAGCATTCTCCCTTTAAGTGCCTCGCAAGGTGGGGCTGAAGAGCATGGGGCTGCCGGGCTGCCGGGCCTCCGCCTGGGTCTCGGGCCGTGCTCACCCCAAGCCGAAACATTCCTAATCCAAGGCCTACGCGGATTCCTTGGAGGCAGCCCGTGCCCGACACAGCGACTTAAAAAACATATCAAGAATGATCGTAATAAACTACTGATCAGAATAATACGTATATACATATACATATATATATATATATACATGTATATGTCGGAATGCATGCGAACGCCGTGTCCGTTTACTCGTCCCTGAATTGCGCTTTTGCTCGTTTGCTCCTATCATTTTACCAGCGCTTTGCGACAAGTATGTTCGTTCGTGCGCAGTACAAGCTTAGTACTGGAGTTGACGTTTCCGGGAGGCGGCTGGATTTTTCATTGTTTCGAAGTACAGGCTTGGTACTAACTGCAATCGACGTTTCCCGTCGACGTTTCCGTGAACCTTGCTTTTATCGATGTGGGGCGGAGGCGGGGGTGAGAGAGGGAGAGCCACAGTACTGCATGCTATTGCGACTTTTTCGTATCCTGTTGCTCCTCCAATTCCCTGGATGGCGCCTTCAGGTCCACACGGTAGTCGTCCCCAAAATGGCCACCTGCTAGTCTCTACGTGTCAGGCCAAGTCATGACATACCTATGATAGCAACTAGTTTGATTCTTGTACAATGCAGTTCGTACGTTTCGCCTGCCTAGCATACCCAGGAGGACGATGCCTGGGCAAGTGCTGTGACAAGTACTCCCGGACACATGTTGTTCTACTTCGTGTGCTGACATTGCGTCTGAGGCGCGAGTGAAATACCCATTCCTCGTCAGCCAAGAAAAGTTCAGCAGAACACACCACGCCCTCCGTAAGTACGTGTGACAGGAGTCGCCTACTTTGCCTCGGAATCTTGGCACACCCCGCTCCCAATCCATGATTGTCAAGTAGCTGCGATTGCTGATCCCAGCCGTTGAGGTCCGTGCTGTCCAGCCAATACGGCAGCGTTGGGTGTCTTGCATCCCGCGGCCTCTTTGCAGAAGGCAGAATACTGGCCATGTCATCACAGGGTGACAGTGTGTGTGGTGGCTCGAAAAGCCAAGCTGCAATGGGTGGAAGAACTTCACGCCCTGCGGAAGCTTGTCCAGGAAGTCCTGCCTCATGGTCACAGCCTTCCGAAGTTCCTTTGACTTCTCCAAGACCTGCACCCCAGAGATGCAAGAGAAGAGCACCGCAACATACCGCAACTTGTCATCAACAACATGTGATGGATGCCGTCGGCCTTGTCACCCATGCGCTCGAGCTGCAACCGGGTGAAATACCAAATCTTTGCCACCTTCTCTTGAGCTAAATAGTCATCAATCGATGCGAACTTCCTGGCAGAAGGTCAGCTGTTTTCGTGTGACCGTGTGCAGAATGAGCAACGCAAACGGCCGAGCACGATGTCCTCACCACATAGCCTCTGGCAACCATGCGATCTTCATACATTTTTGGCAGCGCCAATTCGCTAGGCGCAACCAAGTCGACGAAAACCTTGCGGTAAATCCTGGTGAGGGGTGAATGAGCATGAGTCTGGCAGAGAACCTGGCACTGGCTCGTACACCTATGTCGGAGCTTACCCATCTGATCTACGCGATCATAAGCTGACTTAAAAAAAACTCTGAGCTTCCGGTCCTGAGGCCATCCACCTTCGAATGGACCGTGCGGCCATGGAATAAATCTCCGAGCAAGGCCAAGTGGATGCTCGAGGTATCCCAGCCTTTGAAAGAATTCAAGAGCCCAAGGGCCCAAGGGCCGCTGCGGAGAGTTGAATCTCACGCCGCAGTCGCGAGAACGCGCAAAGATCAGCAGCTTATCAATAATCATAATCACAATCAGAATAAAGCTGGTGCAAGTCCCAGCGTGATGACCGGTGGCCTTTCTGCTCCAGGAAGCTGAACTCATCGAGCATCTCTTGTGAGGGGTGCTCGTGCCGACCATCTCCTTCACGCAATCCGCATTTCAAGCCGCATTTCGGCCGCATGTTGCACGCGGGGCCCCCGTTCGCCTGCGTTGATGAAGGATGCTCTTGGGAAGCCCCTCTGCCTCGAAACAGACGCCAATAGAAGCGTTTGTGATAAACACAACGACTGGGGGGTCTGGATTCTCATAGCTTTGGACCAGCGGCTTGCAATACTTCCAGATCGCCTCCTCGAGCCAGCGGCAAACGCCCTCCACCTAAGGGGTTGTTCTGAAGAGTCGTTAATATGCTGTATCAATGGCGCGTGATTCCCGAAATGTGCTTCACTACCGTAGACAGCACCCCATGGTTGCCCAAGCCGTCACAGCCATGCCTTTTGGAAAAGCGGCAGGCCAGAACTCATAAGCGCAACCCTGACCCAAGAATTCCCCACTGAAACAGGATCCGGATTGTACTGTGCCTGGGCCTTGCATGGGTCAAGAAGCCTCATAAAAAATCAAGCGAATCAATCGTGAACAAGAGCGAGCTAGAGACTAGAGAGCATGCGCCGGGTACAGCGATCCGACTAGGTGAGTCAGCAGTGCGCGGGTGTCCAATATTTCAAGATATCCTCGCTCTTCAGCGACGAAAGGTGGTGCGGGGACTCCAGGAGTGTAACGACAAGCAGCATGCAGCTGCGCCATGCGCAAGCGAAAAAACTACGGATGCCTTGCGGAATTTACTCTTCGGCGTACACCCCTCTCATAGGCTGCAGTATGCTACTTTCAGAGCGCCTAAGGCCGCGTAACGAAGGAATCGACCTTTATCATGGTTTGAGGCACACCATCTCTTTACCCAGGGGGTGTGGGCTCCTTGGGCAGCACTGTTGGCCGGCTCTCTTTTCTGCATGCTTGCGATGCACTGCGACGACCTCAGCATCGTTGTCTCAATTATGGTGGCTGGGCGGAATGCGTCCATGTTGGTGTTGATGGATTAAGCGGATTAAGTATCTGCCTTTTTGTGCGCTCGTTGTAGTTTCGGGCCTTTAGGGCGTAATGCTGGAAAGTTGACCACTTCCGGCCATCTCCTCGGGGGCGCTGCGCATGTGCTCTCAGGCACGAGCTTCGGCCTCATGCCAAACCCTGGGATATTATACATCCTTCAATGTCAATGTTCAAACCACGGCAGCGCCGGCCAGTTCCCGCAAGCAAGTTCAGTGGGCCAGTCGAGCGTTTTTAGGGTTCTGGACTTCGGTCTTGTAGTTTTTTCTGGGGTGTCAAAGGCCCGATGACCTTCAACTCTCTTGGTCGATAAGATGGGGAACTCAAAATGCTTGGGCCTATAATAAAGCTGCACACCTGAAGCCTTCACACCCAACTGTGGTGTCAGCGAGCACCGGTTGGTCCAAGAAGGCCAGAGAGCCCTTCTGGCAACCATGCCAGCAGGTCCGCGCAAGGAGGGGAAAGCCACGGCATCAGCGAGACTTGCATTCGAGCCGCTTGGAAATCCGGAGGCCTCCCGAATCACCCGTTTCAGCGCGCGGATGTGCGGCCGAGTGTTTTGGCCCATTCCGATTCCCCCCCTAGCCGACCAGTGTCCAGCCGCGGACGACGTGCCGGGACCAGGAGGGGTTTTGGGCCAGCCATAGTGGGTGCATGTGAACCACCGTTAAATTGCACACTCAGCATGCCGCAGATGCCACAAGAACCCTGCGAAGAACCTTTCTCGCCAGTGCTGTTAGGATTGTTAGGTTTAGGGAAAGGTGGCTGAACTTGCCTTAGGCGTTCGTAGACTCTAGATCTTGAGATGTTCTTCTGCATTACAAGTGCAGGTCATTGCAGAGAGAATTCACATGCCCACACGAGAAGAAACCCAAAACTACCCCGCCCTTATATATTATTCTTTGGGGAGAAGCAGGTGCATCGCCAAGCTTGTACACGGAAGATCAAACACCGTGCCTTGGAGCGGATGACGAACAAGCTTTGGCCAGTGGAGTAGCCGCAGAGCATCTTGATGGTGTCGGTGATGGTTTCATTTTTCCTTTGGCTTTGGGGGGAGGGGGGGGGGGGGGGCAGTGGAGGGGAAGGGGGAAGATCAAGAAGTGGGTTGATGGTTTAGGTTCTGGAGTGTAGCATGAGAGGCGAAGTTTTGAATGTGAGCACTTTGTAGAACTGGAAGTGGTCTTGGACTTCTGGATTTGCTGAGGTGCGGTAAGGGTTAGTTCAGTGCTGGTCGTAAGGGCGTCTTGCAGTTTCGGGGTTCCTTTCCCAATTTTGGGCACACGCTTGACGACAAACTTTTTGGACATGCGCTTAACGACAAACGGGCTCAGGACTGACACAACTAAGACCCAGTTGCCCCATGCTGCCCCACAACAAGGCAAGCGTCTGGAAAGAGGATGTCTTTGCGTCAAAGACGTTGACCTTGAGTCCATGAAATTCTGCGGCGTTGCGGAAGGATTCTTTGGTCCGTGTAGAGTCCTCCATGAAAATGGTGTAGACGGCCGCCTGAGCTGCACTCTCGTCACTCTAGTCACCGTCGCACGTGCACACATCACATATCGCCCACCCAAGCGGCCTCCCGGTTCTGGAGGCGGAACCGATCAAGGTCCTCACCATTCTTGAAGGCTTCCTTGAGCTCCCCTTAGCTCCGGAAATGCAGCAAAGGGAACGGTGGCAAAGGTGGCCTTATGTGGCATTCTTGCCATTCTGCCACTGCGACCGAGGGTCGAGTCTTGTGGTACACGTACCACTGCTCGTCTAGGGTCAAATCGTTCACAATTGCAATCTTGGCGCTCAAGGCTCAAGTGTGACAGCTTCCCGGGATAGCGGCGCGCACAAAAGACTTGACTAGACATGTGCGTAGGCCCAAACACTGCAAGAAGCTGCGCGAAGCGCCCAAAAGTGCACACGATCGAGCACTACGACGAACGCGCAGGCCATACTTGCAATCAATACAAAACCTAGACAAGCAGACATTGGTTGGGAATGCCTAAGCATGCCTCACAGGTTGTTCGGGCTTGCAGCCGTGTGGCCGTCCTTCCTTGAAAGGGGTGCTTCTTCGGCGCGCCGGTCGGCTCTTGCTTTGCCATTCTACCAGAGTTCTAACCTAAGCCCTACAGAAGAAAAAATCCTATATACAGCTGCAGCATCCATGACATCAGCTCAAAGCAAAACATGGCATAAAACGAACTATTGACGAATTGCACGCCGATCAGAGCTGGCCCTGGACTGGCAAAAGGCTCTAGTCAGATTGGCCAAGCCCATGCATCTGAGCCACCAGCTCTACAAATGCCTTCTGCGCAGCTTCCGACTATCCTGCCATGTCCGAGACATGACAAAGATCTAGTGCTCCGAAGCTGGCAGGTAGCACGGTGCATACCTTTTCATCTCGTCTCACATCATGTTCCTCTAGATGCCGACTCGGTCCTGCAGGCGAGGTTCCTTGCCTGCGACCAAGGAATTCACACACTAGCTGGCCATCGCAGAAGGGTCAACTCAAACAAGGGCCCATCTTCGGTCGCGAGCTTGTGCATGAGTCCTTGTTCTTTGCAAGTGCTCTTTCCACCTGTATTTCTGAGAAAACAACGGAAACAATCAGGGCTCGCAATTGCCCCCCTGTTGGTCTCCCGACAGATTCAGTGGTCAGTTTCGTGCATTGAGGCTGCCCTATACATATCAAACCCCAAACCAACAAAAGGCAAGAAGCATCACCGTGAGAAACACAACACACGTATCCCTAAGGAGCGAGGAGTTTGGGCTCGAAACCACGCAAGTGTCCCCGGTACCGGTTTGTGCGCCCATAAATGCCCATAAATCCATCACGAGGTTCAAGAGCGGTCTTCGTTGGTGCCAGCACTCTTGACCTCCTACAACCCCCGGCAAAAAAAGGAGAAGAAACGGAGAAACCACCAGCCTTTTGTTTTTCGGATTCCCGACACAAACCCACACACACACACAGACAAACACGGACAGACAGGCAGGCAGGCAGACAGGTAATCGTATTAAAACATTGTGCATTCTCTTGTCGCCTTATCATCTAATCACCGTATTCCCTTATTCCATTATCTGAATACATTCACTTTGCAAGACAGTATACATTACATTACATTACAACTTTCTTGTAGACTGCGCATTATGCACTATGTACTTTATGTTAGATAGTTTAAGTCAATACATTGGTATGTTTTTGCAAAAAACAAAACCCAAACACAAACAGCCCTCCACTGAGCCAAGCGAGTTCGGAACAGCAGGCGGACCTTGATGCTAGCTGCTAGGAGGTTGCTCTGGCACTCAGTGACTCGCCCCATGCGCAACGCCTTAGCAAGTCGTGGTAAAGGTGCTGTGAGAATGGAATTGGGGCATGACTGTTGGACTCGGAATTGGAAGGCATTGCTCATGTCAGCCATGGGCCCGTCTCACTGCAGCATTGCTCATGTCGACCTGCACGCTGCGTGCGCCCAGAAATCTGCGGCACAATTTCTCACGCAAGCTTGGCTTTGATCCTGCGAATAGCAAGCACATTGCAAGATTCAAGCCTTGGACAAGTCCTTGGTGTCCAAAATCCTGCAAGCGTTCGCATTGAGCAAAGCAAGCTTCAGCTTTGTGAGCTTAGTCCGTATGACACTGGAAGTCCAAAAAATGGCAATGGCTTCATCATCACCTCATACCCACACATTAAATTTTCCTGGAACATGAAATTCTGTAATGTTCTGTATGCAACAGTACGATTACGTCATATTCGAAAGGGTGACTCGCAGCTTGCGTGCTTGAACAACTTCGGCATTAACCCCAGCTCTTCGGGGAGTGTTTTTGTTTAAATCTGTCGGCTGGAAACCGCTCAAGCGAAACACTACACCCAAAAAGCTTTATCCTGCACACACCGCTGTGCACGTCCTCTTGAGCTCCTCCCACGTCATGCCGTGAGCTTCCGCAAACCTTTCGCAGGAATGAGAACGTGCTCATGGTGCTTGTCGTGAGCGAAAGCCGACCGCGTCTGTAGGAGGGCATGGCTGCCAAATTCGGGTACACTTCCGTGCTCAGGCGCTTTGTTGCGCCCCTGTAATCGATCTGACTCTGACCCAAATCTCAACCAGAAGAGGAAAAACATGGACAAGACTATCATTGTTCCACCAGGTCGCACGCGCACTAGACACAAAGTTCACCAAAGATTTTACAAGGGTTGTGACGACCTCATGACGAAGTAGGTACAGGTATCACAGATCTGTGGAACATGCCGTAGGGGCACGGCATCCCCACAATCTGCAACTCCACAATACGTGAAGTTTCGTGCATTTGTACGAAGAAAAGCATGGAGCTTCGCAAAGTTCATGACGGTACTTACCTTTGGCTCATTCTAGCTGCTTTTTAGGTGTTTGGGGAGGCGGAAGGGGTGGGTAGTGGCTGGCTGGCTGACTGGCTAGCGCTCTTGCTTGCCTGAGTCTTGAAGGATTCGGGCGTGTTCGGAATCCAATTCGATAACCAGCAATTGCAGTGATTTACAGCCTGTCCAAACTCCCAGCTGCAAAGGCAAAGGTATAACTCACAGTACTTTGAGATGCTGCACATACAGTAGTCATGGAAAGTCAACGGCAACATGATTCAGCCCGTGGCATCTTCATCAGTGGCATGGCATATTTGCGAATAGGTGTTCCATGCAGCCGTTCCTGGCATATGAAAGATGTCGAATGGTGTTGGCAGGAAGCTGTTCTTGCAAGTGCCGTCACTCAGCCCGGGGCCATCACCAGCACCTGCATGAGAGCAAATCTTCCAATGCAACCCAGCTTCTGTACCATCGGACTACCTTCTGCTCCTCTGTAAACTCGTTCAAGTGTTGCTGTGAGAAATCGTGATTTTGGGAGGCTGGGGGCTACAAGTAGGACTTTGTTTGTGGGGGGAGGGCATTGCCACCGACCCGAAAGAGTTGTAGATGGTTGCAGGCTGTTTTGCTGCAGATGCTGCCTGTTAATAAGTATCCTGCCCCAGTCTGAAACATGATTACCAGCACATCTTTGGCTAACAGCGCCGGAGGGCAAGCTTAGCTGAAGGCACCTTGGGCGTGCAGAGGCTGCGTGCGTTTCGGCATGAGGGATGAGCGCGGTCGATCCTCGGTTCGGTGAATTTGCAAGCCAGGCACTTATTCATAAATCGCTTTTCATGGCTTTGCAGCTGAGACTTTGGAAGAGAAGAGCCCAAGTAGCAGAACCCAAAAGAAAGGTCAAGCCACGGCAGTGGAATGACAATCTGTCGGCCAAATTCGGGCCTCACGTTGCGGGCTTGCCGTATGAAAGTCCCTTGCAGGAGTTACAAAAGATAAGCAGACTCAGAAAGCCAGCAAAAGCTCCTGGCAGGACGTTGTCGGCCACCTCGCGCATGGTCTCTGCCTCTGAGACATGCTACCACGCTGTCAGTCGCCAATAGATTCAATAGATCTGCTGATCCCACATCTGACAGGCTCGACATTCAGGCCTCTGTGGTGAAGTCGAACTCCTGCCTGAACTGGTCCTCGCATCTACTGGCGGGGGGGACCGCAGCATACTTTTGCCAGGCTCTGCCATGCTGCCTGCATGGTGGAAAAGATCTCTTGAACTTGTCCACCCATCCCAAGCAACTGCATGGCCTGACAGAACGGCAACGGTCAAGCTTTCACTCACCCGCGTCCAAGTTGATATGCTGACCACTGAGGTGCAAGCAAAGGAAACGGTTGCAACCTTCGCTTGAATCATACCACTGTCATACATACACCCAGGTCACCCAAGATTCTTCTCCGTGTTATGCCATGTGAACATGCTCCACCAGGTCAAGACCTCGAAGATACTGCGAACCGCTTGGAGACCCATCCATTTCATTTACCAGACCGTGCAGACCGTGCATGCGTCCCCGAGCGGCTTGGGCGAGAAGCCTGTCATCTTTAAATGCTAGACACGATCTGGTGCGAGAAAGCAGCAACTTGCTCTTTTGAAAGCTTTGCCGCTCTCGAAGGACCAACAGGCACTCGGGCACTCTGAAGTCACTAGAAAGCAAGCAGAGTACCCGTCATCACCTATTGTGCCTCGTAGTTTGGAACCCGCCGAGGAGCGTCCATGTAGAAGAAACGTTCCACGTCTGGGTACTGCACTTTGACAGCCACCTGCTGTGTAGTCTCTCGCTGGGCGTGAGGCTTGGCTTAACATGTGTGATAGGTTTTCTGCTTAGAAAGATGTCCCAAAGCTACGCCGGAGATTATCATGATTCACCCCTTTTCATCCCTGAAACGCCTCGGTGCCATCCAAGAGCTTGGCAAAATGCACCTGCAATTGTCGGTTCAGGAATCGGACCCAACTGGCTGCATCGGAACATCGGGTGCTACAGTTCTTTGGACAAAGCCTGCGCAATGGAGGCTGCAGCCACTGCGTCAGCCTCGAACTCTAGGAAGATATCTCCTGACAACGCCATGGCCGCATGCACGCTCAGATCGCTCAGCCCCTCGGCCATCATCAACAACAACGCGCAGAGCAGCACCAGCCTATTGAGGCTCCCAACCTCAGACAGGGTTGAGTTTTCCGCATGAGAGAACCCTTGTTTGGGTATCGGGCTCTCTGCTACTCAGCTCATTCTCTCCAAACATGCACTTCTTTAAGTAGAAGAAAACAACAACACACAACTCTGAAAAACAAATGCCTCGGCGCGGTGCTCCGCTTCCAGGATGTCTCGGACGACGTCGAAGGGCTCCTCTCTCTTCCGCTGAGCATTGAGGAGAAAAGCACTCATACACCGCTGTGGACTGGTCACGCATCCTGTCTTGCCCAATCGCGGTGGCGCTTCTTGCTCTAACAGTTGGTGATGTTTGGCACTTGCCAACAGCCACGAAGGCGTCGGAGCTCAAGGCTTGTAGCCAATTTGGGGCCAGCATTTTGGACTACTGCGGGTGGTACAGCGCCCGTCGTTGTGCGGAACTCCTGGGGACAGTCGTCGAGAAGAACAGCGAAGACCTCATCGAACCTTCCAGTCAACTTTGCCATCGTGAATCGTGAATTGCAGTTCCTGACAAGGAGGACAGCTGTTCAATTCTCCTTCTTGACGAGCGGCTCTGCAGGAAATTGGCCGGCACCACACAAGGTCTGAGCTGCCTGCGCGTCCAACAAGCACATTGTCCACAGCTCGACTTTCTTCGCTCCGTGCAAGTGCTGCTGAAAAAAAGTGTGCGGTCGGCCTTAACATAATAGCCCTTCAAGCTGAGCACCTGCGCAGACATGCAAGATCTGGTCATACCAGGAACTCTGGCAGGCTCCGGCACTAAGCTCTGGACTAATTGCAGCAACCTCTCTGCACAGAGTGTGTTCAAGCCTGGGAAGGGGGAACGAGGAGCCAAGCTGAAGAGTGCAACAGCGCGTGTTGTTTCCTTGCTTCCAGTGCCGCTGATTGATTGAGAGGCTGTTTGAGAGTGTTGAGGATCCAAAGGCCACTTCGTCTCTTCGTCCTGCCGCGGCACGTTTCATCTCTTGCATGCGCTGGTCGTCGGTCCCGAAACGGTTCCTCTGGCACGCGGCAACGAGGGTACATGAGCTCACTTCAGAACTTCAACTCTCGCAGGTGCTATGTCATCAGTCGGTACCGTTGTCACACTTCCCCACATCGGCTAACCAAACAAGTCATTAAGTTTAGGTAGTTGATCCATGTTGACCCTCTCTTGACACGAAGGGGGGTCTCCCTCCCTCTCTCACCCTTTCTGCTGCACCGAATTTTCTCCACTGTCTGTCGAATCCCTCCGTACCAGACACGCTTGAAAGGCACAGCCTCATGGGTGTCAACATGTAGGAGATCAAGATGCATGCCAGGCCGAACCCGAAGCGGACACCTGAGACACAGTTCTGCCCTTCCGTCTGTCTGACAAATGTCCATTCTTGTTCACTCGCCCACACTACCGAATCTCCAGATCGAATATCACCCTTCACCCGCCCCTTCTCTTCCGACTCCTTCCATATCCTCCCATGGCAAGAAGGGCCTATTCCGATCTAGGGACCGCAAGCTGGGGACAGCCGGGTTTGTCAAAGTATGTCTGCCAGAAAACATGTCGGTACATCTCCGATTGAGAGACGGCACATGCAAACGAAGTGCAAACACATTCGCCCCCACATAATCGCACGTGTGCCTCGTGTAATGCCTTCCAGCCATGTGGGCGTTAGCCGGCCTCAGGGGAGTGCTGGCGACCCGAACTCGGCAATCTCTGGCAAAAGAAAGCGTGCTCTGGGCATGTCTCCCTCAAATCTCCCTTGCAAAATTCTTGGGCACTTCGCCGGTTAGGGCCGAAAGGAACTTGCTGGCAGCTTCGAAGAAGCCTGGAGATGTCGCACTATATCTAAGCTGGGCTAGGAGCCGGGAGTGTCTGCACAACACTGGCACCCACACCGCGAACAGCAAGACTGCAGCAAGTGGAACATTTTGTGCGTGCCTGGGCGAAACCTGGCGAAGCTGTCCAAGAACCTCCAACTGCCCGACCCTAGCTCCGGCCAGCCTATGCCTGTTGAGGTCGATGACATGGCAACCGCATGTCCACCCGTGCGTCACGTGAGGTTTAGCAGAATCCTGTGGACTAGTCTTGTTGAGCTCGCAGACGGTACTCAGAACGCGGTCCACAGCTGTTGATGCTCATCCCTTCCTTTCCCTTCCATGCAGCATGTCACTGATTATCTGGCAATGACGTGTCATGGGGTAAAACATGACATGCTCAATTTTTTTCGCTTTGGCGTACTGTGGCACAGTTACTGTGGATACAAGCAAGATGTTACCCGCGTGTTCATAAGGTGGATATAGCGCGCGCATCCCGAAACTAAGGACTCGAATCCTCGATGACGTTGCCAAACCTCGAAGTGAAACTATAAAGCGCATCGGTACCAAGCATCGTCGTGACTCGCTGCAGATACTTGAGCAGAAGCAGGCCGTACTGTTGATACGGATAGATTTCGAGATGCGAACAGGTTTGTTTGAAGATTGTCCGGGGAAATTACATCATGATGCAACTTCTCAGGCAGTCCGCGGCGAACCCGACAGCGAACCATAGAACAATACCTTATGCCGCGTTGCCACCGTTACGCTAAGCCCTGACAGCCTGAAAGGCCCAACATTGGCCGTTCCCCCCTACTACAGCTCTACATTTAGTTAGGCAAGGGTTCTGCTAACTCATTTCACGTCTGGTCTACGAATGCAACTGCCGACTGCCTACGCAATCCTTACTTTGACGTGTTCTCCAAACCCATCCATGCCATGACTCCACGCCCCCAAGTTTGCGAACCAGAAGGTATCCGTAGTACGTATGCCATCGCTCAGCACACCCAGATGACTCTGGAAGAGTCCGACTGCAACCGTTGTTAATGTTCCGAGCACCCCAGCTGCGCCAGCTCGGAGGCCAGCGAGGCGTTGGCCTTGTTTGCAAGCAAGGCCATGCAGGGGAAACGATTGTGCGCGAGGTTAGAGGATGTAAAAGGCACTTGGACTTTGGTCAATCACGTCATAAGCTTCCGCGTTGAGAAGGCTGCCGGATCAAGAAACAAATAAAAAAAGGATCAACAAAAAACAACAGCCGAGGCTTTAATCGCTCACACTCGGACAGGCCAGGCGAGGCACACAGGTTCCACAGTCTCAACAAGAGGCTTTAGGGTTTAGGGTTTGGGGTTTAGGGTTTAAGGCCTATAGTGTTCAGGTTTTGTTTGATACTTTTTTCTTCTGTTTGTTGATCGTTTTTTATTTTTCTGTTGATCCCTATCCCCGCTGAGAAGGTGTATCTGTTGGGTGTGAACGCTCTGGGCCCATCAAGTGTTTGGTTTCTCGGGTTCACAGAGTTTCTGAGTTTCTCGATATCTGCTGTGTTGTTTGCTTCATCGGGCTCATCGAGCTACGGGCTTACAGGTTCATTGGTACCGGGTTTGGTGGAGCGCAGGGACCAGCTTCTCGGGACATCACCACGTGATATTGACATGGGGATATCCGTTCATTTGTATAGGCTTTGCGCAGGAGATGCGAGCATGGTTTCTGGGCTGAGGTATCTCCATGAAGCATGAAGCACGGGAAAGGACTTGCAGCACGAGTCGGAAAAAAATGGAAAACCGGAATCAATCTTGTCCATCTGAAACCCTGAAAACCTTCTTCCCAAAACCCAAACCGACCCTTGTTGGGCTCCTGTTTTGGCCTAACCTGCAATATTAATATGACCTGCATCAAGATTCCAAAGCATGTCCAGTCGATGGGAAAACATTCCCGCGAACAAGGGCCCACTCGTACACAGCTCTTCTCGCCAAGCAACAAGAGTCCAAAGTTTTGGGCACCTAAACTTAGACAGATATGTATCCAGTGTTTTAGTGTTTTCTCGGGGGGATATTTTCTGTGTTCGGGTTGTAGGACGCCTTCTTGCTTGTGACTGCTGGGGAAGCAGCCCGCCCTAGTCCCATTCTGCTCAACACCTCTACAGGCGCAGGGAAATCAAGGGATGGCAGGGCTCGAACCTCTGACCCAAGAAGAGAAATGGCAAGCAAGAACGATCGAGCCCTGAAGGAGCTACCGCAGCTTGCGTAACTAAATACGCATTCAGTGGCACAGGCGGATCGCAAATTTTGGACAGGGATCTTCGTTTAGAGTGATGGGATGCGCGATCCAGACAAAGCGGCTGAGAAAAGCCACTTTGGTATAGTTTGGGTTCGCCTCAGCCCTGGTTCCCATACAGCTACCCCGCTGCTTCGCGTCTTCAGCTTCCCATCTGTGTTCATTGTTGGGGGGTTCCTTCGGCCCACCAGTTCGGCAGCCCCGAGAGCGATGGCCGCACTCCTTGTAAGCCAATGGGAACCCAGAGCCGCCCCTAGAAAAAACACCGCCTCCGAACCCCCCAAGTGACAAACACCAGCTTTTGGCGGGCTAAGGCCCAAAGCTGCAGAAATGCCGAGGCTCTGACACTCGCCGGACCCTCAGACCTGAGCAGAAATAGCAGAAGCTGTGCAGAGCATCTCCAGAAGAGCCGAAGACTGCTCGAGCACACCACTGGAAGATCTGTAGTAGTCTGGAAGCTGCCTCCTTAGCCATCCGGCACGATGCATGATGTGACGTATGCGGATATGCAGAAAGGCTGCCGTTTGGCTCTGAATCCTAAAGCCACAGAGCAACAATTCAGCCCTGGCCTAGCGAGCCTGTTCTGAGAGTTGGGTGCTGGTAGGAAACTGACGGCCAGCACACCAGCTGCGTCGGGCGCAAGGAGGGGCGCATAGGGCGAAACCTCAGGCGATCCCCAAGTTTCGCCTGAAGGCGAAGAGGAGCACCCGGGTAAATGAATCCTTTCAGACTTTGGTAAAAATTGGGCCGACTTTGGGCTGTACTTGGCTGCACAGTGTGCAAGCATGGTGAGCTTGATGGTTTTGCCAAACATGAACAAACAAACACCTGGTTGTAAGCACGGAGCTTGTTGTCGTTTCGGCTGCCTGTTTTACATTGTCCGAAGGGCAGCAGGTCACCCCAACTAAATCTGCAACTGCCTCGACAGGTAGCGGAACTGCTCCACATCATGCCGTAACTTCCACTCACTTCCAATGTCGCCCTGACCGCCAGGAAGGCACTGACTTGCGTAGGGCAGCATGAAGCGAAGCGAAATGATTGCCGTGTGCCAAGCCTCAGCGACACTACTGGACGGCCGCCCAGTATCCCATGACAATGGGCCTCAGCACACACATGCCATTATGCCAAACCTTCTCGAGTGCACATGAATTGTAAGGACAGCGCTTGGCATGCCTGGGCGACGCCGTACCCAGTGCATGTGCTCCAGCCTGCAGTTGCACCCCTCCAACCTGATATGACGGCTGCAACCATGACCTGAACCGCTCGAGTTCCTAGCCACTTGAAAGCCCGGTCGTAGCGGCCACGCCACAGCCTTGCGTGCCCACATTCTCCGGAATGTCTTCTCGTGGAGCTAACATGCACTGAGCTGCGAAAGCCCGGCAATCATCGTGCCGCAATGCAGGAGAGCCTCATGACCATTTAACTCAAGGGCTTCATGTCCATCACAGGCCATGTTTGTAGAAGAAAGGCACAGGAAAGTGTTGCAGTCGCGAGGGTGGTGCTCGGTCGGAGTTAGAGTCCAGAAGAGTTCCAGCCTGGGGTCGTTTGCAAACGTGCCTTCCCTCTAGTACGGCAATTATACATCTCGTACCGGGGGTTGAACGCGATGGTCGCTGCAGCGCTGCAGCGCTCGTGCCGGATCAATCCGGCCTTGGCTTGCACGCTACAAGCGATGGTGGTACCACATGCGATGTTGGATGATCTTGGCCTGCACCAGGTCTGCGTTACCAGAGGGATTTCCCGTCTGAGCAACTTGTGGCCGTACTCGTCAGATGCTCGATCCCATCATACGTCACTTTTCATTGAGCCATGCCTGACATGCCATGTTACGTGCTCTGTGCTCCTGGACTGCGATGAAGCCCTTGAAGGGCCTCCACTATCCGCCCCGAACACATTTTGGGTTGAGCCTTCAAACCTGACATTCTACCACTTTCACAACAGCAGCTCCTTCTGCGACTGTGTGGGCTTTCAGCAGTGGTTAGGTTGGCTTGCGGAGAGAAATGGCTCGAAGTCACTTCCAGCCCTGTGATAAGCAGAATCCTGAGCCCTCAGCCGTCAAGAAAATCATTCCTTGGCTTTCGGCGAATTAAGGGGACTGGCTGAAGGCAGGGTCGTCCTATGTCCCGCTGCACAGATCGGAAACTTTGCAGCCAGGGCACAACAAGTAGGACCTTGGTGTGTGAAGCTAGTCACGGGCTTCGCTGCTCAAGCATTAAACCAAGCGGCGAGTAAAAGTGTGAATCGCCATAGATGGTCATTGGCTGCTGCTCCGGCACCAGCATGCAATGCTCCTGGGGGCACGAACTGGACATCAAAGCATGGCAGGTTCAGGCCCGGTTGCCTGCCTGCAGATTCGGCTCCAAACGGTTTGCACCTGAGTCGGCATGCTCTGCATTCACCAGCGTGTTGAGGTTCTGCAATCTGTAGACCCCAAACGTGCAGCACAGCTCGGTGGCAGACAGCAATACCGCATGTACTGCTGGTCTTCACGGTCAATCTGCGCATGCAGGCTATGATGCTGTGGACCGTGCGCAGCTTGCAACCAGCACAGCAATGGACTGAATGCGCAGACGCTGCCTTGTGTTCCTTGGTCTGGACACAGCTTCCCTCGAGGCCACAGTTGCAAGGCAGATCCTGGCGGATGGAATCTTTCCCTTCCTGATCTCTGGCCTACTCTTGCCTGTCTTTGCATGCGGTGGACATCCGGTCCCACCGCGCGCCGGTGAAGATCTCCAACTTTTCAGAGTACCCCCAGAAGGACATGCCTCAGCGACGTGGAGCCCTCACGGCTATTCGGGGACCCCCAAATTCGATTCGTGAACATTCGGGATGCCCACAGCAGTTGAAGCCATGCAAACCACAGGCAGCCTGTGAGGTGCTGAGCAGTGTTGAGCACAGGTGCTGAGCAGACATGCTGGCCAGATTGTCCCCCGGCGTTGCGCAAGCGATCCCTCAAAAATCAGCCCACCTGCCCCGGTGCGGGGTCACACTGTGCTCCTCCACTCTGGCTCGCAAACGAATGCAACACATTGCAACAGTCCAAGGGTCCAAAGCAAGGATGTCTCGTCGGAAGGACCAAAGCTTCAAGCCGGGGGGATATGACCGGGATATGTTTTGCAATTTGTTTTCCATATTTCCTTAAACAGTTCTTCAACCCTGCTCAGAACAGTCCTTTGCCAAAGCGAGACACATACCGATCATCGCGACAGACATTGACCTGGCCAGCTTGACACGATGACAATGAACACTTGACAATCACCCAACCTGGTGTGGGAACTGCTGGAATATGCAGGTCATGGAGTCCCACTCCTTGCTCTGCTGCATTCTGCTGCATTGTGCCGCAAGTGTTTGGCATTCTCTCTTCCTCAGAACATCAAACGTGGCTCAGGGCTGGGCGGAAGCATGAAGAGCCCGCCGCAAGGCCTCACGCACCTCCCAGATATGCGTGGAGCGGCTTGAAAGCGAATCTCTGGCACTTTTCGTTACTTTTTCTGCGCTGCTGAGCACAAGACCTGCAAGATGTCCGTTGCCACGTGCACCACGGCTGCTGGTTCGGGCAGCAGCTGCTGCAACCATTGCGCAGCGACGGGGCCTGGCAGATGGCAACCGGCCAAGGAAAGATAAGGAAAGGGTCATCAACACCACCACCCCCCACCACCCCTTCTTGCAGGATGAGTGGTAGTTCCAAGCGTGCGCAGCAGTTAAATCAATGGTGAGCGAACTCTGCAATCTCCCACCTTCGCGACGCAGGGGTGGCCATGCCTGGACACAGCAATCATTCGAAAGCAAAGCCTTAGAGGATTGTGGCCTGTATGCTGTATGACTACTGTTGACGACGACCGTCTACGTTGTGTCGCTAGTGCAGCCTACACGCTGGTGCATTGGATCTGTGCCCCTGCGTTGGAGTAGCATTTTGTTTTTAACGCGTCGTGGCCCAGCTCCTGCAGCTGCGCTGGTGTGTCGGAATGGTCTTAGGGGAACCCATGGGAATCCACTGGTCGGGTGTGTGAGCTTTCTGCAAATTTTAAGATATGGGGCCCACGGATGCTTCATTATGATAGCATGGCACTTCGTTACAACTCGGCTGGGCCCGGATCAAAGCAAGACAATAAGACATCCAACGCTCCAAAGCTCAGCGTCCGACCGACACTGGCGGCAGGTTGGTTCCTGATTCCTGGCACACCCGAAACACAAACAGAAGCAAACAGAGACAGAGCGAAAGGGTTGGAGAAGCAGCCGGGAAGAAAGACGAAAGACTACAAGCAAAGACGTACGCTACATGGATCCTGGATGAATCTCTGGTCACTCGTATTGATGAATCCTGAAGTCGGCTGCAGGCAAAGCCCAACATCGCATTAGAGAGGGACATGGAGGGAGGGGCGGGGAGAAAGTGGTCCCGGCTTCCAGAATTATGCTTCGATTGCCCCGCGGGCTCTGTAGGGTACTCTGCGAATCCTCTTTCAATGTTGCGCCATTTTGTGGCACTGCGGTCGAACTTTCTTCGGCTGCTGTCAGAAGTGGCCAATCCGGTTTTGTGTCCCCTGGCCACGGAACCGAACAGGGCATCCAAAGCCGAAAGCCAGGATTCGAGTGTGCTGATCATTCGATGAACATGGTGGACGGAAAATGCATGGCACAGGTTTTTGCCGCGTTTGTCAGCCTCCACAAGCTGGAGGAACTCGGCCGTGCGCCGCACGCCGGACCTTTGGCAACAGCAGCTAGTAGCGAAACTAATGGGTACTCGAAGCCTTTACTTCTGTGCACTCACACGATGACACGAGGCTTACCGGATTTTAACCGTCCACATCTCGGACAAACAAGTTGACAAGTTGAGGGCTATGCAGCAATCTGGTGGTATGATTTCTCAATATTTATCATACATATTCAGACTGTGGTCAAATCACATCTATCCACCAGCTCCCATAGAACCTCATGAAACCAGGTCACCATCCAAAGATCATGGTCGGATTTCGGTTTCCGGATAGTGCCGGGCTCTCGCTTTGACACATGCATGGTTCCTCAGGTTACCCATCCTCTCCCTCCCACTGAAGCGGTCGAAGGTCTGGGGCAACGGCTCGATCACGAAACCCAGATGCGCATCCAGAAGATTCTTTGCCTCATCACGGCCACGGATGACACGCAAGGTAGCTGCGGGAAGGTGCACTCTGCACACTCGAGGTCACTCAGCACAAGAGCAGTGGCCAGCCAAGTAGCCCAGGAGAAATAATCGAAAGTGCAGTTCCCGCCTCTCATGTGTGTCACGAGCAACGGCCAAGCTTGGCACACGCGGCTCTTCGCACACTTCTTGGGCCCACGCTCTCAGTCTCTTTCTGTACAGTGACATTCAAGCCCCAGGCGTAGTACGAGGGCGCATTGCGACCTTCGTCGAACATCAGCCAGAGTGCCAGAGTATGGGCATCATCTCCAACAACGGCAAAATGACAATTGAGCGGGCGTCAGTTCATGGTGTTGGGCAGAACCAGACGTCTCCCCAGCAGCTTGGCGACCTACCCGCAGCATCCCTGTGATCACAGCCAGGCACCGCTTAAGCAGGACTCGGAATCGGAGGCCTCCACCGCAGCGGACAAGGTGGAGAAGTCGCCCTGCAGGCTTTGGCCGCCAGGGTGGTCATAGGTCAGGAACCTCCCATGTTTCATCACGGGTTCCTGCACATGCCTTTATCGCATGGTCTGAAATTCTTGAAGCGGGCTCCGCGCCGAACTGAAGCGTTGAGCCGGTCGTGCCAGTCATCCAGGAACCACACCTTAAGGAGGCTCTTTACCAAAGACATGCAAGGAAGCTGGGCTTGGCATGTTCGACAACTTAGCCGGACACCTGCCGGTCACGCAAGAAGTATTCCTGGCAAGTGGGCAGATGCACTCCATTCCCATGGACACAGACGGCCTCGCACGAAAGGTTGTACGTAGGTTTTGATGGCTTAGGCCTGGTCATCCTGGGATCGGCTTCGTCACATTTACGCTTCAGAACTATTGAGACGAGGCAGCTTATGGCTACCAACTCACGGTCAGATTCCACAACTTTCCGTAGTTCTAACTTTCATCGCTTCAGTGACACTTCAAGCTTTGCCAATGCTTTGCCAGGGCTTCAGGCCGAGGCCTTCGGGTCCGCGCCGTTCACATGCGCCACAGCTGGGAAGGACCCGATCTGGACATGCAGAGAGATGCTGTGCCCACATATGCCCACATGCTGGCTGACATGCTTTTGCCCACATCCGAGAACTTTGTTTCTTGCCCCTGCCCGCCTCTGGGTCGAGGAGGTGCGCTCGTCGCCAGAAGAAGTTCATGCCGTGTGCCACCCTTGCGGGGTCCTCGGCTCACAACTACGACTTCTCATGGCTTGTATGGCCTTGCCCTCATCAGCCCCGCTCATCTTCTCAAGGCCGCTGCCAAGACCCGAATGGATGCCTTCATTGCGCATGCATGCATGCATGTTTATATCTCTGCACTGCGCTATTGCCTCCTAAAACTAGGCCAGGGGGGCAGGGGGGCTGCGAGAGCTCCTGTTATCTGCTGATCTTGTTCTATCATGTTCTGCCTGTCTCCACGGCCAGGCAGGCACTATAGTCTGCGGCCGCCCAAAGACTTTGTCGTCATAGCGGCCCACCTACCCAAGTAGGAGAGCAGCTTCGAAGCAACGCACATCACTCGGGCATACTCAGGCGGCTGCAACCAAGGGGATGTCCGCACCCATGCGCCGTACCTGCGCAGTCGCGTTCACAGTATGCCCCGTGTTCCAAAGATTCGCGTCAAGCTTCAACATCTCAGGTTCCTACGATGAAGTGGTTGAACACACGCTGATCCTCAGCCATCCCATGCGTCTGGCCTGAACCTGAAGCTCTCAATCGTGGCATCGATTGCTAAGGAGAAGGCCATACCGTCACGTCGTACGCCTAATGCCCGACGCTTGCAATAACAACTTCTGTGAAAGCTGTGTACTTCGGCTGCGAATTCCTGCGAGTTCAGGCAAAGTCCATCTAACGTTTTTGTCTTGGACAAATCAGCATCTTGACAATGACTTGTCTGTTCGAAGCGTCAGCTAGTTAAACCACGAGTGCAGAGTTTGCTCTGTCTGGTAGGGTACAGCCAGCAGTAAGGTCCAATCGCAAGTGCAGTGCTGCACGCCTCCCTGCTCGGATTGCCAATTCTCATCCAGGAAGTCTGCAAGCAGAAATCCTTGGTACTCTTTTTTTGGTAAAGCATTGAATCAAGATAGCTCGCAAACAAACAGGAAGTCCAGCTTCGTGGCGCATTGGTCGAGTCGGCTTGACGAGCACGAAACCGGTATTGATGTGGTCCTGCCAAACTACCCTCGAGACAGACCTGAATGTTTTGTCGTGCCCGCGGCGCCAACTGACAGACATGCCCAGTGCTCACAAGCACTCTCTTCTTCTGTCCGTGGTTTTCCTTTTGGAGCACTAGACAAAACCAGAAGCTCAAAACACCTTCAGGAAACATGCTAATACTCGGTCTGGGGTGCCTGGTGTCTTGGTTCTTTGCTTTGTTGATGTCGTTACTTGTTTTTCCCCCCTCAACAAGTCTCCAGAAGCCTCTGAGTATTCAGTATGTCTTTGCGTTCCATACCTTTTGAATCAACTGCCAAAAAGCAGGAACAAAGTATTCTTGGATGCTGATTGACCGTGCAGTTGTTACACCATTTGACAACGGTGCACCGCAAGTCCCAAGCCCAGAGCCACACCGGACCCCTTTTGCTACGGAGCCTCCACACGCACCCAGGGTTCCCAAAGGTGCTTCCCCGGGAAGAAATGGTCCGTCATGACCTCTCGAGCTGAAAAGGATCCTTCTGCGAGGACCTATTCTTGGCTGTTCAAGGGCAGAATTTGGGAGTGCGATGCCACCTCCATGTCGGCATCGCCAAAGAACTCCTTCCAAATGCAACTTGCAAATGCCAAGGTCTTCCTGTAGGGACTGTGGGGCCTTCTCTTTGTTCTGCTAGGCTCCGAAAGCTCGGTATGCGAACAACTTAAACAGAAAGCTTTCCCCAAAGGGTAGATCTGAGGATTGTTCTACATTTCTTTCCCGGATTTGTCGGGCCTTGGTTGGGTCACCCAAGAAAACGATGTCAGCGTCCACGACCAGCACCCGAAGCCCAAAGCTCGTGAGGGTGAGCATCAGGTACCATCCTCAGCTCATTGAAGTTCATTGACGTGCTCACCTTAAGAGGCGTGGCGCCTTTGGCCTTTACTGCGTGGGACGCCTGGGATCCAAAGTGTGCATGGTGCCATAATGCGTCCATGTCGCGCATCTTCCAGATGTCATCCTTGAGGTCCCTCGAGCGGCACGGGCCCGCCTGATTGCGGTGGACAGTTCATGTCCAGGGTCAAGGCCAAACTCCGCCGAGGCCCCACCTCCACCTAAGGCGTTTGGGGGGAAATTAAACAATTGAGCAGCCCACCTCCCTCACACCCCTACATCCCCGCTCCCTGACAACCCCAGTGCCGGTGGCCAAGGTCTCCCGTTTCGCGGGACCCGTTCCCACAAAACCTCCGGCACAAAAGTTGGGTTTTCGATGTGTTTGATGGTCCCTGGCCCAGAAAAAACCTCGATTTCCTGCTCCGCGTGGTTGTGGTCTTACATTGTTTGGGGTGCACCCCCCCGCGCCCCAGATTTGCCAAAAGAATGATCCATGATCCACCGTGACAGCCCAAAAACCCCTAGAAGCGGACGAGACCGTGACAGCCCAAAAACCCCTAGAAGCGGACGAGACCGTGACAGCCCAAAAACGCCTGGAAGCGGACGAGACCGTGACAGCCCAAAACCCCCAGAAGCGGACGAGACCGTGACAGCCCAAACCCCCAGAAGCGGACGAGACCGCGACAGCCCAAAACCCCTAGAAGCGGAAGACGCCGTGACAGCCCAAAACCCCCAGAAGCGGACGAGACCGTGACAGCCCGAAAACGCCTGGAAGCGGACGAGACCGTGACAGCCCAAAACCCCCAGAAGCGGACGAGACCGTGACAGCCCAAACCCCCAGAAGCGGACGAGACCGTGACAGCCCAACCCCCCTAGAAGCGGAAGACGCCGTGACAGCCCGAAAAACCCCAGAATCGGACGAGACCGTGACAGCCCAAAACCCCCAGAAGCGGACGAGACCGTGACAGCCCGAAAACGCCTGGAAGCGGACGAGACCGTGACAGCCCAAAACCCCCAGAAGCGGACGAGACCGTGACAGCCCAAACCCCCCAGAAGCGGAAAACACCGTGACAGCCCGAAAACCCCTAGAAGCGGACGAGACCGTGACAGCCCAAAACCCCTAGAAGCGGACGAGACCGTGACCGCCCAAAACCCCTAGAAGCGGACGAGACCGTGATAGCCCAAAACCCCCAGAAGCGGACGAGACCGTGACAGCCCAAACCCCCCAGAAGCGGAAAACACCGTGACAGCCCGAAAACCCCTAGAATCCCTAGAAGCGGACGAGACCGTGACAGCCCAAAACCCCAGAAGCGGACGAGACCGTGACAGCCCAAAACCCCCAGAAGCGGACGAGACCGTGACAGCCCAAAACCCCCAGAAGCGGAAAACACCGTGACAGCCCGAAAACCCCTAGAATCCCTAGAAGCGGACGAGACCGTGACAGCCCAAAACCCCAGAAGCGGACGAGACCGTGACAGCCCAAGACCCCCAGAAGCGGACGAGACCGTGACAGCCCAAAACCCCCAGAAGCGGAAAACACCGTGACAGCCCGAAAACCCCCAGAAGCGGACGAGACCGTGACAGCCCAAAACCCCCAGAAGCGGACGAGACCGTGACAGCCCAAAACCCCTAGAAGCGGACGAGATCGTGACAGCCCAAAACCCCTAGAAGCGGACGAGACCGTGACAGCCCAAAACCCCCAGAAGCGGACGAGACCGTGACAGCCCAAAACCCCCAGAAGCGGACCAGACCGTGACAGCCCAAACCCCCAGAAGCGGACGAGACCGCGACAGCACCCAGACCGTGACAGCCCAAAACCCCTAGAAGCGGACGAGACCGTGACAGCCCAAAACCCTCAGAAGCGGACGAGACCGTGACAGCCCAAAACCCCAGAAGCGGACGAGACCGTGACAGCCCAAAACCCCCAGAAGCGGACGAGACCGTGACAGCCCAAAACCCCCAGAAGGACGAGACCGTGACGGCCCAAAACCTCCAGAAGCGGACGAGACCGTGACAGCCCAAAACCGTGACAGCCCAAAACCCCCAGAAGCCGACGAGACCGTGACAGCCCAAAACCCCCAGAAGCGGACGAGACCGTGACAGCCCAAAACCTCCAGAAGCGGATGAGACCGTGACAGCCCAAAACCCCGTGACAGCCCAAAACCCCAGAAGCGGACGAGACCGTGACAGCCCAAAACCCCAGAAGCGGACGAGACCGTGACAGCCCAAAACCCCAGAAGCGGACGAGACCGTGACAGCCCAAAACCCCAGAAGCGGACGAGACCGTGACAGCCCAAAACCCCAGAAGCGGACGAGACCGTGACAGCCCAAAACCCCAGAAGCGGACGAGACCGTGACAGCCCAAAACCCCAGAAGCGGACGAGACCGTGACAGCCCAAAACCCCAGAAGCGGACGAGACCGTGACAGCCCAAAACCCCAGAAGCGGACGATACCGTGACAGCCCAAAACCCCAGAAGCGGACGAGACCGTGACAGCCCAAAACCCCAGAAGCGGACGAGACCGTGACAGCCCAAAACCCCAGAAGCGGACGAGACCGTGACAGCCCAAAACCCCAGAAGCGGACGAGACCGTGACAGCCCAAAACCCCAGAAGCGGACGAGACCGTGACAGCCCAAAACCCCAGAAGCGGACGAGACCGTGACAGCCCAAAACCCCAGAAGCGGACGAGACCGTGACAGCCCAAAACCCCAGAAGCGGACGAGACCGTGACAGCCCAAAACCCCAGAAGCGGACGAGACCGTGACAGCCCAAAACCCCAGAAGCGGACGAGACCGTGACAGCCCAAAACCCCAGAAGCGGACGAGACCGTGACAGCCCAAAACCCCAGAAGCGGACGAGACCGTGACAGCCCAAAACCCTCCAGAAGCGGACGAGACCGTGACAGCCCAAAACCCCAGAAGCGGACGAGACCGTGACAGCCCAAAACCCCCAGAAGCGGACGAGACCGTGACAGCCCAAAACCCCAGAAGCGGACGAGACCGTGACAGCCCAAAACCTCCAGAAGCGGACGAGACCGTGACAGCCCAAAACCCAGCCCAAAACCCCAGAAGCGGACGAGACCGTGACAGCCCAAAACCCCCAGAAGCGGACGAGACCGTGACAGCCCAAAACCCCAGAAGCGGACGAGACCGTGACAGCCCAAAACCCCCAGAAGCGGACGAGACCGTGACAGCCCAAAACCCCCAGAAGCGGACGAGACCGTGACAGCCCAAAACCCCCAGAAGCGGACGAGACCGTGACAGCCCAAAACCCCCAGAAGCGGACGAGACCGTGACAGCCCAAAACCCCAGAAGCGGACGAGACCGTGACAGCCCAAAACCCCCAGAAGCAGACGAGACCGTGACAGCCCAAAACCCCAGAAGCGGACGAGACCGTGACAGCCCAAAACCCCCAGAAGCGGACGAGACCGCGACAGGGCAGCCGGGGGTCTCTTTTTCCCGCATTTGCAAACAGAATGACCCGAGGGTGTAGGCCTAGATCTCCTTTCCATTTCGGCCTTGGTGTTTTTCGAACAGGAATAACGAAAGCAACAACCAAAAACCTGGAAGTTAAAGCATAAAGCAAAATCAAAAACAAAGAACGCCGGAGACAAAGAAGACACTGTTTGGATAACAGAAAGACCGAAGGTAAGAAACCTGAACCAACAACGTCAAAAACAAACCGCACAACAATCATGCAAGAGGTAGAACATGAAGTGGCGCACATAAGGAGGCAACAGCAACTCAAAAGGAAACAGCAACGAAAACACAAAACGAATAAGTAAACAACATCTCGGAGAAGCATCACAAAGTGCATAACAGAACCAGGAGGACGGCAGACCAGAGAACCAACAGACCAGGGCCCAGGCCGTAGACGGTTGCAAACTTTCTAGTTCTGAAATGTAGAACTGAGTCTTTTGACCAGGAGGCTGTCTCAAAGAATCGCACAAGACTGTTCGCCCCAGAGGCCTACAGAATTTCAGGACCCTATGCCCAACAACCCTCCAACCAGGCTCTGTGACTCTGTGAGAATCGGCACCTCGCAGAGCACGGAGTTGAATCCGTACTCCTGCATGACCTGCCGTTGTCCACCACACAGAGGCGCACTCGGGGAGCGTTTTGGGAGTAGACCATCTCATCTGACTTGGTGCATCTTAGTGTGCTTTTTGCTTCAAATGAACTCGTAACTCACGCCGCAGAGCGCCCAGTTTGCACATTTATGCACGCGCCGTCCGGAAACACAAGAATTGATTCCCTGCTTCCAGCACCTTGTGCGCGACAGTGTCCATGGAGATGTATACGAATTTCTTCTCCAGGTGCGGCGCCTGCGGCGCAAAGACGCAAACATCATGTCCGCGCACAACGAACTGGAAAGGCCGCGGCATGCTTGCGGATGGACAAGGCCAAATTGACTGCAATGTCGGTTCGGCTCCCTTTCTCACCTTGCATCCACACGCGGGAAATCTGAAGCGCCAAGCACACTGCCGCACGCGTCACAAAACGAATTCGCAAGTAGCCCGTTGTGTCCTCAGAGTTCTAGAGTCCTTGTGCCACATGTTTTCCAGGACTTGCAAGCATTTTGGGTAGGCATGGCAGGTGCCAGTGTTCAATGATCTGTTGCTGTTGCATGTTTTCCAGGACTTGCAAGCGTTCGGGTAGGCCTCAGCCGAAGTCCGATGCCCTTGCAAGTCTCCCGTTTCTTCTCCATTTGGCTCCTCCACCGCAGCTTCGTGCAGGTGAGGTGCTTGGGTCCGCCGGCGCACCGGTCGTCCAGCTGAGGAGCACCAACTTCTCAGGACCTTCAAAGGAATGCAACAAAAATGCCCCACTTAGCGTTTTACGCCCCACTCTCGGTTAAAATTGCACTCAGTAGCCTGCAGGGTATCCCTGGAGTGCCACCCCCATGGAATCCCGAAGGGCATCCCTGGAGCGCCCGTCTCCAAGAAAATCCGGCGGAGAATCCTCCACTTTCTGTGCCGCCCCAACGCAGCCCCATCCAAACAGAACCAGATTGGGCGAATGAAAATGGAATCATTACTTTAGAAGCCCCTCTTTCTCTATCTTTACCCAGCCAGTAGTACGCTCAAAAGCCCTTTCTGAGCCTTTGGGGAGCTTAACGGTGGTTAGCTGCTAGATGCCTTGGGCAAGCTGGCCGAAGGTTCAGACCAGTGTCGTCTAAGACGACCCTGTCTTGGACCTGCACCTATTCTTTCCCTGCCCCATAAACTACAAAAGCATCATTGAAGCAACAGCTGCGTTCTAGAGCCAATGGTGGCGATCAAAGAACGTGCCCGAAATACTGTAGCTGCTGTGTGTGAGTGGTAGTTGTTGTCTTTAGGGAAATGCCCTTTTCACACATATGTCACATATGCGGTTGTTCCTAGCATGTATGAGACGACGCAGCTGTGGTCCACACCTGCGATTTGCTTGAAGTAATCTCCAGGGAGGGGCAGCAGCATCCTGCAGCACTGCAGTGACTGCAGTGGGTAGCGCAAGGCCCACTGGATCCCACAAAGCGTCTGCTTGACCATCAGCAAAACGCACAACCTTTGCTCTTGGCACGGTGAAACTCCAATCTGTCGCACGTCCCCATGGCCTTGGCGTTTTGGGACGTGCTTCTGAAAATAGTTACAACTAGCGGTGCGGCACAAAGCCAGGCGGCCAAGGCGCTTGCTGGCCTCTAGCCGCTGGCTTGGTGAGACATTTCCGTGGTTCTGAGAGCGGCTAACGTGCCCGCTACCTGCTGTTTTTTCTGCAAGATCGCCATTTGAAGCCTGCTCACAGTCATGTGGAAACTTAACCCGGGTGCGATCATGCGGAAACAACACATCTGTCGATCATCTGTCGGTCCTTATTGTTGCATCGCTCGCGTGCACTACCTAACACTATACGTAAGTGACAACCAAGCCGCGATGACCTCAGGTACATCACAGCGGCGGCACTCGCGTGCGAATTCGATCGCTCGGACAAGGTCATTGCACGTCTCACTTTGCAGCACATTGGGAAAAGGCCTGCTCAAGCATCACACCTGCCTCAAGCACCTATTGCCTCCAAGGTGCATGCTCTAACTTGCAGTTGCACCGGTCAGTTGAATTTTGCAGCATCACATGCGCGAAGGATCACCCTGGGACGGGATGTTGTGCGTCAAGCCGGTCAAGCACTGACCACGCCGCTGTACAATGTTTGCCCGAGGCTGCGTCTGCCTGGATTGTGCATGACAAGCAGGCCTTTATGTGCCGGCATTGTAAAAACGACCCTAAACTTTCCGTCCTGCCTGGCCGCTGTGGGGGGGTGCAGACGAATTATCTTTTGATATTCCTGCTGGCTACCGCGAAAAGGGCGGCGTTCAAAATTACGAGAGGCTGCAGCGCAAGGTCTGAAGAGGGAAAACGTTATTCTCACGTCGGTGACTCGCTCTCCGATGAGCTTGTGCTGTGGATGGCCACTTTATGCCAGGCGGCATGTCTGTCCTCGATCGGGAGACTTACACCAGGAAAGCAATACTCAAGTTACAGAGCACGCAATTCCTGCCGATATTGCCGAGAACGGTCCCTGGGGTACGTGTAATGCCCCATGCCGTAGAAGAAGAAGCCTTGGACGATGGGACTCAACTACCTTGAGTCATGTTGAATAAACACTGTGCCGCTAATCTGACTGTGCAGGATGCTGCAGAGCTTGGAAAATGCAGCCATGGAGCACACTGTCAAGGCAACGGCCGAGAGGACAAAGATGCCCTGGCCCAGCTTCATGGCATTGTCAGGAGAACAGTCCTGCAAAAGGCTTGTAACTTGTCACCATACTTCCCGAAACGAGTGTGAACAGTGTGAGGCTGCTCTCAAGACATCTAAAGTCCTGTGAGTTCGCTTCTTCGGCGTTGAAGTGGAAGACATCATCCTCGGGCAGAAGTCTTGTTGCCAAACCACATTAAGCTCCCTCGCTGTGCCCTGGCAACTTCAAGCCCCGCTTCTTTGAACTCCAGGCGTCCGTGAGCCAGCCCACAATTGGCTGTCCCAGTGCTCCCAGGGTGCCTTCGCCAGGGCTGCTCTTGCCCTGGTTTTTTTCGTTTTGTTTGCCAGCTCTCCAAAGCGCAATCATGCTGATGATAAGCAAAAAAACAGCACAACACGCCTTCTACAACCCGGTCCAGTGCGAAGACATAGCTGTACGACTCTGCGGGGACAATGTCGCTGAACATCTTGTTGTTCATCACTTGACACCAGGAAATCATCGTGCCAGTGAGCAAAAAAATCATGCCAAAAACCACGGAAGTCCCAGAACTATCGCGATCAAGGCTGCCTCGTCAACATCCCGGCCCATCACATGTTTCAACTCTGGCACGGAAACTGCCCTGGCGAAGGAACGCTGCAACCGAATAAGTTCGCTGCCGAGTCCGAAAAGGATTGTGGCAAACATCGGCAAGGATAGGAACACAGCCACTTGTGCCATTCCTGCAGGGCCAGACACGCACGCACGGACGCGCACGATGCGCACTCGCAGCATCATGCGCTGGCCCTTACCTTTGCAGCAAAAATTGGCAAACTGCAAAAACCATCAAAGTTTGAATTTGCGGTGCGAACCCGTCCATCCATGATCTAGGACACAACACAAACACACACCTACTTGCTAGATTGCTGAATTATGTGACCTGTCTACCACCGTATGGGAGATCCAAGCATCCCTGCCCTCCCGCCATCCTGGCGGACCGTGATCTGGAAAGCGCCGCGCGACGACATCCAGAAGCACACCTGCAAACATCCCTCAGCGCGCGGTTGGCTTGGAAATCATGCCCGGATGCCGACAAACCTGCCTCCCACAACTCCCGAAAGGGCCGTTCCGATGTTGAAGCACGCGATGATAGCAGCCGCCTTGACCGGGGCAGGATTGTGGGACAAGACCATGGTGCCCCCACAAGGGCCCCCTGTGCCTGTGAATGTGTGAAGCAGGTCAGCTCCAGCCACATGGTGAGGTAGGTGAAGGCGAACCAAGGCGCAGTGCCAAAGACTCCTTCCGGTAAACATCGGTGCTGGCAAAGCAAAGGCCACGGCTCTTGGATTTTGTGGGCATCCTTGGCCCATGATGATGACGAATGTTGGAAGGCAGACGATGCGCTGAAGCTTCGGCCTTGAGGCCAAGAAAACCACGCAGAACCGAACGCTGGAACAGGGCCCGGCTTGACCAAGGGTATCGGCACTTCAGGAACTTCAGGTGCTTGTCACCTCAGGTGCCCGCGTCTCTTCGCAGACGATGGCCAGCATGCCGCGAGGATCCTCGTGTTCACGGTGGTCGGTGACCTGCGCTTTTGCTTTGCCTCCTGTTCAATGAATTTTGGGAGTCTTCTGATGAATCTTTCGGACCAGCACACGGCGTGTCAGTGTCAACACCGAACGCACCCCGACTGCATCTCTCCCCCGTGTCGCGCCAGAAGAAAGCAGAGTGCGCCCACCATGGCACTCAAGGCAGCCACGATGAGCAGGGCACACCTTAGCAGCCCGGACTGGTGCATGTGGCTGCAAGCGCAGGGCGGGCAGGCAACTTGCAAAGTTTCATGCTCTTTTGAAACAACTGTGGTTCGTATTTCAGGGCATTTATTGCGAGCTAGATGTTGCCGCCGCCGAAAGATGACAACAATGATGAGGTTGTATTGGACACGTTATTCGCTCTAGCGATTCCTGTTCTCCATCACATTCCAACGAGGGCCAAGATTCTGCCAGCCAGCCATCGACATAATCTGGTAGGAGGCCATACAAGTTGCCAAAGCTGTAAAAACCTCAAGACATGTTCTGACACAAACTAGGCGTGGCATGCGTCGGGCATGTCAACTTCTGCGTGCAGCATCCTCACTCATTTTCAAACCCCTGACCTCTCGTCGGAAAGGAAGCTCTTGTCTGTGCAACAGCCAACGACTGGTCCTCCTGTATGGATCTGTGCGGGGAAGCCGTCTCACTGCTGCCTTTTCTGGGCGCACATTGCGTCCAAGGCTCGGTTTGCCCTGTGTTGCCGGTGAACTGCAGGAAGCCGAATGCCTTTCCGCGACCTGTTTGAGCAGCGCCTCTTGCAATAACCGTTCCATGCTCGTATAGTTATAGATCAGCCAAGCAAGTTATACACAAGCATACTGTTAAGCCATGCAGGAATTACGCTTTGTTTTCCGACTGCAGAGGGCTCGGGACGTTTCAAAAAACTCAACAGGCCGAACTCATTCATGTCATCCCGTTGATGATTACACCCGCCCTCGCCAAGTACCGGCTGGGGATGAGGCGGACACACACACACACGGACGGAAAGCAGAGTGAACAAACTGCGTGATTGTCGGCCTCGCCTTGCGGTGGACTGGATGGCTGCATCGCAGGAGGTTAACACAACAAGAGATTTGCTCAAATGCGAAAAGGTCACAAATGCACACCAGAGCAAGTACTCGCGGGTCGCTACCAAAAGCAGCGCCAACAGGCACCCACAAAACCCGACGCGCCACAATTTGCAGAGCGAGGATGCAATCGGCACGCTTTAGGCACCAGAACTCTCAGGTGGGATTGACGGTGCTAGTAATTTTGAATCGGAGTTGTCACTGAGTGGCGAGTCGACGAGTCCGGGATGAGCGCGACCATAAAGCAGCAAAGAGTCGCGGCCTGTGCGACAATGATCGGAGTGGCCTACAGCACGCAGACAATTCCACCACCCACCATACGAGCTGTTGTCGTCTGACTTGGGCTTGGATTTGGCTTTCACCTTGGCCTGGCTGTGGCCGACTTCGCAGATTTTCTACTTGCTTTCATATCTTGGGCCCAGAGTGGTACTGCATGGAGCCGTCGCATGAAGACTGATGACATCATACGAGATTTTCATAACACGTCAGCAGCTCAGATCTTCACGCTTGTGCCACCCGATGGACTGTGTGACTGTGCCTGCTGAAAATTGGCACTGATCGATGACCGGAACCGAATGAAATGGGAAATCGGTGTGTGATATATTGATCTCTTCGCTTGCGGAATCGAGGCAGCTGTCTATACCATGTCAGTGGGCCCATGTGCAGAGCACATCGGCTACCCTCCTGATTAAATGATTCGTCCAAGAGTTTACCGCTTCTTGCACGAGAGAGGTGCACGTCCATCAGGACCCAGCGGATGTCCAAGCTCTCTTGCAAGATGCAGTAAACTCTTGGACGAATCAGGAGGGTAGCCGCTATGCTCTGCGGATTGCCCCACTGACGCTGCTTATTATACAGCTGCCGCGATTCCGCAAACACGAGATCACTATATCAAACGCTGAATTCCCATTTCATTCGCCTCAGCTCATCGATCTGTGAGAGCGCCAATCTGTCAGCAGGAGGGCTCACCTCGGGGGATCGTTTCACTTTGATCTTGCTCAGGACGGGGACGGCACACCGATGATGGTATCCGGGCTGCTAAGTGCAATGATGTGTCAAACACAGTCTCTGAAAATAGTTGCCTGCTTTGTGCACTGAGAGGCGAGTGATTCTATTCGCTTGCCAGCTTTGTAGGGCAGAGCCCCTCGTCTTCGGACATCAATGCGTCTTCGGTTGAACGCGGAAACAGTGAATGCGCGAGCGCGCGGCCCGCTCAACTTTAGCCAGATATGTTCGGCGAGCCGGGACAAGATCATCCTTGATGTTCTTGATCCAAGCGGCTGTCTCTTCGACTGACCACTGAATGCCGGCAGGGGACCTCAAATAGATTTGAAAGCCTCACAAACCTCTAGCCAAACTGCGCAGCGCTGGCGGACATCATTGGACGAATTAAGTAGTGGAAGTGGAGACTGCAGCCTTGAACAGGCAGCATCGCAGGTTTCATCTCGATATAAGCGTCTTGTCAAACACCATCTGCACAAGGCGGATCAAGCGGCAAGGCCGTTGGGCCCGCTGAAATCATTTGATCACTTGTGGATGTAGACGGTGCAGTAGTGAAGGAGCTCTGTGCTTCAACGCCCCACTCCCATGGAACCAACTCCCGAGCCTCAGACCGACCTTGATTTGGAAGAGCAGCGGATGAGGAGATGGCACATGCGAAGATCGTGAGCATTGAGCCCCTGCTGGAAGCATTGAAGAACGAAATGATGGTCCCGATCAAAGCGATCCAGGCCATCAAACACAAGCTTGACAGCTGGCCCCTTCAGTTATGTGGCATTTTGTGGCTTTTGCCATCGTTTCAGCTTCTGGCTCGGTGGACCCGCTGTAGCACTGATTGAGACATGCTCGAGGGCGTTCTCTCGCGGTTGAGACTTGAACGCTGCAGCGGTTTTCTCCCAGTGAAGGAACCTGAAGTCATCACCTTTCATCCTCACCTTTCGTACACTTGCCCTTCTTGTAACAATACAAACTTTGTTGGTGTTCTTGAGAGGTTTTTCGACCTTGTTCGGGGATTGTGATCGCGTCTTGCGCGAAAGACACACTTGTCCTCAGATACGAGTGCTACTTAGGAAGTCATAGAGTAGCTGAGTAGCATGGGCACTTCAACTGCCCTCTGAGAATCTAGGACTACTGCTGCGTCTTGAGGAAGATCGACCTCTGTCACGGCCATCTCGGCCAGACAAGACAGCCTTTGACAATGCTGGAGCACCATGCTTTTCCCCACGGGACTTCGCCATGCGGTTCCTGTTCTTCCTAACCCTTTCCCTCGGGATTTGCTTCTGGACTGCAAAGGGACGGTGTGGGGCCGGAGGGGGAGCCATCCTTGACGTGATCGTCTATATATCTATCTCCAGGTCGTATTTCGCACGACTTGATTTGCTGATCTGGCGGAATACGACTTCCTGCGGGACTCGACTCATAAGTGCGATTGCTCTCCCAATCGCCTGTGAACGAGGTTTGGTCGTCTCCTACGCCTACGCGAACCGACCGCTTCACTTGTTTCAAAAGTTGCTCAAAACAGAAGGATGCATGATGGCGGGAGTCCACTCAAGGCTTGGGAGTTTTTGCTTTGCGAGGCAATGGCAACCATGTCAACATGCACTATGCCGTTACAAAGTTCTCCGTGAGCAGGCAAAATCAGGAACTCGGCCCGCTGCTGTGCACGTTGCTCTTGTCAGCGACGAGGCTGAACAGCAGGGGCAACACAATTCCCAAGCCAACGCCATTGAGAGCCTTGCGAGGGAAAACAGCCTGCTCGCCTAGACATGAACGGGTTTCTGCAAACCTCCTACTGACTTTTGGATCAGAGGAGATGACGGGCATACTTAGGCCAGGAAAAGCCCGCTGCTGCATCCGCCATGCTACTCTGAAGAAGATCATCCAGGACAGGCTTGGGGAGAAGGTCACTCCGATCAGCGCAGATGCCCAAAAAACGGCCCCCAGGCACACCAGCAAGGGGCGTGGCCTCAGAAACTCGGCAAGGCCACGCCCACTTCATCGCACTGTGATGTGCTGGGCTCGATACAATTTGTCGGCAAGGAAGCCCGAGGGTAAAGCGAAGATCCTGAAAACATGCAGTGGGAGAGGCTTTCAGTTGAAATCGCTCGCAACCATTGGCTTGATATTGTGAAACACGGCGAAAGACGAAGGCATGCAAAAACCATGGAAAAACCCAAAGCTCAATCAAGGAAGCTTCAAAGTTGCCCTGGCCGCCACTTAACATCCAAACCTCCACAACTCCCTACTCAGCTACTCGCTCGAGAGAATTTTAAAAAAGCGTCGACTCGAAGATGCCCCGCACCAGGCCAAGGGATGCGAGGTCCTCGCGTTTTTTTCACGGCAATGGAAACATTCTTGAGGAAACGATGATTTAACTATGAAGAACTCCCGATAGTCTGAGCGCTCGGAACTGGTCACTGTCACGTCCTTGGGCGAGGCGTCGAGATACCTGGCAATCTCCTGAGCTTGGTGGTTTTCAAGGGTGAAGCTTTGGAATGTGGCTGAACTTGTGGTGACAGCACAATTGACGGAGAAACCGCCACCTGGCCATGTGCGATGGCGATATGCATGGTGTTCCTGGTGGTGTTTCTGCAATTTCTGCTGGCAGCAAAACCGTGCACGGCAAGTGTCTCTATAGACTGCGGGCAGAACCAAATTGTCGGTACTCCACATGATCATAACCTCCAAGGATTAGCATGACTAAGCGGACTTTGGCTTCAGGAAGGCCGCTTTGGAAAGAACTGCATCGAACTGAGTGCATGGCAAGATTGAGCACGACCATTTCTACGAGCCATGACTGCCATTTCCCCGCAGCGTCCTGCCGAAATCCAGTGTTTCCTTCAGTGATTCAGTTTCAAGCTTCTGCTGGTTTCAGGTTCTCAGGTTCGTCAAGGAACACATGAGATTGAAGGACTTCTCTCTGAATGTCTGACTGTCCCCGCTTGAAGGCTCCGAATCGGACTCCGTTCCATGAGCCTCCACCTGGCAAAGCAGGATGCAATGAGTCAAAATGAGTCAAAATGAGTCAAGCCGGGGCTAGTTGATGACACTGGGAAGCGCCAAACTCGTCTCGGAGTCTGTGCTGCCACACGTCTTGGACACATTCGACATGCTCGTTTGAGTGCTACATGTCGCAGGGGGGACCAGACATGGTGCCGCGTGGCTTGAGCCAGGAACATGCCACAAAGAATGAAAGACTCGTGCGTCCAACGCAACGTGACATCGACAGATGGGCTTGTGAAGCTGTTGGACCGCAAGATGCCGACTGAGCGCCTGTGGCATCATGCCTCCGTTGAGGTTTCCGGCCCCAGCACTGCGTCACGCTGCCTCATGACAAGCATGGGGGTCATCGCCGAATGCTTGCAAGCCTCATCTACAGATGCCTCCACAAACTTGGCGAAAAAGTCTTTGAATTCCTGCAAGTCCACCTGCGCACAGGGATGCCGCGACAGTTGGAACAGCAAGTGGTGAACTTAACTGAACACTGCTTATGCAAAACCAAGGCCAATGAAGGTCCATTTCCCGTCCTGTCCGTCAGCATTTGTGTCAGCTCTCCACCACAAAGCTCCGATCTGCGTTTGTGTAACGTCCGGGACGTGGGTAAGCAGAAAGTTCGTGAACACCTCGGCTGACCATCGTGAGGCGCAGGCAACGGCTTCTGCGCAAGTTGCTGCCAACGAAAACACTGTGGGTCAGAGCGAGGCACAAGCGGTGAGATGGCGCCAGGCCCATTCCAGCCGCCCAGGTTGCGAAACAGGGCTGCAGGAGTCTCTTTGTTCGACTTCTTTACCTTTTACACTTGATGAAGCAAGAGCCAGGTGAAATGCTCATTCAAGGGAGTCTGCACCACTCAAAATGAAAAGAACTCAAAAAGCAGGCGGCCTTTTTGCAAATGATCCGTAGTTGTTCTTCAAGAGGAAGAGCCTCGAAGCGGTGCCGGCTTTGCCGAAATCGACGATGAAAACAATTTCTCTGCAGCTCCGATTGGTGTCCAGCGCACTTGCGCTGGCTTGTCGGCGACTTCCCCCGGCCGAGGGCCCTGCAGGAGCAGACTTGGTGTTGCCTGCATTGGCCTTCGCCGCCGAGGCCGTGTTTATCGACAACTTCCTGAGCTTTCCAAGTGCAGAGCATTAGGGCCAAGCCAAACAACACCTGACTGCATGTGAATGCTGCAGCTGCCCCGTCAAAGGTGGTGCATTCCCATCAACACTTGGACTGTGAGCCGTCTCAGGCCGTCTCAACGGGCCCCAACGCAGAGTCTTCGAAACAGAACCCTTTGGAAAACAAGCGTGAGGACGAAGCCAAATCAAAGACGACTGCGACAGCCTTCTTTATATGTATAATTTTCTATATTATGTATATTAGAATCCATTATCCTGACCTTTTGCTGCCTTCCGCTGCATTCTATTTAAGTCTGTCCTTGGATGACCCGTACAGCCAGGCTGATGAATCTGCCGTGGCTCTTGGTGAGTGACGTCAACATCCTGCCAGAAAACTGCTTGCATTCAGCAGCAGGAGCCCGATCAACAGAATTGTCTTCAATCAAGCAGCTTCCCGTTTAAAACATATACGGGAGGCGCTGCCACCCCACACAGGAGTTTCACATCATCGTGCGAAGATGGGAACGCGGGTCTAACGATTTCGATTCAAAGCAACTCGCGCCGGCCGGCGCCATCCAAACCCTCACGCCCTGGTGAAGAACAAGAACCCCATCTACAAACACGTGCCGGCAGGATAGTCCAAACAGGCCTGCTGGCGGCTCTGCCTGTGTCGGTATTCTCCTTTTCGGTCTTATAGTCCTTTAAGAACCTGCCAGATGGGACCCACATGGAATCTAGGCAGAAAAGCGGATGTCCGAAATCCCCTTGCAACGGGCCGGATGCTGCAGATGCGTGCAGCATCGTGCACCCTATGTATGCGGGAGATGAAATCGTTCAGGATGCACAAAACGAAAGCGCTGAAGGCAGAGCAGTGCAGAGCAGAATTCTCCGGCGCCTGTTTGTGGCCCTTTCTGCGTGCTGCTGCGCGGCGTCCTGGAAGTCCTTGTTCTGTTTCACCTGCGTCAGTCCGACCCGTCTGCCTCCACTCACCCCCACCTTTTCAATTGCAACCCTGTCAAATGGCTTCTTGCCGTAAGAACAAGTGAAGGGTCGCCCCTTAACACTGCCCCTTTGTTTTTGCTTGAAAGGTGGAACGGGACGGCAGGAGGGGGGGTGAATTCACTTGAGAGCGAGCGAGCGGTGGGAAAGCAGAAGGCTTGAAACCTCGAGTGTTGGTTTTGCATGCTTTCGCGATTAATGCTTCGAGGAAGTAAGCGATTCAGCGATGCAATGTCAGCCGGCCCGGCCTGTGGGGAGCGCGTCAAGCCAGTGCAACCCCTCCTTTGGATGCGACCACTGGATTCCTGTTCCGTTTTCTGCCGTCCCACAGACCCCCTCCCGACATTTCCTGGAGAACCCCCCTTGACCCTATAGGCCTTGCACCAAGAAGCAGGCGGAGCGCTTCAGGAATTCCTTTCAAGTCACGGCACAAACCGTTCGGCTTCAGCCCAAGCCTGTCCGCCCAGTAAAGGCATGTCGCCAAATTTGTTTTGAGACTTAATCTTCTGTCTGTGTACACTGTGTGCCCTGTGTGCCCTTCAGCAGCAGCCTAAGAGTGTTGCGACTTGAGCCACGGGACGGCTGAACCCTCCACAGCTCTACGCTCCGATTTGATACCTGCTCCCTGCATCAAGCCGGCGACAATGAGTGCACTAAGAGATGTTGTGGCTGTTGAGGTACTTCGCTGCTTCTTGCCGGATCACCTTGATAGCTGTCGCGTCCAATCTGCGCGTGCGCTCGCAACAGTTCGAGATGATCATTGACATGCTGCTTGCCAGTTCACGCTGCCTCTTCTGTGTCGTACAAACGCAATTGCAATGTGCTTTTCGTTTCACCTTGTCGTCCCAAACACGACATTGCCCAGTCATGGTCCTCAACTTCCTCTTGTCGGAGAAGCTGCGCCGCACTTGGTGACTGCTGAGGCTCATTAGTGTGGGAGATGCTCTCGGAGAGGTTTGAGGGTTCTTCATCTGAAAGAAAGTAATTTCAGGTGTGTAAGCAGCTTGGACTGAATTCACATTCTTCATGCTTGCAGCAAAGTTTGTACAGATCATGCTTGAAGCGGGGAGTGCGAGGAGATTCTGGTAGCCAACTGGCAGTTCACAAATCCAAGGCCAAGGGCCCTTCATAGTTCGGCGCCCGATGGCAAAAGGCGACCGCCCCTCCCTTTTCATGCTGGGCCAGGCCGCGGTGGCTGACACGGTGCAAATCGAGAGGCGGCCCGGCTGCCCAGGCAGCACGCGCAAGCGTTTCAAAATACTCGCTACACAACGGCACAAAAAAGGACTCCTGCCGATCTTGCAAAAACGTCGAAGCTTCAGACATCCCCAAGCTGCCTGGTTTAGACGAACCTGCATTGCCAGCTTGGCCTTCTTCATGTCCTGCACACACGATGGGGAGTCTGCATCCCAGCGTTGCCCAGCCCCTGGCTTACTCCCCCCCCCCCCTCCCTCTCCCCCCCCAACTGCCCTGCCAAAAACCCAGAAACGCCAAGGCCTCCTTTGCTTGGAGCAGGTTTGCGGAAGCTGATGGCCTGAGCTGCGCACACCAGGGCTCGAATCAGCGTACAACAAGCATCATGGAGCACATGCGGAGAGATGTGCAACAAAAAACACATATCGGAATGGCAGAACGGGCGTCTCTTGATCAGATTTCTTGTCCGCCGCCGCCACAGCTGGCACCTGCAGCTCGACAAGTTCTGCCACAATAACGAATCAAGTTAGACACTTGACAGTCGTTGTTTCTCAGGCCCTCACTACACCCGTGACCGAAGTCTTCTTGGCACTGCCTTTGGCCTTGGCCTTCACAACAGTCTCCAGTCTCTGCACTTCCTCCTCCTGGAAGACGGCGCAAACGTCTTCTCCCTATGCCTCTGGGCTTCACAATCAAAAAACCAGCCATTAAGAGCCATTAAGAGCCATTAAGAGCCATTAAGATGATCCCGCGTCCTTCTGTTTCAGCTCCTCTCTCTCCTTTTTGGTCAGCTCCTGGACCTGACTGAAGGACAGTTGCTGCCAGCTGCTCGGCATGTCACCAGGTCACAAGAAGTTTCAGAAGGTACGAGAGGTCGCCGTCAAGCCTGCTTCATCATCTCTTGGGTGAAGGGTGGGACGGCCTCCCGCGGGTGTGTACCTAAGACGGCAGGAAACAACCTACAAAACACCAAGCTGCAAGGTAGTGGTATCACCAACGATCTATCTACTTGCTGTCTAACCCTGAGATTAGGCAGCTTGCTTCTGCGCATGCCTTAGTGAGGGGGCGGACACTCCGGGCCATATGTGAGCCATGTCCAACATGGTTTGGCTTGCTCGGCTTGCTCCTCCATTTGCAGCTTGGAGCGTCTGCCCCACAGCCTCTGCGGATCTTCACTTGAGCAGCGATTCCCAGCCCTCCAAACGTCGGGTTTGCTTCCGTGCTCGTCTGCGAGCGAAACGGTGTCCAGTGGGGATTTGCGAATTGTCGCCACCCGAATCATCTGGGCTGGGAACTAGAAGCCTTGGCAATGGAAGGGGTGGCGATTTCCTGAGAGGAGGCATGCAAACAAGGACTTTTTTGAGACCCGTCTCGACGGCTCCACCCGGTTTTTTTTTTGCACTCGATTGGCTCAGGACAGGTAGAGTAGCAGATTGTGGCTTCAGTGAGTAGTCAGGGGATGTGTCAGGGTTCTTCCCCTCGTTTTCTCGGACTTCCCGCCCTTCTGCCTTCATGGCTCATCATGCGTTGGCCACAGAAAGGTGCGGTTCTGCAGCTAAGAAGCAGAACATCTTGAATAACGTTTCTCGGCTGCTTGCCCTTCCTTAATCAACAGGGAAAGTGATTTCGACTAGAAAACATGAATAGCAACGTCTTGCAACTGAACCGTCTTCAAGCAAGAAGCGTTCCTCCAAGTTGGGCTCCTGGGACTCTGGGTCCGGATTGTCCACGAAGATGAACCTCTCCACACGCTGCTCGAATTCCAGGGCTATCGCACCTCGGCACGAGCCTGTGCGGATTGTTTCCGACGATGGCGTAGATGTGCTTGAAGCGCCAGTTAATCTCCACTTGTCTCTGGATCCAATCATCCTTTGAGGCTGACGAAACATGCGCAAGTCGCAGCATCCCAAAGACTCGTGCAAAGAGCTGAAGCACTTCCCTCGTCCATGAGTTGTTCATCCCCTTTTCCACACAGGTCAGCAAAGGCAACACAATGACAAAAGAACATGCCGCTGCCTCATTCTGCAAGTGATCTTGAAACAGTGTCTTTCGATCCCCCTGAACCTCTGACACACCGCGCGCCCGTAGCGTAAGGGTAGATTTAATTGCATCCCACAGCTTGTAAAATGGTTGTGCGAAAGGGGTCAAACCCAACTCCTAAAACGAGGGGACTTACACCTCACGCGAAGAGGCCCCGTCTTTCACGGCCCAGCTTCTGCTTCCTCGCGACTTCGCGCATACTTGCTGGCGCAAGTGACCACAATGTACAGGTTTAGAAGGCTTTCCTGGAAGCTGCTCGCCGCAGCGATGCAAAGGTTATTGTGCGGAGTGCTTGGAACTTCAAGTGGGGTCCCAGCTGCTGCAATGTTCTAAGCCTACGTTCTGACAATAAGGTCCAAAACCTGATTTGCAGTCCCGCTCCAACCTGCGAAAGATCAGGCAACCGGTCAACAACCCTGATTTAGCACTGTGATGTTACTCTCGTCTAATCAGGTACAGGACTCGCTTTGTGTCGCACATCTGTGCCGACAACTATGAGAAGACACACGAGGTAATTGCATGGCCAAGAAGCATCGCCCCAAAGATATTCAGTGACGTAAATTAGCCGTGCCTGGCGTTGTTGCCACCATGCTCAAGTGATCAACTCAAGACTTGCTGGCAAGTGGAACTGCATGTCAACCAGCTCGCAAAGTGCGAAGAAACCGTCCGGAGCATCCCCGCTGCTCACCTTCTAGTACCACTACAGTGTTGCTGGTAGTCAGGGACAGTGTCATCAGCCAAGTGTCGATCGCATCATCGGTAATGCGGGCGTTGCGCATCACATACAGTAGGCAGTCCACTCCATGCCTTCGACTGACCAGGAACGGCAGACATACAAAGCCTTGCTGTGCAGCCTCCGCAGGCACAGCAGGGAAAACCGCATGGCTTATACGGTCCTACCGCCTAAGCAGCAAGAACGCGCAAGTTGAACAAAGATGACTTCGCCAGGTGGTCCGCCGAGCCACAAAGCCGACAGCGCCACGTCCCTGATGCTTGCCACCACCTTTTTGTCATCTTTCAGTCGGAATGTCATTTTGACAGACAATTCCCACCCCTCCCCCCCCCTCCTCCAATCAAAAGAGAAAAGGAAAGGAGAGAGAAGGCAGGCAAAGAGGGAAAAGGAAAACATGGGAAAAGACAGGGCCCTAAACCCTAAACCCTAAACCCTAAACCCTAACCCCTAAACCCTAAACCCGAAACCCTGGGAAGGTGCAGCCCGGCCTTGTCCTGGTCGATCTCCGTGTCTCCCAGGCCGATGGTGTCGAGCACAACCAAGGAGCCATCCTCAGCCTCGTACCTTTCTTTTGAATAGGGTTTAGGGCTTAGGGTTTAGGGCTTAGGGTTTCGCCACCCGCACCGCACGCACATCCAGCGCCCACTCCGCAGGGACAAGTCGAGGTCATCGGGAGAAAGACGCGCAACCCATTGGCGCGCCGAAAACTGTGGACCGGCATAGTCCCGGTTAACGTCTCCCTGCCCAGCTATTCCTCCTACACTCCAGCACAATAAGGTTCAGACCGCACTAGCGCGTTTTCAGTTAGCAGGGCAGGTGCCATATATGCACTACTCTTCACAGCGACCGCACAACTTTGCGCAGCCTGCTGGGATCACATCTTCTAGCGGGGCTGAATCGGGGAGGGCGAGTCTGCCTCCGCAGCCCGTTCGCTGCAACCTTGCTAGAACCCAGGAGAAGAACACAAACCATCCCACATGGATCCGAACGATGTAACACCTGCATCACAAGGCTGTATGCTTCACACTGCCTGGAGCGTGCCCTTTGCTCCAAACCACCCAACAAGGGTTTTTTTTTGCCACCCGACTAGCCACACCAACAAGGGTTTAGGGTTTAGGGTTTCGGCTCTCGCACTCGCACAAGGCAGGCAAGGACTCGGTCGGAGTTTAAGAGCAAGACTCAAGCAAGCAAGCTCAGGGAAAAACCTCGTTTGGGAAAAAACCCTGAGCTCCGCCGACCTGCAAACTATACAGACCAGCCAGCCTGTGCGCACACCCCACTGCCAAGAGACAAGCGGAAAACCCAACACCCCACACCACACCCAAGCCAAAACCAACCAAAAACCCAAAGCACCAACCCAAGAAAAAACCCAAGCGTCGGAGTTTAGGGTTTAGGGTCTAGGGGGAGGGAAGCGAGAGAGAATCCCCCCGTCTGCTTCTTCTGTACTTCTTCGGCCCCCCACTCTCTGTAGGATTGCTTTGCTGCCAGGAACAGCCGGAGCTTTGCTTAGGGATTTTGATTCTGGTTTAGCTTTCGATTTTCCTTTGGGGGTGATTTTGGTGTTCAAAGTCCGTCAGGGTGTGGATTGCTACTGTCGAATGCCAATGGATTTCTGCCCAGAAAACCCGCTGGGAAGACAGGACGTGAGAATCAACTCGGAGAAGAAAAAATATGTCATTGGTTTACGATCGGGTTCTTGGACAGTTGTACATTTGCAAGCTGGGCCCCTCGTCCCCAGTATCCCTGAACGGACTGGACTTCAAGACATCGGCATGACTAGCCTGACACGACTGTCAAGCAATGCATCAGGCAAAGATCTGATTCTCGTCTTCAGCAGAAACGAGAACAAAACGCCCTTGGTCTTCCAGCGCACCTTCACTAAAGAGGACGGCCCTGACGATTGTGGGCTCTTAGACCATCGGATCCGGCCATGATAACAGCTAGCGGAAGGCAGCCTGTCAGCCTCTACCACAAGAACAAGAATTTACAAGAATCTGCTGGACAACCCGGCAGTCCCACGTCTAGCCATGTGCGGACAAAAACACAGCGAACCCAGCACTCAAAACACTCACTAGTGACTAGATCTGAGGAGCCAAGACAAGGAAACCCTTGGCCTCTGCAATACCGGTATCAACCATTGCTTTCGGTTGCTTTGCCGCCCAGCTGCTTCATGATGGAATCCAGGTTCGTTATCTAAGCTGCTAGGCTCTCTGGCTGATTATTCCATGACGCGTGCCTGTTCTGCACATCTGTGTGTGGAAAGCATGCGCGTGCGAATGCACCGTGGCACACCGCTACAGTTGAGGCATGGCACGCTTGAAGTGTCGTCGCCTGCACAAGAACGCAATGGAAGTTTAGGCACATGACTCAATCATTGCACAAATGCCCCCCAAAGGATGGTACTCACTCAGCGCTTGCCAGCAGATCAAGGCTACGGTCGAGCACTAACCTTCCGCTCCCGACACGTGCCTGAATCAAAGATTTGTGCGCCAGCTATGAGATTTCCAAGGGCACTTTTGCCGGCCCCTGTCATTCCGAACATCATTACCTGAGGAAACCCATGCATGCAAACAGTAAACCGTGCTTGCTTCTCAATCACGGCGGAATGCTGTTGCAAAGAGAGAAAGTCTTCCAATGTTCATCTGTGCTCTTGGATCTCTTGGCACGGGCTCAGCTCTACAGTAACAGCCTTGGTGGGACGAATCCGATTGGTTCTGGGCTCCCGGCAGTAAGCTTGTTTCCGGGAGGGAGCACCCAGGACATCTGTCGCTCCTCTGGCTTGGCCTTCGCTTCGCCTTGCGCAGTCGACGCCGGAGCCTGCGTGGGAGCAAAGGCGAGATGCGGGTGATCACGTAGACAAGAGGAGTCCAGAGCGGAGGATGGCGATGGAACCGATAGGTCGATGGAGAAGGTGAGGGAGAAAGAGAGAGATATTGAGATTCACATATCAATATATATGTGTGTGTGTGTATGTATGTATATATGTGTATGGCGCATCTTTCTATATATGTATCTGTATATATGGTTGCATATATAGGCGGTGTATGTGCTTACTCATCTGCGAATATATCGATAAATAAACATATGGACACAGTGTTAATACTAGTATGCTGACATATTCGTGCATTAAAATGCTTGGCCATATTTTGCGGTGATATATTGATATTGTTATTTTCATATGTGTATGTGAATATACCAGTTCGTATATGCATATAACTCTGTTTGTGTTTAACTCATTTAGGTATTCATTCGTTTCTATTGCTTCCCATTACTAGGAAGCTTGAGGTTGTGCGAGGCTTTGGCTTTAGAGGCTGGCCTTACATCCTGAGCAGGCAGCGGCCTGTCTGTCCACATTCCAGCACAGCACATAGATAGGATCAAATGATATCAGATAGTTCTCACTTCAGCCGACTTCAGTTGCAGACCACGACAGAAATTTGCTGCATAGCACAAACCCTAGCCCCTCCGGCGCCTTGGCCGCCTTACCGTCCGTTATGCTGAGGGGTTCAGTCCTCTCCTCTGACGAAAACTGTTAATGAGGACAGATCGATAGCATGCAAGATGCATGTCAGGGCTTTGAAGACATGGAGCGTTTCCTCACACGATGGCACTCGACCGTACTCAGCCCTTGTTCGCTCCTGGACGATGGCCTGCACCTCTCCCCCACCGGGACTGTCTGGTGCAGCCACATCCTGAAGGTCTTGGTGCAAGTATGCCATGCTCGAGCAGCTGTGGGTGCCCTCAATCGCAGTGCCCCCAAAAAGCCTTGATCTCGCGGCACGGGCACCGCTGGCCCATGGCGAAAGGCCAAGAAACCTGTTGTCAAATGTTGGCAGTTGGGGTGGCTATCGGTCTTCCATGTTTGTGCTCTTCGCTACGCTGCATCTTATGGTGTCATGCAGTTTGTCGAATCAAGCCCTTATTCCTGCTGCCTTCCGTTTCGTAAGTCACTAGTTTATTCTCATGCTTGCCAGGGAGTGTTTGAGCCATCGGAGCACGCACATTCAGACTCGCCCCGGCTCCTGCTTTCGGCCTAGTTGCCGAGTTGATCTCTCAAGCACCAGTATAATGAATGTAGAATCCCGAAGTTCTGAAAAGTCAGGTCCTCTGCGGCACCACCTGCCGATACCTGCCACGAGGCTCCTCCTGGGCACCATGCGGGCGCACCAGGGCCCGATGCCTCATCTGCGAATTACACAACCTCTCCTTCGCAAGTGAACTTTCAAGGCATTTCTGAGGATCAAGCGCCTGAGACAACTGAGGTTTTTTGGGCTCCGATGGAGGCTCGCCCACCTGAAGTGAGCCAAGATGAGGCAAAGCGCCCGCGTGTTGGGCCAGTTGGGGTGGCAAGTCAAAAGTGGGCGCAACTCTGCTCAACCAATAACGTCTCCTTGCGGCTTTCAATTCGGCTTCAGTCAAGTCTTCGCGTCCGGCTTCAGCCGAGTCTTCACCAAATCAAAAAGGGCCGTGTTGCAACGACAAAGAGACACAAAGACACGCTCGCCCACACGCAGTTCTTGGCAAAGGCCTCCTGCGTGACGGATGCCAGAGCCTCCACACAAGGTCCACAGTCTGGCAGTCTGACCGCTGACTCGCCCATGCCCAATCTCTTAGTCGCTCTGTCAACTAGTGGCACCAAGAAATGCTTGTGGCAAGGGCCGACTTTCTGAATGGCCTGCCACAGACTGGGCGGGACGGAGCTGCTGCGTCTTTGGAAAGACTCACAGCTTTTGTTGGACCTTAAAACGGCACATTTCTTCGGTGAGATGCTATATGCTGGCCAGTATGGCTGTGAAACGCTTGGCCGGTTGGGGCACCTGCCAGCCATCGCAAATCTGTCCAGCAGCCTTCGAGGACAGAACCTGGCAACACAAGCTGCTCAGCGCAACCATGGGGGTGCTCAAAACCGACGCACCTCAATACGTGCGACCAGTTGAGATAGCATGGCATGGCACACTAAAGAGCCCCCTCCCCCCCTACCTCAGACCCTCAGGACCCTTCGTGCCGCAACTGGATTTCATTGTAAGTTTGTCTCCGACATTTTTGGCCTTCCTTTCCTGGCCATGCACTCCAGCCAGGTCAAGCTGGTCAAGCTGAGCACAGGAATGCGCACAGCTTCTGTGCGAAAACACAAGCCTACGTATACGTCTTCTGACACTTCTTGGGCATGCTGGAGGCTCTCAGCGACGCTCGCCCAGAAGCTGCAGCAAGAACAAAAACAGCTGAATGATGTCGACGTAGATGTTGATCGCCTTGTGACAGATGCGGAAGCTCTGGCAATGTCGCGATGCCGGAAACACAAGGTGCATTCAGCTGTGCGGCTGCCATGCAGTAGTCATCAATACTGAACCTGCAAATCACGCAATCTGGAGATGACGATCAGACCAAGATCACCAAGACCACAAGCTCCAGAGAGCTGCCAGCCTGAACTTGTTGTGCTTGCCACCAACGATCAGCTGGGTGTCGAAGATGACGTAGAAGGAGAAGACTATAGCTCCAAGACCAGCATAGATCATATTCCTTTGGTGCACATCATGTAACAGAGTGTAACCCAGGTACCACTGCCTAGGCTGGGCATTGACATCACCTGAGGGCCTGAGGTGCCGAGGTGCAACACCTGGAAAGCACCAGAACCTCATATGTTGACGCGGAATTGCAGAGAAGCTGGGCTCTGCTCGGAGCTCGCGGCTGAAAGTGAAAGCGGCATGCTTTGCTCTGTTTGTATTGTTCTAGAAGAGGCTGGACCATGATGGCCCTGACCATCCCAACTGGCCCGAAACTCCGAAACAGTCAAGGCTGACTCCAAGGCACTCAGAGCGCCGCACCAGCTGAAGATTGACATCACGAGGCCGAACAAGAAAAGGCAGGAGACGAGCGCAAACAGGTACGGCATGAAACCAGTGAAGTCATACCTGGACGAGATCAATTCATACCCATGGCGTTGGCACAAGTCCCACATGAAGCTCCATTCTTTCTTTCCTGTACTGCAATGTGTGCAGCAAGTGGGCGAGGTTTGGAGGGCAAAGAGGGAGAGCGCCAGCACCAGCGCAGCCTGTGTGCCCGCGAACTGCAACATGATAACTGGAGCTCAAGCACTTCCCATTGTAAGACGGAGCCCTCTCAAAACCGCGGGGCCGTGATGCCCAGAGTCACGAGAACGGACTGGACGGTGTATTGGACACAAATGAAACCTCCGTCGGCCACTATTGTGACCCCAGCCCACAGCATGCAGCACACATGTGACATGAACTGCTGCCTGTTGCTGGCACGTGTGTACTGGAAGGGCTGCGAAAGAACAAGATGTCTTGACAAGGAGCCCACCATTACAGATTCTGCAACTGTGAAGCATAACAACCTCGGTTTTGGAAGGTGGCAAGTCAGCATAGTTTCTTTATTTTCGGGTGGCAGAATCCCTGTGCCAACCCTGGTCCTCTACAGTAATCCCCCCCAAATTTTTCTTATGTCCGAAAAGGCTGCAACACAACCGCTGTTGCAAGTGGGCGGCGAATCTCCCCACTAAAGCCGGAAGCGGTCTACACAGAACACAATGCCATGAAACTCCATGAGCCGACGTCGTACGATGATATACCCATGTCCACACACCCAAACTCCTCACGCTGTGTTTCGGACACAAAGGTTGCCAATGCAGCAACCATCGACCATCGGTGCAGATCGGAACGCACATGCGCTACCATCAGGCCCCCCTTGCGGCGTACTGGTGTGTACCCTTTCCACGGTTTTCAGATCTGTGCAGGATTTCGCGAGCCTAAGACCTTTCGGATGCCTATGAGGCCCTCTCAATGGGCCACGTGGCCCGTTCACGGCGGCCCATCCCAGTCAGATCGCCGTTACAGTGGCATGTTTCGGAGCAGTGGACGTTCACGAGCAGCAGGGAAGCCGCCAACGAACAAGCTACAACATGACTGGTGCTAGGGCCGCTAGGGACAGAGGCCGAGGTTCTGATTGCCGAAAGGCTAAAGCTCTGCAAATTGAAGTCAAACCCAACCCAGAGCAACGATTGCAATATCTCGTGTCGTGCTCGTGCTGGTCAAAAACCACGATCCATGATATGAAGGGTGTTCCAACTTTAAATGGAAGTGTCTGGTAGCATCGAGGCAGGTGAAGCCTACGCAAGCCTGCAAAACAACCCACCACAAGCTGCCTGCTCTTTGTCAAGTTAGGGAGCAGCATGTAGTTTGTAGGCGTTTTCCGCATCGTATCAGGGCAGCACATGAAGACGCACATTGTGCCTTGGTGCAGCTAGAAGCACTGCATCGACTGCTTGTCAGTTCACAAGATCTGCTCAGGGCCTAGCTGATTGCCATGACCTTGGCCAAGACACACGTTGCCGAACAAATAGTTGAAACTGCTGGAAACCAACGCATCATCCGGCCCCTGTGCCCCCCCCCCCCCCCCAGCACCGCCCGCAATACACCTCCGGACCGACAGCGTTTTCGTGTCATGCAAACCGGTTCAGGGAGAGTTGAGCCCGACACCCTCAACCCTGTACGGAGCCAAATTATGGAGGGGTTCGGAGGGTTCTGATAAGGGGTGTGCTCGGGAATGAGATCCTTAACAAAAGCGGGGGGACGGATTACGTGGCAAGGCGGCAAGGCCTTAAAGGAGAAGCTGGGCACTACAAGCACGACTTCCCACTAAGAATCTGGCCATTGAGACTACCATCAACGATGTCACCAACGCAGGGTTGTACTTCACCTTAGTTCTGGGTAGATGCGGCTGTAGTGCAGGTAGCCAGCTTCTGCAAGAACTGCATTGAACAATGGTAACCAGCCAAGGAACCAGATTCGCGCCGTAGATGGTGATGAGGCCTTTGGCGAAGTCAAGAGGACGAACATAGACTGGGCACACTGCTTACTTGAGTATCTCGGAACAATAGCAGCAAGTACTTCCGAATTAACGTAACGGCCTGGCGTAGGGAAACCTGTCTCTGTTTGCACAATCAAGAAGCTTGCAATGATCGTCGTGATTGTCATCTGGACTCCAAGTATACCGTACACCTTGCGGATGAAGCCTGAAGCAGGCCGGGCATGAGTCTGCAAAAGCAAAGCCTATCAAGACACCCGTTGCTACCCAAGTCTTCAGACACATACCAGGGCACATGCCTGTCTTTTTTTGGGTCGAGTTGGGGGACTGCATGGTTCTGCATCTCAGCCTTTACATCAAGTAAGTAAACCAAGTAGCCGTGGCGGACCTCGAGGTCTTGGATGCCGGCCAACTGCTGGGGGCCTGTTTGAAACAGGTATGGGGGATGTACCATCATGTACCCCAAGCCGCTTGACACCGCCCTCCTTTGACCGTATGTATCGCTTTGGACTTTGGACCTTCACCAGCCAAGAACCTGCCTAATCACGGAAGTGTCAAGGCCCGAATTATTGATGAATTTCACAATACCCCACGTAAGACACTACTTTTCTGGCTCCTGCACAGCATATTTGCGTATTGCATACCCCAATCTCTAGCCGCTCTTCCATACGGGCCTTGACATGGAAAAGACCTGAACCCGACACCCCACAAAGATTCCAATCCCCAATCTGACTTCCAGGGGCCTCCGGTCAGGCTGCTCTGCTCCGTTGCCGCCATGGCCTGTCCAAGGAGCTGGGAGCGGGGCATGTGCTGAGCATGTGCTGCTGTGCTACCCTCTCGAATGTGCAAGAGCCGGCCGAGCCTCGGACGATTGGGTTCAATATCTGGTAGTTCTATGTAGTTTTTGGAGTGCAGGGGCTCGCACTTGAGCAGGGGTGGCTGCATGATGCCACTGATAAACTCACCGTTCAAAGCACCCTTGCTCTTTATCGCAGCATCCTCAAACTGCAGACCGTGTCACAGAGTCGCCAACATGGCCGGCCCACAAGCCACGTCCACGCATACCTCGGCAGATGCATGCTGACACGCGACATCAGGACTCCGGCCCGTTCACTTTATATACTCAGCTCCCGGCGTTGCCGCCCAACACATCTCATGCACGGCATGGGAGCTGAGTGGGAGCTGAAGCTAACGACAAGCGGGGCTGAGACTGGGACTAGCGAGGCTTCAAACATCGACTTGAATTGAATGGCTTGCATATGCCTACTCTACTGTTTGCCATACTACCATGGTATAACTAATAACTGCAGACCTGAAGGCGGACTTGCAAGGGTGCCAGCAGCAGCCTCCACTCCCGACATCTCCAGACCCCAAACCCCAAACCTTACAATCCTTCAGGGGCCCAAACGCGCAAGCGCATGCAAGAGAAGTTAACGTCTTTTGAACGCAGCGCTGCTGGGCGAACGCCGTCTTCAGAGGCAGATGGCTGGTTCTTCAGACTAGAACCGCTTGACCTAACTCGAGCGAACCGGCCAACTGTTAACAAACAAATGCTCATCTCTGCTCGTCCCACGTTTAAATCGGGCTTTGCAGGTGGCATATGTGGCTCATGTTCACGTACTCCAAGCAGCTGGACAGAGAATCAAGCATCCACTGTCAAGCATTATGGAAGCTCAAGTATAAACAAGGTTTTCCTCCAAGACCAATGCCTTCTTCGGGCAGCTAGACAAGCACATGGGATACCCCAGATCGACTTGTGCGACGTACTGATTGCGCAGCTGCTTTGTGTTCCTAAGAAAAGCGGAAGGGTAAGTGCAGTGACTTCCGCCTTGAATTCCAAGAGAAATGCGCAGGTTAGATGTCAGAAGCCTACTGCAAGCCAAGTCTCGGGAAATACGTCCACTTCGCCCAGTCTCCAGTCTTTCCCACGAAAACTGCACCAGACTTGTCTCCAGCCAGGGGCTTGTTCCTAGTAAGCAGCATGCAGCAACTCTTGTGGTTTTTTCGGCAATGCACTTCCCAGCCCGCCCTGATGCGTCCCAGCCACACAGCTTTGGAGTCGAAGTCAACAAGCGTGTTGCGAACCAGGGTGTAATCATTCACGAAAAGCTGTGCTGCCTGTGTGGCATCACCTGAGCTCAGAGCAAAACGCCCCTTCAACGGAGCGCCTTCTAAAGTGTCGGGGCCGCATTTGTGTGGGGCCAGGACTTGAGTGTGCGGGTTCCGCGCTGCATTTTGCATCTGATCAGCAGATGACCTACATAATACCAGATAGATGGGATTGCCTGAACAACAAACATGTGTGCGTGTGCGTGCGCGTCCAATTTGTTCCAGTCTAGGCACACTTCTCGAGGACCACAGGGCCTGGTTCGCTGGCACTGGCGCAGAGTCCTCGTGCAGGCTGGGAGGGTACTCTTCCGAAATGTCTCATCGCCCCAAGACATGCCCTCATATTGGGTGCAAGGGCATGCCCAGGACCCTTAGAACCACGGCCTGTAGCGATGTGCAGCAACTGGTACGAGGGCAGCAAGTCGAAAGCCTGCTCCTGCATACGACCGGACAGCAGGAATGCTAGAGCGAAAGCGATTTGAGCTCTGCACTGCTCAGCCCCAGAGTGTGCATGTCTTCGAGAAGCCAAGGTTCAGGATCCATGTAGCCATTGCGGCTGCAAGGCTGTGCCGACAGGGCTGGGCGGGGCGATCTTGGCATGAGGCAGCTTGCCGGGGGAGACCAACCGGCCGGAGCCTTTCAAGCTGTGCTGCAGATCCCGCCTGAAACATTCTCAAAGTGTCAGCTGCTGAACGACTGACATGGCCTTGGACACGGAGAAGTTGCGGAACTCTATGGGGAACCATCCATTGGCACCGATGGCCGCGAAGCCTCTCACGCTGCATCTCGTTTGGCGCCAAGGAGACCGCAGGGTGTTAGAGCTGTGGGCACTCTGCCTGTATCCATGTCCCGCACAGGGACGTTCGACAGCAATTGGCGGCCATCAAGAGCACCTTGGGCCTGCACAGGGTAACTGGATGTCACTGGACAAGCGTTCCTCAGTTCCTCCTTCTTGCTTCTTGCCTCGTTGGATGGGCCAACTTCCAGAGACAGCACGTGCCACGTGCTGCCGATGGCCCTTGTCGAGCCAGACGCAATCGGCACCGGGGCGGGTGCGGATGAGCCTGGTGCCACATGCGATGGAACCCAGCTTTGCAACCTATCCAGGACTCTACTTGAGAAAGCTTCGTTCGTTCATATTCTTTCTGAGCGAAGGGCCCTGAAGTGCAGGACCAGAGTTCAAGAGCTCCCAGTGCCCATCACGATTGATACCTTGGAGAAACTGAGGCTCATGGCAGCACGCAACGCTTTTGACCCATTGGCCTCAGAAGCCTGCAGAACGCCTGTTGACGGGCCGAAGCCCAAGACGATAAGTTATATCTGGACATGCTGAGACACCAGCGCATGATATGCATCAGAAACATCATTCAGCCACACGGGCCCACCCAAGTAGACAACGTACTCTAGTTGTTGTGCACTTGCCAACCCACTTTACCTATCCGTTTTCGAACTTACATCCAGCAGGCAAAAGCGTCGAGCATAGTATCGCATATTGGCAGCCTTTGCATCGGCTCTATCCGGATGACACTCTGCATTTATCTTGCGGGTGGCCTTTGGAAGCTTTGCCGTTTTCATGCAGCTTGGTACTTGATATGCCCGCCTACTTGAACATTCTGCTGCACTGGCCAAACTTGTATGGCGAATTCGGTGCTGTCCAACAGGCAACGAGGCTTTGGTGCAGGCTTGGCTCCAGCTGTCGATGCCTTTGGAAGGTTCAAAGCGGGTGAGGGTCTCCGCTGAAAACTGTGTGTGGCCTTCGGGACCACCGCCTTCGGAACTACAAACTTGAATGCGACTTCCTTAACTTGCGCCAGCATCCTGCTGAATCCGTTCTGTCCGGAAACTGTCGATCCAAGTGGGGTGGGGTGTGTTATGCGCACTCTGCAAGCAAGCAGGCTTTGAGTGCTAAGGTTGATTGGGTTGATTGGGATTGCACGCGACTCTCGAAATTGCTTTTCCTGGTATTTCTGCCCTGATTTGATTATGCTGCCTGTTATTGCTGCTGCTAATGGATCCATGTTTCTGCCCATCAACTGCTGCTCAAGCCGCATAAGACCACACCGTTCTTCCACATCTGATCCACTCGCGCGCCAACGCACGCAGCATCTGCAGCTGCTCCATGGGTTGCCACCGGCAGTCTGAACGACACCTGAACCTGGAAACTTCTCATCTTTTGCATGGATGGCAATGATAGAAAACTAAGCGGCAACCTCAAAAGATCGGCCGCGACTGCAGTTACCGGTGTCATCTCATATCATTCAACAGGAATCTTCTCGAAAACCCAAGGGCCTTAATGTCCTGCCACTCCCGCATACCAATGAGGGTCATAGGACCCCTGGAACCCTTGTCGGTCCAGCCGATTGGAAGGAGAGGAACCTGACGAACAAGGACGAACATAGACAGTTGCGGCATGTTATAGCATGTTGCAGCGACAAACGACTGGCTGCTGCGTTTTGTTTTGTATCTTTTGGCTTTTGGACTCTTGATTTGCTCGTCTCGCGCATGCCCACATATGAAGGCTGTGCGGCTGCGCCTGCATCATTGCAACTGTCTGAAATTGTGCAGAAAAGCCCGAGGACGGACGGGACTGCCGGACGGAACAAACTAAGATGCGGAGATGCGAACAGTTTGTTTTACATTATCGTTGGTTGGTTCAGTTTCGGAGCCTGTGCAGCTGGGACACCATCTGCCGAAGGCTTCGCTTGCCATCTTCTGCTCGATGGATCTCGAAAGAACCGATCTGATCGGCAAACCATCTGGCATGAAGTGCAATCTGAGGCCCCAAAGGTTTACGAGCCAGTTTTCACTTCTTCGAAACAGAGTCAGAGAATCTGCAAAGAACATCCAAAACGAGGCCCTGTCACCTGGCATTGCGTGAGTCCTCAGTAGTCTGGAAGTCGTCCATGTAGTCCAAGGGGAACGAAGGTGACGAGGGTGGAATCCGGGAAAGGAAGGTTCCCTTTCGACCAGTCTTTATAGTGGTCACCGTAAGCATTCCACCAATTGGTACCTTGATCGAGAACCTGGAGTCCCGGACTTGCACTGTCGAGTGCTGGAACACTGGCGGCTCGGCGTCGTCGTAAGACTCAAAGTTGGAATACCTCAACGCAACTTCATTGGGGGAAGCAGTGGCAGCACCAGTTCCGTAGTCCCAACTTTGACGACAACATGACAGAGGATGTCAGAAGCTGTTGCAGCACCTGTCAGCACCCCGCGAACTTGCAAACAAGATGCCAAACTTGAAGCTCTGGCGGCGCGTGCAAAGAAGGAGCCAGCAAGACTGTCAGCGTCTCCTGATCAAGTCATGTCTTCCGAAGATGAAGAAGAAACGGAAGAAGCGAAACTTTCCGAAACCAGTCGGCGCTGGCCTCCTCTACCTCGAAGCTTGGCAGCGGGGGCCGCGTACAGGATGCATGATCACCTGGGCTTCGAGAAGCCACAGGATTTTCGGAGCACTTTGCTCACATCAGACTCAGAACCCGACGTGAGATTTTCACGAAGTTCATGGTGAAGTTCTGAGACGAGGGATCTACCCAAGTGGCATAATACCCTCCGTGAGGCAGCTCACCCGAGCCAGAACCGTTTGCAAGATACTTCCATCCAATCTTTGTGAACTGGGTGACGTGCCTGGGATGCAGCCCAAAACAGACCGTTAACGCCAAAGGCGCCTTGATCGAGCCAACACCAAAGCATATCAGAGGATGCCAAGACTGCACTTCCGAGCTGCGCCGTCGCCCAAATGACCGGGTTAACCTCATAGTGACCACTCCACGGCTGTACCGAGGTCATCATGGAGCTGGCGTACCAGTTGGTACCGTGGTAGTAAGCACCTGCAAAGGAACAGAATGCCATGGGCTGTCAGGCGAATAGGCGACATGCAGAACCCACTTTGAAGAGAGCTCTCAAAGCACCTACAAGGTTCCACATGATGGAAGATGTCATCCTGGGAGTCGTCGCGAAAGGCCATGAATGAGCCCCCAAACGCTGGAGTTCAAGATAAACAAAGACCAAGCATCCTGTTGATGACCCAATGGGAGTTTATCACGCGCCCCCAGCAGGCTGCACCGTTCATGTCATCGTAAGACGAGGATTCCTCCGAAGCCCAGATCGGCTTGCCCAATTGGTTGCAGGCCTGAGGTGGCCCGCGCTCTTCCGCAGCCAAATTCAGGTATGCTGGAAGAAATGCGCTGGTGGTGCTGGCTGTTGGCATGCGAGCACTGCTACTGCAAGGCTGCCAGAAACCAAGCGACAGAAAAATCCGCAAAGTCGCTGGGATAGTGCAGACCCACTATGTCCACGGCATCAGCATAAGCTTTGTCTTTCAAAAGGTCATTGCAGATGCCCATGTCGCCATCCTTCACTACCAGTTTGGTTCCTTGCAGACAAAGGTAAAACAACAGAGCCTCACGCGCAAGAAGCGCAACAGGACATCATCGTCACTCGCCTTTTTTTCGCTACCCCATCTTCGGGTGCTTTCCATTGCCTGCAAGTAGCCAGCATATCCCGCTTGATTCAAGGTCTTTCTCAGAACTTGCACCTTGGATCGACACAACGGAGCTGCGGCTCAAAACGGACTACGCTATGTCACCATGTTTTCTTTCCCAGATAACACGGATTAACGTGCGGTCATCACATCGTGTGTCCCTGCATTGGGTATGGGACTCCGTGGTCGCCCCTTCCCACGCTTGAAGCACGCCCAGGCCATGTCTTTCAGTCAGGATCACGTTCTCATTCGTAGGTCCTAGCTTCTTCGGGCATACTCACTTCCTTCCGTCTCTGCGACAAGTTCAGCGCCAAAGAGGATGCGAACTGTGCACGTAGTTAGTCTGTGCGTGTGTGCTTGAGCGCGTGGGCTTTCCGATTTCCACCACACCATGATGTGTTTTTTGCATCGGTGACTTTTGATTTTGTTTCAGCAGGGCCAATAGAGATACCATTCCTTTGGTGTGCCTCAATGTCTGCACAGTTTTTGGCATGAATGATGCAAAGTTGAAGCAGAAGCACATCGCCATGTATCTCGAAATACGCGGGCATCGATTTCGTCGTTTGGCACGAGTGAATGCCATTGAACCTAATCTACGGGCCACTTACAACAACAAACACAAAATCCAATCCCTGAAGACCTACCAGCCGTCAGCAGATACCACGGTCCTTGTCCGCTGCGATACCGCTTATGACAAAACATCAACAACTAACCCTTCAGTCAGGGAGCGAAGCTGCTGTCGGATGCCCTTTCGTTCCAGATTCCCAGATAGTCGATATCTAGCCTCGGTTTTGCAGCTGGAGTATGTCAGAGCATGCACATGCGACGCCCCTCTAATTAGGCTAGCGAATCGCTCATAATGGCAACAAGAAAGTTACAAGTTGCAGTCTGGCGACCCGTACTCCGACTTCGCGCCAGAAACCCACTCTGTCAGATAGTGGGCCGTGCGCTCTGGAAACTTAAATGGGTCTCCAGACCCCTCACCGACCCATCCTGGAAATGCCCAAGCAAGCCCGTACAACTTGATGTCGGGATTGCGTTTCTTCGCCTGCCAACATCTGCAAGAAAGGCCGTATACACTTCTAACTGCAGCCATGAGACCTTGTTGAAACCTTCGCGGGCTGCGTACAAGACCAGTGGCTCACACTACAGCCACTTAAAGTCAAGGTGCTTCCTGCATGAGCCACCACCTCAGTCTGTGAAATGCTGGGGTTGTGACATGCCTGCCCGGGTTCCTTTTCCGTTGAAGAAGATGAGCATTTGACTCGTAACCAGTGTGGAGGTCGACGGTCTCGCTGTCATGCATGTGGGACGACTCGGTGCCATCAGTGGACTGCGAGTCGCCGCCGATTTCCACCTCTTCACGCCGCATTGGGATGAAATTTGAAGATGGAACCTTTGGTGGGTGTACATGCCCTGTAGCCCTCAGGCCTTCAACAGCTGCAACGAGGCTCCAAAGTTGGGAGTGAAGAGGTAATCTAAGATCTGAGAGCGCGAGGGCTCCGCATAGTCGGGAAGCAATACCTCGCAATGCCAATGAAGCAGCTCTGAGGCTTGTTCTTGTTGGCCGCTTGTTCTTCTTGGGCTGTTGTGTTCGGGGGGAGCGAAGGGCTTCCACGGGCTTTTCGGGCTTCTAGGAGACTCACGTGACATAAGCAGAAGCAGATTCATATGATTCATTGGATCCGCGAATTCCATCCTCCAAGGCTCGGAACCGTCAAATCTGCCACGCGGCTTGGGACAAATGTGACGAATGAGGGACTCATCGTGTGGCCACAAAGACTGCGCACAAGACTCACATAATAGTTCGTCACGAAGCTTTCCCAGATCTTCCAAGGCACACTAGTTGCACCACCTCCGCTCAAGCCTCCAACTCCATCAAAAGTACTGGATGTGTGCGTTCTATCCACCACCAGCCTGGGAGGCTCCAAGCAACGGCCCCCAGACTAGACGCAAGTCTGCTTTCGGGCCAGGCAGCTAACTTCTTGACAAGTTGCTCCACCGCTGCTTGCAAGCATAGCTGGCAGAGACACAGAATCGCAACATGCCTCCAGCGAGACATGGCTCAAGTGCCTTCTCACAACAATCCTGCGAGATGGCCCCGCTGGAGCAGAAAGGCATGGTACAAGGACGGCAAGTCCAACTTCACTCTCCAAGGTGTTCGGCTCAAGACCTTTCTGGGGCACCTGGTCCACCTTCGGGCGATATCTCTCCTATCGTTTCTGCTTGTCATGAGACCCCTTCAATAAGCAGGGGTGAGGGGGGTTGTTGTTCCCCCCCCTATTTGTTATTCGAACAACAACCCCCCCCCCCCTCTCCCTCTCATAGAAGGGGGGGAGGGAGGGGGGGGGGGGGGGGAAGAGCAACACAACACCCCCCCCCCCCCCCCCTTGTTCTCCCCCCCCACTTGTTATTCGAACAACAACCCCCCCCCCTCCTTTATATTACTACTACTACTACTACTACTTCTTCTTCTTCTTCTTCTTCTACTACTACTACTACTACTACTACTACTACTACCATTACTATTACTACTACTACTACTACTACTACTACTACTACTACTACTACTACTACTAATAATAATAATAATAATAGTACTAATCCTCCTACTACTACTACTACTACTACTACTACTACTACTACTACTACTACTACTACTACTACTACTACTGCGACTACTACTACTGCTTACTAGTAGGGTTCAATCCAGGTTAAACTTTCCTGAAGCCCCCTTTGAAGCCCCCTCTCCAACCCCTGGAAACCAGGAGGGTGGATAAACCAGTTCTGTACTTTTCTGACGTGCAATTGGGGGGGGGGGGCTGCGCCCCCCCCAACCCCCCCGCTCTCTACTTCTAGAAACAAAAACACTCTCGTCTCTACTCCTCTGATCTTCGAATAATGAAATACAAAAAACAAAAGAAGATTCGAGGGGGGTAGAATTTAGAATAAATTCCCTTCTCTCCCTTCTCCTCTGAGTGTTCGAGGAATGAAATACGAAAAACAAAAGAAGATTCGAGGGGGAAGGCTTGGAAGTGCAATTGGGGGGGGCTGCGCCCCCCCAACCCCCCCGCTCTCTACTTCTAGAAACAAAAACACTCTCGTCTCTACTCCTCTGATCTTCGAATAATGAAATACAAAAAACAAAAGAAGATTCGAGGGGGGTAGAATTTAGAATAAGTTCCCTTCTCCCTTCTCCTCTGAGTTTTCGAAGAATGCAATACGAAAAACAAAAGAAGATTCGAGGGGGGGTGGAATTTAGAATAAATTCCCTTCTCTCTCCTCCTCTGATTTCTCAAATAATGAAACACATAAAACAAAAAAAGATTCGAGGGGGGTGGAATTTAGAATACATTCCCTTCTCTCTTCTCCCTTCCTCCCACTCCGCATTCTCGCTTCTCCCTTCCTCCCACTCCCTCGTCTGTGATTTAAAATAAAATCTACTTCTATAAACAAAAATCGTCTCGTCACTACTCCTCTGATTTTTCGAAGAATGAAATACGAAAAACAAAAGAAGATTCGCTCCAAGTTACCATACTGAGAAAACCAAATTCTTCTAGACCGCGTTCGCCTGATATAGTAGATGTCAGGAGGGGGGGGGAAACAACAACAACCCCCAGAAGGGGGGGGGGGTTGTTCTTCAAACAATCCAGAGGGGAGGGGGGGAACAATAACAACCCCCCCCATCCCGTTATCTTCTAACTTCAGAAGGGAGGGGGGGGGGGGGCTGTTGTTCAACAACAAGTGGGGGGGGGAACACAATCACCCCCCCCCCCCCCGTCCCGCGATCTTCTTCGAACTTCAGTGGGGGGGGGGGGGGGGGTTGTTGTTCAACAACAAGTGGGGGGGGTGGGGGAACAACAACAACCCCCCCCACCCCGCTATTGACGCGGTATGCTTGTCATACCATCTGGGCTTCGGTGCAGTGAGTGCTAGGGATTCCCTCTGACGACAATCTAGCCGATGGATTCAGGAGACACGGCACACAGGATGAGTGGACACTTCAGTAGCACTGTCCAACACTTGGCAGGGTGTCTACATCCGTGCTATGGTGCACGGGCACCACCACCACCACCCACCACCCACCACCCACCACCCACCACCCACCACCACCCACCACCACCCACCACCACCCACCACCCACCACCACCCACCACCCACCACCCACCACCCACACCCACCACCCACCCCACCACCCACCACCCCCCACCCACCACCCCACCCACCACCCCCACCACCCACCACCACCCACCACCACACCACCACCACCACCCACCACCCCACACCACCACCACCACCACCACCACCAACAACCAACCCCACCACCACACACCCCCCCCCACCACCCCCACCCCCCCCCACCCCCACCCCCACCCCAACAAAAACAAAAACCTATACCAAACAGACAACAAACAACAGAGGCCCACAACCGACCAGCGCTGCTACTCTCTCTAGATCCCAAAACTGGCAGACGTGCAGCCGAAAGCACTTTTGCGTCGAAGCGCATCGCGCGCTCGGGCTGCACAGTCCGCCCAGAAACACAGCCAGCTGGCACACGATTGGGTTGGCAGTGGAAAGCTGAAAACAAGCGGCCGTTTGTTCATCTCCAGCCAAAATGGCGGCAACCTGCGACGCTGAAGGCGAGGCAAACAGCGACGAACATCATGGCGTCGAAGCTGAAAGCTGCAAAAATTTGGAGCGACGAATGCTTCTTCGGCGGTCGTCGCTCCACTTGTCCCTACACACCTGGTACATGTGTTACACAACAACCGAAGAAGAGGAACAAAAGGGTCTCCAATATTTCCTCACGCCGCAGCAGCAGCAGCAGTAGCAGCAGCAGCAGCAACAGCAGCAGCAGCAGCAACAGCGACAAAGGAAAATGGCAACAGCAGCTATACGTCAGTGCAGCCTGACAATATCAGCAAGCAATCCAACACATACCGATACATCTTTCGTGCCAAGCGTCTTGGACCCACAAAGAAATGTCGCAACTCGAGTCTTGAAGCATCACCAGGGAGCACCACTCCCGTAGCGCTTCAGTTCTTTTTCGAGAAGAAATCAACGCCAAATGAAGGAAAGAGGCCTACAACATACCAGTACCAGCGATCACGCCAAGCAAGAACACGTCTTTTCGCAAAAATTGCGCGGCACCGCTAGCTTCAGCAGCTTTGCATTCAGTTGCATATGGCTTACAGCACCCGACTCATCTTTCGGTCAGGTATGAAGCTTGGACTCCTCACAGCGTCGAGACATGCTTGGCACGCCTGGTTGCCATGGTTCCTCATGGTACGGGTATGTGCGCCTGCCCAAAGGGGCTCGAAGCACCTAAAGTCTGTGGTAGTGCGTGTGCACGTGCCAATTCTTGCAGTCGGTTTCTCCGACACCTTTCTCCGAATTCACAATCTGAAGCTTTCGTTTATGGACCGGCTAGTAACATCACTAAGTGCTTCGCCACTCTCGAGTTCTCGAATGTGTCGATAGGGCAGTGCGTTTCAATCTCAAGTTTAAAGACGAACACAACAAGAGGCAGCGGCGAGCTCGAATCTGCACAGTCCGACACAGCTCAGGGCTCAGTTTCAGGGCAGCCTGGCACCTCTGGTGCTGCTGGAGCCTCCTGACACGCAGGGCCATGTAGGGAGGTTGGAGACGCCGAACATTTCTGGAGTATAGGGGCCGCTTTGAAGTGTTAGACTGCAATCCGCCAAGACCGATATTTCATCTCCTCGGGAGCTGTTGGAAGGTCCGACTTGTTGTAGCCTTCCACGAAGCTTTGAAACTCTGGGCTCTCGGTAGGAGCTTCGATGGGGACGGCGCTCTCCTGGCTTCAGAGCCACAGCTGCAGCAGTTGACAACAACTTCTCAAACGATTGGGAAAAAGAATCAGAAACTCCGTGTTCAAAGAAACAAAGGCTGGTTCATTCAAAAGCCAGGTTGCCAGCTGCGGCTTCGGGACAAGTGCCTCCGCAGGCGATCCTGCCAAGGCTAAGCGGCTAAGTGTTAGGTGGGTGGTGAATCCACCAGCATCCGGTTCGCTATGCTCGCCGGGCAGCTTCTCGTTTCATGACATGTTCACGACATCATCATGCCTATGGAGGTGGGGAGTCGAAATCGACTGCGAAAGAACACTGGCATAACCGAGTTGGGGAGCAGGCCCTGTACCCCAACAAAATGCTCGGGCTCTCGTGTGCAGCATGCCCAATGCCCAGAGAGTCGTGCGCGTTCCGACCCCGGACAGCATAGGTCCAAGCACGGCAAACTCAATTTCTCATCTCCTGAACTTCGAAGACCGTCGCTCTCAAAAAAACCCTCTCAAACACGCAGTCCGCCAAGCGCGCCTGAAACTCTTTTGCAACACACCACTAGTGACAGAACTTAGCATGCCCCTGCCCCAACAGTACCCCTGGAAAACTGACTCTGACAGTCCCTACACATTTGCCAGTCGGGTTGGAGAGGATGCGCGCAGGTCTGAGGAGAGGTGTGACCACGCCTGAGCCCTCTGCTCGCGAAGGCCCAGAGCTGGCACCTTGAAACGTCATGTCTCAGTCGAGCCCTCCCCCCCAGACACCAAACAGTGCTGAAATTGAACTTATATGCAAGTGTGCATTCGTGTGCATTCATTCGCACTCACCAGGCCTCCAAGCTCTCAAGTCTGGAACTACAGACAGAACACTCGACAGGAGGCTCGGGTGCTTAGGCAGCAACTTGGAAGAGGCGGCAGAGCAGGTGCGACAGCCGGCACAGACAAGTCAGCCTCCCCACTCCAGGGCTGCAGAAGCTACTGACGCAACATAGCCACTTCAGATGGTGAAGCTCGAAAAGGTTTGGGCTAGACTAAGGGCATGCGGCATGCTTGGGCTAGGTTTGCCAGGCTGGTCTGTCGCTACCAGAGTATGGGCATCAGCAGCAGCGTTGGGCCATCGGCTTCTTTAAATGCCATAAACTTGGCCGCAACCTTGCCCCTGAGACTCTAGCCAAGATTCCATAACAACGAGTAAATAACAAGTAAATCGAAGCGACGAAATCAGTGGGAATGAGGCTCAGAATTCAATGCTTGCAATACGGGTTCTGGTTACTGGATGACGTCGTGCCCCCCCCCCCCCCCCAACTCACTCTCGGCGACAACACGGCTCTCGTTCGAAGCCTCTGATAGAATCTGCACATGTTGGCTTTTGTTTCGGTCCAGTGCCCACAGCACGTTCGAGGCACCGCTCTTGCTCAAGGCCGGTGCACTTTTCCTGCTCGGGATCGTGCTTCCACTCCAGCTTCCGGTATTCTGGGGGACGGCTGGGGCACCGCAGGAACGAAAGCTAGTGCACTTGCTCGAGAAGCCACTCAGGATAACAGCATTGACCGAACAGGCAAGTGTGAGACCTGCCGTTGACTACCCGGTGCACCATCACCCGTATCCCACCCTTGAGCAAGAAACCCCAGAGTATCCCCGAAAAATGGGAGTGTCCAGGCTTAAGAGCCGCCCAAGCCCGGAGTGCAGAGCATCACCAGAGAATCCCTGGAGTGGTCTGGAGTGCCCAACCCCAGGGTGTCCCCGGAGAAGCCCTTGGAGTGCAACCCAGAGTATCCCCAATCTATCCCCAGAGAATCCCCTGAGCATTAAACCCACCGTACATGGTTTCGATGCTGTTGGAAATGCACTTAGCTCACCCAACTTGCACGCACCCCAGCTGAGTTCCATCCCCACACCGCCCACACCCCTCTTGTTCAACGTTACGGTTGGTAAGAAACTCGGCTAGCTCCCACGGGCTAGCTTTCGTGATATACAATGTGGCAACTCTCTTGTTGGCAGGCGTAGGTGCGGAGAAGGACAGCAGCAAGGATTACTTCGTGCTGGTCTGCACCATGCACCAAGGTTTGGGGTCTGTGCCCGAAAGCTTGCCCGTTGCCTCGGCCTTGCCTGGCTCGGCCGTCGGCTCTGCTGCCTCAGGCACAGTGTCGCCAGGCCTGAAGACGGCAAGCCGCACGCGCAACTCTATATGAGATCTAAGACCATGTAGTGAAAGTATGACGTTCAGATGTAACGGAAACCTTGCAGTGGTAGCCGGAACCCAGGGACCAGCAGCCGCGAACAAAACAAGTTCGCAACAGAAACTCTGACGTCGCAACAAGATACCACCATGAAGGGCAGGCGACTTTGCAGGGCTTGGCAAACAACGCGTTTCATCACAGGACGCAATGTAATTGTGTAAGGCTTGTACTCATCGCTTGGAGCCGGCGCGACTTTGGATGACGGCTTTTTGGCAGCCTCCACATCTGAATCAGCCTCCAGTCGGCATGTTTTCTGGCAAAGGCCATCTTGGTTCACGCACTCAAAGATCTCAAAGCAAACTTTCCAGGCCTTGTCCTTCGCCTTGGGCGTCCTCATGTTCGCATAGGCCAGCCCCGCCATGCACGCCAAGAACACAAGGATCGCAACTGGCGCAGCATTGCTCGGTTGCCCTACGTCGAGACATGCTTGGGGTGGTCGACGAGACAACGCCCTCCATTCCCTCCCTGCCTATGATCAATGCAATGCTGGGAGGATCTTCTTCCACGGGCACAAGTTCTGGTCTGTAGACCACAGAGGCCGCAATGAACTCTGCTGGACTGAGGCGTGCAGAACATCTGAGGCTGCCCTTGGTTCAAGACCAATAACCGAACCCCGATCCCAGCACGGCCGATCACGCCGCACAGGGCCTTGTGATGCGTCATGGCTTTTACAAACTCTATTCACAGGCGAGATGCTGGAAGTGAGTCAGAGATCTGCCGCTGCAGCCCGTCTGTTGTCCATTCCTCTCTGGCCACATCGAAGAGAATGCAGGCTGGCTGATAGGCATACCTGGAAGTGCGAGACGAAATTCCAGGGGGCACAACATGACGAACTTTCTATACGGCCACATCCGCGAATGCTGAACCTCCTTTCTTAGATGCTTCTTGTAAGTTGACGTGTGCTGTCGCGAAACCCTTCTGGAAGAGGTTCAGCTGGTAAGTCTGGCAAATCCAGCTGCAGCACAAGCGAACCTGTCATGACGAAGCCGGCAATAGCGAGCAGTAGTCAAAGCAAAAAATCAGCAGCAAGGCTGAGATCAACGAGTACATCTCTGGCTCAACTCTTCCCGTGATGTGCCGAATCATCAAATGTGGGGCTAGCCACTGGCCAACAGCGCTTCATGCAGCTCGGGCGAAGAGTGGGTGTGGGTAGCTAGAAGCAGCAGCCAATCAAAGCATGTGCGCCTGAAATGTTGAGGACTGCACCACACCGTCGCATCTCAATCCTTGGTTCACCCCAGTAAGCTCTGCAATAACTTTAGCTCTGCAATAACTTTAACTCTAGCCGACGACGTCGACGTTCCACAATGTAATTTGGAGAGCCCCCCCCCCCCCCCCCACGCATCCAACACCAAAGCTCTGGTCTCGCTGCTTTGGGAGTCAGCCTTCACCTTATACCGTGCCTCTGCCCGAACCTTGGCCCCACTGGCTTGGGCCTCTGTCCTAGGAATTTGCCTGTGCTCCCCCTTCCCTCGACGTTTCCCTTTGTACCAGCAATACACCAGTCTGGCATTTTAGGCTTTGCTAGTTCGGTTTGCCCGCCCATGCCAACAGCGACAGTCTCTTCGCCAAGTCACACGTGGACATCTGTCACGTTCCTGACGACGAAGTCTTCGCAACTTGATAACATGCACATACACACGCAGAGACTTTTGCCATGAATCTGCAAATCAAAGCCCAGAGTCGACACATATCGCCCCGGTGCATCCTTCGACACATTGGGCCAAGCATACGGGTTACCTGGCACAGATATCAAACTCAGGAGCTTCCTGCAGCCCAGAAACAAAACATGCAGCACGCGAAGCGGCAGCAAAACTTGTGAACAGGCACTTCGCCGCCATGTGGTGATCTGGCCGGTGACCATCCCGCAGCCAGCCTTGCAAACCAACACTCGAGGAAAATTCCGCATATCTCCACATAGCAAGCCACAGCAACCCATTAGAACACCCTAGACAAGGTCCGGGAGATCTTGCTGTGGTACCAGGCAGACGATTATGTGCTGACACGGTCGTTAGTCCTTTTGCGCCCTTCCAACTCCCTCCCTTCAACGCTTCAACGGGTTTCTTTCTAGAGAAGTACAGAGCTATGGAGGTGCCGAATGATTCTGACGGTTCTGAGTCGGGCTCTCCATGCCCGAGGTCCCAGAAAGAACGCTTTCGAGGTGCCTGACCCTCTATCTCGGACAGCGGGAGCGTGCTGAATCCTTTGCGAAACGATTGGATGCGTCAACTCTGTCGCCAATTCCATCGATCATCAGCGATCAGCGACCTCCCAGTCCTGCCACGGAAACACCGTGGCGCACTGCATCGTGCAAGCTGATATCCTTCACGGCCACCTCCAGCCCTCAGGCCGCAGCGGCTGCGCAACAGAACAGTTCTCAGCATTTCGGGCCAAAACAAAACAGCCACTTCTACCATGTAGGCAATGTACAGCGTACAGACTGAAAGGCACACGCTTTGAACTTTGAACGTACTGTGAGACCTATATAACGTTTCAGTACCCGCGCGCCCGTGCTCCCTGCAGCTCCAAGTGTCATGGTGTCATCATGTTGCCCCTGTTCCCCATGTTCCACCACTTTTCTGAAACTGTTAATTAAGAAGATCTGATCTGTACAGACATTGTCAAATTTTCTGCTTCCGTCATACTGCTCACGTTTTGCGTGACATGCTCACGGGCACTTTGAGAGGCCGAAGCTTCCCGAACTCGGGTGTAGCAGTGTAGCGTTCAGATTCAACTTGGGCAGTTTCGAATCTGTGTTGAGTGTCGTCGCTCAGCCTTTAAGCCACGCCCGAGATTTTCGCGTTGGGACACGAAAACCACAAGCCCTGAGCATAGCAACAAGACATGCCTCAGTGTAGAATCCTCTGCAAACGATCTGAGCCGAGCGACCCATTTGGTCTGCCAGGTGGTCCAGGGATTTGACATGCTTCTCGCCTGAACCAGCCACGCCAGTGACCATGGCATCTCCGAACTTGGACAAAAGCGCCCGCAACTGGTCCGCACGGAGCGAGGCCTGGAATGCGAGAGGCGTGTGCCTTTGTGTGTGCCTCTGTGTGTGTGTGTGTGTGCCTGTGTGTGTGTGTGTGTGCCTGTGTGTGTGCGCCTGTGTGTGTGTGTGTGTGTGCCTCTGTGTGTGTGTGTGTGCCTGTGTGTGCGCCTGTGTGTGTGTGTGTGTGCCTGTGTGTGTGCCTGTGTGTGTGCCTGTGTGTGTGTGTGCCTGTGTGTGTGGTGGTGCGTGTGTGTGTGCCTGTGTGTGTGTGTTGTGTGTGGCCTGTTGTGTGTGTGTGTGCCTGTGTGGTGTGTGTGTGCCTCTGTGTGCCGGTGTGTGGTGTGTGTGCGCCATGGTGTGTGCCCTGTGTGTGGGCCTTTGGTGTGTCTCTGGTGTGCCTGTGTGTGTGCCCGTGTGTGTGCCTGTGTGTGTGCCTGTGTGTGTGCCTGTGTGTGTGCTGTGTGTGTGCCTGTGTGTGTGCCTGTGTGTGTGGCTGTGTGTGTGCCTGTGTGTGTGTGTGGCTGTGTGTGTGCGTCTGTGTGTGTGTGTGTGTGTGTGTGTGTGTGTGTGTGTGTGTGTGTGTGTGTGTGTGTGTGTGTGTGTGTGTGTGTGTGTGTTTGTGCGTGCGTGCGTGCGTGCGTGCGTGCGTGCCAGGCTCTAGTTCCTGGCTGTCAACATGTGTCACCCTGTCGCAGCTGCCTCCTCTTCAAACGCAGTCTTCATCAACAGCGCGGCTTCCAAGAGGTAGTCCAAACCAGTGGTCGGCGACGCAATAGAGCCCTTCGTCGAGGGAAGCTTACATCAAAAACCTCTGAAAATCTGTGTCTGTGACAGCACAGACTGCACAGTTGCGCCAAGAAACAAGGAGAGCCATCAGGAAGTGTGAAACGGTTCCTGCCACGCTGGGGCCGGCAGTCTTGAGCAGCTCCACAACCTGGGTTCAGCACAGTGAGAACCGATCCTCACACCTTTTCTGCCAAAACCCTGCAGGGCGACTCTTCGCTTATGTGGTTTTTTTGCGGTTGAGAATCCACAGCATTGACGGCCGAGAGCATCAAATCGGACCTGGGCGCGAGATTGTTCGGCAAAAGCAGACAAAGGCAGCAGAATGCAGAAGGTCAATTTTGCTTTCTTCTGCTTCATATTTACACTTTTGCTCCAAAAGCCCTCCCCTTTTTGTAGGTTCGTGCACTGTAATGCCACGGGGCATGTCCATCGTGCTCAAGGCAGCCTGGAGCGCTAGAACCTGGAAGTCTGGAAGCACATGTGAAAAGGAACGGCTGCACGCAGCACTCATTTTGAATCGGCAGGACCTGGCCTCCCGTTCCCGGTCTGCGGACATCGTGAAAGTCGTGGAAGCCAAAGTGTTCAGAATGATCTGGGCATCTCCAAGCCGCAATGCGAACTCAAGGGCCGCAGTGGCCAGTGAGGCAGCGCTGCTCGGCTCCTGAACCAGGGGTCCCACCAGCCAAGCACTGGAGACCTGAGAGTCGCACACGTAAAATTGAGGCTTTGTTTTGCACTATTTTGCACTGCTCGAAACACCCTGGTGCTTGGTCCGGAACAGCTCCAAGCTCATCCTCCACCACTGCAGCAAGCATGTGCTCCCCTGGTGGGAGGAAGAGCCGCAGCGAAGAGGCATCGGATGTCCCTAGGAACACCCCCCCCAGCTTGCTCCAGTAGTTGGGGCTGCTCTTGTTGCGCCAATCGACAGATGGCCGATTAAAGGTGCCACTGACGGAGAAACCTGAGGTCAGATCCGCTGGTTCTGTTGATATCGGGCTACTGTCGATCGAAGTGAGACTAGCGACGTTCTGGGACGATGAACTTGGTGATTGTTGTGTTGTGAGCTTGCTAATTAGCCTCTCGTTGGTCTCAAAAACCCTTCTGTGCAATGCGGCCAATGCCACGTTTCAGCGACTGGAATTCTTTGACTCCGTGTTTACACACAACCAGAAAAATGATACCATCCACCTGGAAAACCTTTCGACCAAGGAGCCACCTGCATCGGCAACTAGACTCAATTCGGCAGCCAAAGGAAAACGATAGAACGCATACACTAGGCGAGCCAAGTCCTCATCGAACCAGCCCGATGTGGCCAGCATGAACTCCGTTCCAATCGCCGCACCAACCGTGGGTTGACAAACTATGTAGCCACCCGAAGGTGCACCATCAGCTACAAAAGGCACGGAACGTGCGAACCGCAAGCCCTGCACCTCTGCCTCAGCCAAGTCGGCCAAGGCTGTACCCGAGCTAGACTCCAGCAGTGCCACCGCATAGGTGTCTCCAGGCACCAAGTAGCTGTCAGGAAGCGCACCCGCGCGGACAGAAATCTCACCATCGGTGAGATTCACTGCAGTAGTGTCCAGGTACATCAAGATCTTGGATGGGCTGACATGGGACACCAACGCCCAAACCCACTTCACATTGGCAGACATGCCGCAGGCATCGCTCACCTGAACTGTGGCGGCAAACTCCGGAAGCTGGCCCAGCAGCTGTCCCGAAAGCCGTTGATTTGCGTACCATGGTACCGACAAGGTGATCGGTACTGCAGATGCTTTTTGCACCTCTACCATCCACGAAGCAATCCCAAATGATGTGCGGTCAGTGGCCCGAATAACCGTCACGTTGAAGGTGTACACATCTTCCACCAGCTGGCCAGCCGAAATGCGTAAAGCTGAACCAGATGCGCCTGAACCATCCGTGTTAGTCCAGGTTACCGTGCGGAAGTTAGAAAGAGCATGGCAATTGAAGGCCGTGTCGTTCGCCGCACATGACCAGAAATACTGCGGCTCATTTGCACGGTCTGGATCGAAAGACTGTGAGGCGTCCAGAACCTTACGTACTTCCCCGCTGCACAAGCATGATACAAGTCTCATACAAGGGTCTTTGGGAAACAAGTGCTTGGGGCCGTGAAAATGAAATGCAGACCCGGCCACAAGTTCGCAAGTCTCAGGCAGTACTGCAGGTCCAGTCACTACTGGGACGACTGGTGCAGCTGCAGCCACGTCAAGCTGGAACACCTCAACCGAGTGCTGCAAGGCCGAGCGGCATTTGAGCAAAAGCAAACAACAAAAGAACAAATTCCGGAGTAACGAAATGTTGTGTTCCCCCTCCCCCTCAAGTAAAGCGCCACGCAGCATGGCGACGGACCTGCGTTGCGTTGAAGGCCGCGCTGGCCCGGAGCTGGTGCGACGATCCCGGTGGGAAGCTGAAGGCCGCAAAGCGCAGAAGCCACGGAGTGACCAAGAAATTCTGGAGAGATGCCTTCTACTTCTTAAGACAGAACGGCGGAACTTTTTACATCTCTACTCTGACGGTGGAAACCCAAAAACAATTCTGAATCGTGGAATTTTTCCATTCTGCGGAGCCGCATTTTCCAGTGTGAGCCAAGGACCAGAGCTGCCAGACCGATACTCCCAGCTCATGCTCACATCTGCCGAGGAGGAGGTTGCCTCGAACTCAACTCAACAAAAACAAAGCCCTCTGTCGAATGCCTGGAGACATCCTTGCAGCCGACAGACGCCAGCACAGGTCGTCAACTCGGCATACCTGGCGGAAGGCTATATATGATCATTCCAAATGCTGTAAGATGATGCAAGAGTAGTACTTTTTGTCGAGAGTATGTGATTACGAAGCTCTTGAGTCGTAGGGGGGCCTGAGGGGTTCAGAGATGTTCAACGGGTCACCGCAGGAGGACTACAGCTGTCGGTGTTCAGTTCGCCACCTTCCCTCTAGCATCGGCTGAAACTTGCTTCTCTTCAAGTGCCTCAAGTGTTATATCCAATCTGTTTCGAGAAGCCTGCGCCTCAAGTTCCCCTGCCCGTGCCTGACTTTCATGAACACATGCTCTCTTGAACTCTCCTAGCTCATCCATTCGAGACCTGAAACACAGTGATCAGGGCTTTTCACTCATCTTCCTGCATCGTCGTCTCGGCTTTGCATGCCTCGCCTGGTTTGTCCGAGTGTGAGTGATTAAGCCTGCAGGGTGGGGAAGGCATTTCGGGGGTTTAAAGAAATGCATGGATACCTTCAAGACACTGGGTTGAGAGGCACTCCTGACATCATGCTCACTCCTGACATCATGCTCACACAAGGGAGCAGGGATGCAGCCGGAGGGCGTCGCTTTCCCTCACAACAATCATAGGGCTCTAGCAGATACGGAGCACAAGTAGCAACTGCGAGCACACTGCTACATCCCGGGGATCACAACCCGAGGGGAGCGCCGTATTGAAAAGTCCATCTTCGTGAGTCTCTGGTGAGGGCACAACAAGACTGGAAGAAACATGTCAACGATGGGTGGAATGGGCGGGCACACGAGGAGATGAGGCAAAGGGTAGGCGAGAGAAATGGATGATGGATGCTGCAGATTGGACTGGGGAAGGAGCGCATGCCCCTCCCACTCACCGTCATCCCAGTTCGTATGGACCAGAAGACACGGCGGTTAAGAGTCCCTGTTGCAGAACTCGATTCAGGCTCAGGGGATACACTCGGCACTCTAGTCGTACTCATCCTGTAGGATGAAACATACAACAGTCATACAAACCAGGCCTTCACTTACTACGATCGCATCTCAGCACAGCTCCACATGTCACCATTTCTTCGAGCAGGAGAGGGATTCCATCCCTAACCGCCCCAACCATCACACCCATCAACGCAGGGATTATGGGTTTTTAAGCTTCGCTCCGTAGTACTCCGTAGATCGCCCAGCCGAAGCACGCAGTTCAGATTTACGCGCCAAAGCTTTGCTCAAACTGCCCATTGGCTGGGGCTTAGTTGGCTACGGGGCTCAGACACTTCTGAAGATCTGCTCAAAATGCCTAACTCTGGCTAAGAAGGACTCAATCGGACTCAAACGTTGCTGTTGGTCCGTTAAATTAGCCTATAAACTGAAACGACGAGTGGGTTGATCTACCCGCAAAGGGTTCCCCAGAGTAGAAGGAATGTACTGTAGTGGCTTGAGCTTCCCGGCCTCGTCGCGGCGCGAAAGCTGACTGACTGGTTGGTGCGGATGGACTGGCTCAGCGAAGGCTCCAGAACCGGGAGGTGCGCATCTGACAGGTCAACCTCCAGCACAGCCTCAGCAAAGGCATGTGTCTGGCATGTGCCAAGGGAGATTTCAATTTCAAGAATTTCACTAAAGCTGCTCTGACACAGGCATTACAGACATCTTCAGACCACACCCAGGAGCGGAAGTCTCGTTCGTGAGACCGAGCCAGTTCGAGGTGCTGAGAACAAGCTCGATGCGGACCAGCATCAACGAAGTGTCTGCTGCAAGGGCGGCATCAACAGCACCGGAAATGGTGGCAGCTGGCAAAGTAAAACTTAAGGAGCCGTTCTGCAATGCCAGGAACTCCTGGCAAACGCAGGAAGCATCGCCACAACATAACACTGTGTCCCCACAGCCCAAAGAATGCAACCTGTGCAGGTGAAGGAAAGACTGGCTTCAGAAAGCTTACAGAGAATCATTGTCGCGCAGCATGCGCCGACAGCCCCCTTCTATGCGTAAGATTTGGATCGCTGCCGACTGCGCGCCCTGTCCTGGATCACCTGCCCAGCTTGAAGCTGGCTGCTTCCTCCAGTTCGCCACTCGGCAGCCAGCAGGCGCCCAGCGCCACCGCTCGAGAGGGAGGCATCCACCACTACATCCACAAGTCCACAGCGCTGCACCTGTCAAGTTTGTCAAGTGTATGCAAGTGTGAAGCCTCACGCTAACCCCAGGAAGACCCTACAATGCCCTACCACAGAGGCAGTGGAGTCAAGAAATGGGCGTGCTTTGCATCACCACATAGTCACTACATCCACCGCTCCTGTGGAGGCAGCAGCTGGAGAGCTGCCATGGCTTGCGGGAGTTCAGATGAGTTGACCGTTGTCTGCAGCGCCTGGGCTCGGAACCCCCCAGATCCCCAACATCCGCAAGGGCCAACAACCCGTCCAAGACCGTCCAAGCAGTACAAGGCACGGGTCCCACAGACGGCAGCAGCTCTACGACATCACCAGGCTCCAGCACGGGCTGATGCCCTAGCAGCACCTGAAAAGACTGAAAAGAGCTCACCATGACACCACCATGACACAGTGACGCCACGGCATCTCATCACCCACTGCGCTGCACCTGCAACGCCATGCCGCCCAAGAGCCACTGGCATTGTGGCGAGGTGCCCATCCTTCAAGTAGCGTAAGCAGAGAAAAGCCGCACTGTAGGACGGATTTGGCTTTACAGCTCATGACGGAAGCATGCAAGAATCCTCTGTAAAGATGCTCCAGACAGCACGGACTCGCATCCGGAGAAAGTGGTCACATTTACCTTGCAAGACAGCATGAACGCATGAACCAGAACTGTCAACGTCCGCATGGCACACCATGCCAGGATCGGTCACATCATGTTATGGGTAACAACTGGGGAGAGTCTCCCCCAAAGGCGTCCGAGTGACAGGTTCAGTGAGTCGAAGCAAAAGGGTCGTAAACCCACGAGCCAGCTCTGCAGACTCTAGAGCCACGGCATCGGCCTCCAAACTCCTAACAGTCGAGGCGCAACCAAGTGAAACACTTGAAACACTCGGACACTGCAGCTTGATTGCTTCATTGCGCTTCGCCGCTTCGCGTCCTTAGAAGACACCACAGAAAGGCTGCGGTCCATTTCCTGGCGAGGCCAGCGACCCCGCCACTCATCGGCACCTTGGCCAACAGACTCTAAACCCATTTCTGCGTGGAAACTTCGAGTGTCAACTGAGTCTACGACCACCAAGCAAGCATGGAGGCAACAAGGCTGGCGAATGCCCGTGATGCTACGATTGCTGCCCAACCGTTGAACAAACCGCGAGAGCCAAATGGGCCAAAACCAGCGACTGTTCAGCGCCAATGCTGCGTGCCCTCCTGATTCACATCATTTCACAACTGATTCTCTGCAGATCTGCATCTGGCGCCTTTCTTGGAATCACACAAAAATGCTTACATGTAGTGCAGGTTGTGCCTTTACTTTGTTTTTGTTTTTCAGCTCGCTATTGCCAGCTACTGCCTTTTGCCGGATTCAGACTTACGGATCGAAGATTCTTGAGCAGACGTCTTGGACCCGACAAAGAAACTTGACGTTAGCTTGAGTTATGGCTTTTCGAGTCGAGGCCCCTCCGGCGAAATCATGCTTTCAAGTTGGGCCCGGAAGGCCCAACTGCTTTCAAGTTGGGCCCGAAAATTTTTCTCGGGTGAATTCATGGTTTCAAGTTGGGCCCAAGAAATCTCTCCGGTGAAATCATGGTGCTGTCACACACTCGGCACAAGACAGCTGGCATTCACGTACTTACGGTTAGGAGAATGCAAACTATGGACGTAAGCCATGCTTCCATAACATATGCATATGCGGCATTCGTGTGATGTGTATGCTTCACATGCTTGATACCTCTCGCTAGGGCTGGGAAAACTGTGCTCCGGTGAAGGCTCCCCTGTACTAGACAGCAAACTTCTTCACTCTCGATTGCATGCTGTCATCTTAGAGGCCGGACTAGAAGCGTTGTTTCTAATTTTGTCCGAGGACTCCTGTCTTCCAGGTCCGAGCAGCAGTTTTCTAAATGTTTGCCTTACTCTTCGGCGATCTACCGTGTAGCCGAGACACAATACACACGATCGGTGTGCCAGTTGTTTGATGTCCCCACTGATGGGCCAATGCAGCTCTTGGCTACTGGTGATATTTTGCAGACGTCAAGAAAAACAGGACTGCTGGCTAGCCAACAAGGGCCAACCCCAGACAGCAAGAACAAAGACGCGATGAAGTGCAGCTGCCGACCCTCGTTTGTGACGTTGGACTGTTCCCCCGCGAGCCCTGCATCCCCATGGTCTCGGTGCCGATCTAACTTACCGACGAAATCTCTAAACTCCTCGAACATCCTTGAACCCTCACATGCAAGCCCTGCATCAATTGACAACCGGATCGAAACATATCGAAATATGCAGCGTGCTCCCCTTTTTGAATGCAAAGCCGTTGAGGTCGAATTGCTCCTCAGGCCGAGCTACACCTCAGCCACACTACTTGGAAAGGGAGGGATACTTGGTTTAAGCCTCGGGGTACTTGACCAGTTCTCATTTCGGGACATAGTGCCAAAGGATACGTCGGCTTTGTGAAGTCTCCCGTATCTAAGGCACCTTGAGGGCACAATGGGCCGATTGATCCCTGAAGACGTTTCAAGCATTCTTAAGGACCTTACAAACCAAAGAGGGCACCAAGAAAACGAAACGCCAGGCAAGTCGCTGCATCTGACGTGTGCCAGGCAGGAGCTCATCGAGGAGTTGGGGCGCTCTCCTCACCTTTACCACGGCGAGCTCTTAGGGCACCAAACAGCACAGCATGCATAGCAGCATGCATAGCAGGCATAGCATAGCAGCATGCAGTCAGGTCCCCGGTAACTCATCGCCCAATGTCTAATCAAAGCCTGCTCTCATGCATCCAAGCATCTATGCGGTGAGCCTTATGATGCAGGAAGTGTGCGGTAAACACGACATTGCGGAGTCAACAGGTCACCCGGTGGTCAATTGCAGCTGGAGAAGCTTCTCCCGTCTGGCCCATCAATGACGTCATACTCTGCACCTGAGAGAGCAGGGCACATATGGGCACGTTTTGGTCTTTCGCTTCGGCCTCGGCCGTTCCCGTGGAGACCCATTTCCCCACCGTAACCCCCTGCGTAAACCTCCCCTCGCCTGATTCAGTCTGGAGGCTTTTGCAGAGCGGACTTTTTGCTTGGAGAGTGCGCAATAGACAAAAGCTGTGTTGTACAAATGCAAGGACAGGGATCCCTACAGGCCCCTCTTCACCCACCTTATATTTTGGACCCGCAACCCGGACCATCTCTACGCCCCCAAGGCACTCTATCGGCCAGAGAGAAACCCAGGCCGAAAGCCCCAGCAAACCCGTGAGTTTCAGTTTTTGAGGGCTGAGGATGTTTGAGGGTTTTCCCGTGACATTCTCGGGACGTGCGTATCGCATGCGAGCGAACATTGAAGAGGCCTCAATCTTCCTAAATGAACTTTGGCACCTAAAGAGCCACCTCTATCCCCAAGAGCCCCCAAGGACTGCTTAGGGCCGAAGGAAAAATCAAGGCCCGGCTAGCCTTGAGCCCACCCCCGCTACGCCTTCAGGCACTCCTGGAGGTTGGAGCGGCTGTTGCTTGGGGAGTGGCATCGCCAACCTCGGACTGACAAGTCTGGCAGAGACTTACAGGCGACTCGAGGGCGAACAGCAAGACCCGGCAAGACCTAGCAAGACTAAGCAGACCTTGTGCTGCCAAGCTGCTGGGATCCCGGCCTCAGTGTGCTCACCGATGGTGGGACGAGCGGCACGCCTGGACGGTCGCCGCGTGTCATCACTGGTGGAGTCACTGGCTTGTCCAGGACACCGTTCGGCCGGGGAGGTGGCAGGGGTGCCTGCGTCGGTACGCCTGAAAGCGGTGGTGGTGCCAAGGGGATCCGATGCTCAGCCGGTGCGGGTGGCACGACGGGCTGCCTTGGCTGGTCTCCATCAGTTCTTGGCGGCCTTGGCGGTGGTGGGGGTTGTGGCGGGCTCATCGACTTGGGAGCCTCGGTCCAGGCACAATTTGCGGCACGAACAACAGAGTGCCACGCAAGCGGATACCTAAGAAAACTCTAGACTTGCCTTTCTTAAGATGAGCCAAGGCACTGCTTGAACGAGCGCAAAGCTTGGACGATGGGAGAGTTGGTTCCACTCATGTGGATCGAACTCACGGGCAGATGAGGATGGGGGCAAGGTGGGTAAGGGCTGTTGACTTAGTCTGCCACTGCTCCCGCTGGCTATGCTCGGAGGTCTTGGTGGGGGCAAAGGCAGGGTGCTCTGTGCCGGTGCACGGCGGGGTGGGGGAGGCGGAGGTATGCCTTTGGCCTGTGTTGGGCTTGGAGGCATGCAGAGTGCGAAGTCGTTGGCCCAATCAGAAAAGGCTTGGTCCACCCGCACGTCAATGCGCTCAGCATTTTCTAGCACAGGTGGCGGCGGCGGCAGCGAAGGTGTCGCTTCTGTGGTAATTGACCTCTGACTGAGCCTTTGGGACCACGCTGTCGTCGGCGGAGCGATGTCCGGGATCGCATTGCGCTTTGGAGGTGGCGGGGGTGGTGTCTTGGGCATGGCAGGTGTGTCGGCGATCATGTTTGGCATGCCGGACCCAATAATGTCATTGAGTTCCTGAGCAAAGCTTTGAAAGTACTCCTCCTTATCGTCAGGTTGTCTGGCTACTGGGATATGTGGCCTCGGCATGCTTGGAGGAGTACTTGCCACAGACTGGCCGAATCCAAAGGAGGTACCGCGAGGCAACTCCGGCTGAGAAGCAGACTGGGCCACATCCCGTGCCCAATCCCAGAAGTGCTCTTGAGCATCACGCTGGGTGTGAGGACCAGGCTTCACCTCCTCAACTTGCGGAGACGGCTCACCTTCCCATGCCGGTCTGGGCTCTCTGCGTGGCTCAAAGGCCCGCACCCCCAATTTGGCTGTCTTGACAGACTCGGTCATCCATTTGCAGGAGGCCTTTGCATCGATATTCACCTTCAGGTTCACGTTTCCTGCATGTGCCTGCCAAACACATAGGCCAACGACGATGACGAAGGCGATGGAAGCGACCGAGGTTCCGACCATCATCCCCACATCTGAAGCCACAAAGGTTGTTGTGGTGGTGGTCGAAGTCATGGATGAGGTGACAGAGGCCGTACGCGTCGAGCTTGAGGTCGTCGTTGCCAGTGGCACAGGCAAGTAGATGCCAGCATATGCACCGCCCAATGTTGTGGCAACGCAATCAACTGTGGTAGCTGTGTAGCTGGTAGGGAGGAACCAGGACGTGACACTTGTGGACCATCCTTGCTCTCTATGCATCGCCTCGAGGCGCACATCATGAATGTCACGAATGTGTCAAGAAAAGACCAATGTCGGTCGACACCCCTGCCTGGCCCAGCGGATCCAGCTGCACACAAACTGGCTCGAATACATAGCCCTCCGGCGCCAGCTCTGGAAGTGCAGGCCTCCAGTGCATGGAAGGCTCAGGGAGGCTCAAGCAAGATTTCGACAGATTCGCATCGCATGCATTTTGCTTCTCTGCCAGCCGAGTTTCAAGGCTAAAGTCATGGCGATGGGTTCAGCCAGATTTGGCACCGTCACGAGGGTATCGCATTGCTTGAGCTCCAACACTTTGACCGTTGCAGCCGTTGGAACGTAGCGATTGATACCGATGCCTGAAGCCGAGCTGCTGATATCATTCGAGCTGACATGCTGTGCAAAAATTGCGACAGCTCAGCAGCAACCTTGCAGCCAGGCGGCTGGAATTCAAATACCCGAATGGGTTGCCTCAGAAACGGCACACATCGCTTTAAATCGAACGGGCTTGGGTTCCACAATGCTTGGGGTGCCAAATGCTTCTCTGCAAGCATGGCACTTTGCACCCAGTCAGTCTGCTGGACCGCCAGCGTACTGCATCCGCTACTTTGGAGACGTCGTCCAGCAAGGGAGCCCAAAGAGGCACCAGGTATCTGGCAGGGACTCAGGGCTTTTGCTTGCAGGTTCTGCTTCCAATAGCCTACATGATGCCCAAATCCCCTGGACCTGCAAGCCATTGCCAGTAATTCCGTTATTCAAAGCCGTGCCGATGTCCTCCTTCTGAACGTTTATTTCCTTCAAAGGGTCACGCTTCGGCAAGGTTTGCACACGCTCGCGACATCTTGCAGCCAAACTCTTAAACTCATCCAAGTTGCCAAGCCCTTGCCCGTGTCGTCCACGGAGCTCAGCGTAGTTGAGCCGCCCACCGGTGTCGTCGCCAGGGCCGCGCTACCGAGTTGCGAGGTCTCAGCGTAGACGGCAAATTTTCTTGAAAGACTTGTCCGGTGTCAAGTTGGAGGCAAGGAAAATTGAGATGTTGCAAGGACAAGGAGCCATGACTTCAAGCTTTGCAGCGCGGCTGGCCGCCGCAGCTTCTGCTTGCCCTGTCTGCACAGCAGCGTAGCTGTCCCCAACAGCGGATATAGAGCTCAGCAACGCGTTGCCGGCAGCCACGTCCACACCTCCCATTCAGGTCCGAGCACTAGCAAAACAAAAGCCATACAAAGAAAAAAGCAAGCTACCACTCTTCTGATGGAAAGGCCTGCCGAACCCAGTGCTGCCTCGGTTCTCGCGCGCACAGATTCCGGGCATGTAGATTCCGCTTCGCTTTCAAGCGCTACCAAACAAACCTTTCTTTTGCTCGAGTTGCTTCCAGCACGTTGGTAAGAGCATCTGACGCTTGATCAGCTGATGAAGCATCCGCAGTCGCACTGCCATTGGTCGCCGCCGCCTTTAGGACTTCGGTCACCACGCTGCCAAACTTCTGCAGGCCTCGCATGCTCGTTCATACTGGATTCGAGGGGCAGTTTTGGGAATGTCAGTAAGGACTCGAGACAGCTGCCTGACAGTGCCTCAGCCAGAGAGGCCTCTGAGTCTTTGGAGCTGCTTCCGAGGCCCCTGCTTCCTGCGTCTGTCTCCACAACGTCAGATGCGGCTTTCAGCGCCTCTGCGTGTTTAAACACAACAAAAATGATATGTGGTTGCGACGCAGCGCGGCAAGAGGTATTTCTCTGCGCTAGTCGACTCCGTCATCTTCCGTCATTGTTCACAAAAGTTCTTCACAAGTTTTACTAACGTCACCCTCTTGTGTGTCGGACTGTCGCCTCGAACTTCTTTGCGGTGGCTGCTGCCTGACCGGCTGTGTCATTGGATGCCTTAGCAGCACTCCCTGCGAGCATCCTGGGGCGCTTCTTACACATCGCTTCCACATCGCTTACACATCCTTTAGCGCCATCACCCTCCAAGTCTAAGTCGGAATCCAAGCAACCACTGGAACTGAGTTCAGAGAGTCCAGCATGCCCAAGATCACTGCCGGATCTGCACTTTCCATTGCCGCATCTAGCGCCGCACTTGCTTCTTCCGCACTGAGGCCACCTGTCGTATGATTTGCTCTACCATTTGCTGTGTCTGAGCACATCTCCGCACCTGCCGGAACTTCCACCACCGGGCCAGGCGCATAGGCGACCGCGATTGCTCCTGCGACTGCAACGACGGAGCAGCATGGGGCTCTGCGGAGAAAGCCCTGTGAGCTTGAGCCTTTGCATGCTGCATGCTTCTACAAGCCCCTCTGCTCAATCCTAAAGGGTCTCTGGCAACGGCTGCAGTGAAGTAAGTACCTGCGGCCACCTGCGCGCCAAGAGCATGGCTGCCCACACTTAGATGTTCTCACACAAGATTTCGATAGATTTCGTCAAGCAGCAGAAACTTCCCATCGGCTAGCGTTCGCCGACACGTTCCTCAAGAAAGTTCCGCCCAGCTTGGTCCAATAGTTTGGGCTGGAAGTGTCCGTGAAATCCTGGCTGCGCACAAGAAGGACCCTTCCACTTTCTGCTGTCGGACATGGGTGCTAGTCTGATTTGCATCTGAGATTCCACTGATGGATGTGCGAATGTTCCATTGACTGTGATGCCTGCACAACTTTCGCACATTCGAACGTGTCTATCACTGACAGTTGAGGAAAGTTGAACTCAAGTCAAAACCCAGAATGGCTTACAGGCTTCCACTGTTCTGCGAACTAGCTTCGCTCCTTAAAACCACAAAGCGACGTTGCGAAATCAAGCATACAAGTTAAGTTAACCGATTGATTGCTCACACATCCTTCTAATTTACGCGCACATGGCGCCCCAGGCCCATGCGAGTCACGGAAACATCTGCTAAGTCAACGCTCTCCAAGAAGGGCCGCGGCATGGACACATCGACTCGGCGAAACATTGCCTCCAGAACCATCAGAGAAGATTGTGTCATTCCTCGGTGTGCTGGCGTGCCATGCCAAACTGTCGGCTATATTTGCTGGATAAAACAAACTGCACTCCTGAAAAGTTTAATTTGCTTAAAACAGGACATGTTTGAACGCGGCCGACAGAACTGCCCACGCCCAACCAATGTGTTTGAGAGGGCGGTGTAGCATGCTGCTTAGCTGCTGCTCGGACGGGAATATGTAGAAGGCGAATGTGTTCTGCTCCAACGCCTCATCCACCCAACTTGTTGTTCCTGAAAATGCAGTGGTGACGGCGAGGCCAGACTGCGGCGTCATGGTCACGATGCCGTCCATTGGTGGCGCATCGGCAACAAACCTCGTAGGGCAAGCACTCATCACGAGAAGAACAAAAACAACACAGCAACAGACAATCACCCAGAGCGGTGGGATGTCCTGCCCCCCCCCCCCCCCACTGAGAGTACGCTTTCGCAGCACCCATGGCACGGAAACATCACACGCAGTAGGAACCGCATGGAACCGCCCCCATTGAAGACATGAAGAATCCCTCCGAGAGCCGAGGAGCAGATCAGACTTTGCAACTTTCGCACCCAGGCTCTCCGCTACATCAATATCTGCAGGCGCTGCCAGCTTGAGAGCTGCCAAAGCATCCTTAAGTCACGCCAAGCGTGATGTTTCAACCTTTCGCCCGTGATTTCACCTTTGATTTTCGAGTGCGGCGACCCCGCGCAGAGTCCACCTTTCTTTCAGCTCACTCGCAGCTGAGTTGCTGGGTCGCTCGTCTGTATAAGGGCATATTCATATCGTTGGCCTTTGCGATCAACGACACGAATGGTCCGCAAAACCACAGCGATGAGCGCCGAGCACCATATCATCAGCATTTAACAGCTAGATTAAGGGTTTTGTTTCAATCCCTTGTGCTCCCACGCACAGTACTATGAGTACTATGTCAATGTGAGTTCATAAGCATTGCGCAGCTAAGGCACCCTTCACAAGGTCTTGCCCACGGAAATCGCTTGTGCTCAAAGTCAGCCGGCCACCATCTGGCAGGAGCTCCGTCTCCAAAAAGGCGACGATGCGCGACGGGATTCGAGCTTCCTCAGAGGTTAAGCCAATCCACGCTTCAAGCTCATCTCAAATGCCAAAGCAGTGTCTTTCGGAGGCAGGCGTTCGGACATGAGAGCTCTTTGGTTAAGGTGTGGATCGGGGTCTGGGCTTGAGTAACACATGTCAGGGGTCACAGTTTTCACCTAACAGGCTTTGGCTGCGCTCGACATGACAACTCACGCTCACCTAGGGCACATTTCCGGTGCGCTTCGCGCATCAGATTCTAGATGATGTTAGGATCTGCATGTCATGGTGTCCGAGATGCAGCTCCTGCCTTTGTCTCTGTTGTTTGTACCTTCCAGGGTAAGATACCAGTGAGCGCCTGGCAAAAATGACCGAAAGCAGCGTTGTCTTGTGATCTGCGAATTCCTTCCAGAGCCTTCTTGGGCGAGAGAGTGCTTCCATGTTTTGGGCTTGCGCGCGAGGACAATTGGGCAGTCCAAAGGGTCGACGTCTTTGATTTCCCTGAGTGTACAGGGTGCTTCTTGCTGTTAAAAACCTCGGACCCTTAAGCGGAGTGAGGGCACAGCTTCCATGGCATTGCCAGCTTGAAGGTGCTGACTTCTTTTGCCACTTGCAAGGCTTGTCTCATGCTCGGAGAAATTCTTACCTTAAGGTCGCATGTGATCATTGGGACCATTGGGCAATGGCATGTAATGGCGTATTTGTGAGAGATTCCGCGACGAAATCCCTTGGCCTGAGCCTTAAGCGAACCCGTCACACACAGTTTTCGCCTTGCACTTCAAATCTCCACTGCGGCAGCCCACCAGAGTGGGTCTGACAGCGCCCAGAGTTTGAGAACTGTTTGAGAACTTATGACTGGAGCTCAATGAGCTCAGCGGCCACCAATGCCAAGGTCCAGCCGCAGGACTCCGGTGGGCTACAGCCTTTGGCATCTGCACGTGAAGGCAAGCGAGGACTACAAGTACTATTGTGGCAATGCATGTGGTGCTACAACTGCACGCCAAGCGGCCTTCTATGCCGGAAACTGTCGCTGTGGCCGGGCCCATCAAGTAGCCAGTCTGTGTCGACACCGCCTGGCCGCAAGGCGGATTCTTTCACAGCGTTAGCTAACTACATTCACTACATTCCATACAGATTTCGAACCCAGCCTGCTCGAGTGACCATGGGACATTAAAGTCCGTGCGTGGCAAGGACGGCGTGGCCTTGCACTTGTCGCGGCTGTCACAGCCACGACGTGCCCGAACAGAACAAATGCCAGGAACTAACCAGCTGGTACCAAGGCAGAGTGCAATTGGTGCTAATTCTGGCTTAGATGCTGTCGAGCTTGTCGTCGTGTATGTCCTTAGCGACACAAAAGAACAGGTTCGGACAGCTACCCGACACAAGTTTGCGAAAGCTGCGGTGTCAGCGGTGTCGCCCGAACCCTTTGGAGAGCCGTTGCTCAGTCTCCCTCAGCAATGCAGCTTGTGATGCCAAGCTTCGTGGCAGTGCTTGAGGTGCTTGTCACGCTAGTGCTTGTGGTTGATGATTGCGTCGCTGTTGTCGATGTGGTGCCTCAGCAAAGCAGCCAAGGAGATGCACGCAATGCCACCCTGCAAGCATGGGCGATAGCGGCGATAGCCCAAAAGCCTAGAGGGGACCATTGATCCGTTACTTGATTTGGCCTCACTTGCCCCTCTTGACCCTCTGGACCGCTGACTGTTCTTAACATCTTGCCACAACTGCAAGTCCGGATCACGCGCCTCCACTGTGACGTCAAAGGGGGGGAGGGGGCAGGTGGGGGAGGGGGGTGGGGGGTCGACTTGCCCTTGCAACGACCGAAGTCACGAAGCCTACAATGTGGAATTGTTCGTCAATACGGGAAGGCGGGAAGGGAGGGGGGCGCGTGGGAGTGAGCAAGTGATGCGGGGCAGGTGGGGCAAACCAAGTGGGGCAAGTGAGGCAATTGAACGACCGGTTTCCGGCTACGCTCTCCTGCCCTCGTCGAGGCGCTCGTGGAAGTAGCCGTGGTCGAAGTGCTTGTTGTTGAAGTGCTCGAGCTTGAGCTTGAAGTGCTGCTCGTGGACGTGCTGGATGTGCTGGACACGGACGTGCTGGTCGTCGATGTGCTACTTGAAGATGTGGTAGTTGAACTGCTGCTGGTGCTCGTGCTGGATGTTGAAGTAGTGGAAGTGGATGTTGTTGATGAGCTGGAGGTTGATGTGCTAGACGAACTGGTGGAGGTGGTCGACGTTGATGTAGTGCTAGAGGAAGAAGTCGTGGATGAAGTTGACGTGCTCGTTGTGGAAGTCGTGCTGGTGCTGCTGGTTGAGGATGTGCTGGTCGAAGTCGACGTGGAGGTTGATGTCGTCGAGCTAGATGACGAAGAGGAGCTGGACGAGGAGCTGGATGTTGTGGTCGAGCTTGTCGTCGACGTTGACGAAGTCGACGTACTGCTTGTTGACGAAGTGCTCGTCGAAGTTGTGGAGGTTGAAGTGGATGTTGTGGAGGTGGAGGATGTCGAAGAGGTGGAAGTGCTGCTTGATGATGAGGTCGTGGTACTGGTCGAAGTGCTTGTGCTTGACGTGGAGCTGGTAGACGATGAGCTGCTTGAGGACGTTGTGCTGGACGAACTGCTGGTGGAAGTGGTGCTCGTGGTGGTGGAACTGGTTGACGAAGTGGACGTGGAAGAGGTGGAACTGGATGTGCTGGTTGATGATGTGGAGCTAGTGCTTGTCGTCGAGGTCGAGCTGCTTGAAGTCGATGTTGTGGACGTCGAGGTGGATGAGGTCGAGGTAGAGGAGCTTGTGGTGCTGGAGGTAGACGTGCTAGATGTCGTGGAGCTGCTCGATGATGTCGTGGTGCTGCTGGTGGAGCTGCTGGAAGTCGATGTAGTACTGCTGCTGGTACTGCTCGTGGAGGTCGATGTAGAAGACGTGCTGCTTGTTGATGTTGATGTTGAAGACGTAGTGCTTGATGAAGTCGATGTTGAGGACGTGGTGCTGGACGAGCTACTGGTGGAAGTGGTGCTGGTGGAACTGGTGCTGGTGGAAGTGGTGCTCGTGGATGTGGAACTGGTTGACGAGGTGGACGTGGAAGAGGTGGAACTTGATGTGCTGGTTGATGATGTGGAGCTGGTGCTTGTCGTCGAGGTCGAGCTACTTGAAGTAGATGTTGTGGATGTCGAGGTGGATGAGGTCGAGGTAGAGGAGCTTGTGGTGCTGGAGGTAGACGTGCTAGATGTCGTGGAGCTGCTCGATGATGTCGTGGTGCTGCTGGTTGAGCTGCTGGAAGTCGATGTTGTGGACGTCGAGGTGGATGAGGTCGAGGTAGAGGAGCTTGTGGTGCTGGAGGTAGACGTGCTAGATGTCGTGGAGCTGCTCGATGATGTCGTGGTGCTGCTGGTGGAGCTGCTGGAAGTCGATGTTGTGGACGTCGAGGTGGATGAGGTCGAGGTAGAGGAGCTTGTGGTGCTGGAGGTAGACGTGCTAGATGTCGTGGAGCTGCTCGATGATGTCGTGGTGCTGCTGGTGGAGCTGCTGGAAGTCGATGTAGTACTGCTGCTGGTACTGCTCGTGGAGGTTGATGTAGAAGACGTGCTGCTTGTTGATGTTGATGTTGAAGACGTAGTGCTTGATGAAGTCGATGTGGTCGATGATGACGTGGAAGAGGTCGATGTCGATGAAGTGGATGAGGAAGAAGTTGACGTAGAAGTAGTCGATGTGGAAGATGTCGACGAGGAAGAGGTTGAGGTGGAGGAGGTTGATGTGGTGGACGTCGTGGTGCTGCTAGATGACGACGAGGTGCTACTGCTTGTCGAGCTAGAAGTGGACGTGGTGCTGCTGGAGGTGCTGCTTGATGACGTAGAGGTCGACGTCGATGTGCTCGATGAGGTGGTGGAGGTACTGCTTGATGACGTCGAAGTGCTGGTGCTGGTAGTGCTTGATGTGGTACTTGTGGATGAACTGGACGTGGAAGAACTTGAGCTGGATGATGTGGAGGTTGAACTGCTCGACGTGGATGAGCTGGTGCTGGTGGTGGATGAGGTGGAGGAGGTTGAAGAAGATGTGGTAGACGACGTGCTGCTGGACGTCGAGGACGTAGTGCTGCTGCTTGTTGTCGTAGACGTGCTGGAAGAACTACTTGTTGAAGTCGAGCTGGATGTCGATGTACTTGATGTGCTAGATGTCGTCGATGTAGACGTGGTCGTGGACGACGTCGTCGTGCTACTGGACGAAGAAGTTGATGAAGAAGTTGACGTCGTGGTGGTGGATGAAGTCGTGCTGCTTGTGGTCGATGTGCTCGATGACGTGGAGCTCGAAGATGTCGACGTTGACGTTGAAGATGTTGTGCTGGTCGAGGACGTGGATGAAGATGAAGTGGAACTGCTCGAGGTACCTGTGTCGTTGACGGCATACCTAAAATATCACATGTTGAATCACACTTCATGCTGATAAACCTGGGATGGACAGGACTCGTTGAAGACATCTCTCCCCTTGAGCCTTGGGGCTCAGTTTCTGCTTATACTTGAATTTCTGCCAGCCACTTCCTGATTCCTGAGACTATTCGTAGCAGTGCCACCGCAAAGCCATGTCGCAACCAGTGGGGATGTGATCACCCCCTTATTCGTTGCGATGCCCTGATTGCAGACTTGCGCATGAGCAAGTTTCCGTCGTTTACAGGAAGCTGGACATCCATGCAAGGCTTCATGTACTTGATGGGCCTTCGGTCGCGCTCATGTTGGCTTCACGAGGGCTCTCGTGCCCTCCATTGGCAGCAGGAGCAGTCATGAAAGCTCCGGATGCCTTAGGAACACCTGTGGGGGGGGACCCTACCCTTGGCTGCTTTGCGTAGCGAGTGGCCCCAAGTGGCCTTAGAATGAAAGGCTACGCGGCGCGGGGAAGGAAAAGACTCAAACTCGGCCTGCCAGCGCGATTCGTCCTTTAACAGGTTTCCGAGGTTCTGGCGTTCACTGTAACCTCTTCCACGCAAACAATCGGCACATCTGGCGAGACCGCCTTTTTAACGGAAGTTCGAAAAACTGGTTTCAAGGCTTACAGTCGGGCTTTTCAAGACAGGAGCTAAACTTAAGATCGCAAACAACCCTCTAACTCATCATTTCGAAGTACGCATGTCAGACCCAGAACCACCGACACCCGGTCAGCTTCTGCAATAACAAGAACCAAAGACAGCTCTCCAACATTGGGAGAGATACTGCTCGTGGATGTTGACGTTGATGACGTGCTGCTTGAGGATGTGGAGGAACTGCTGCTTGAGGTGGTTGAGGTCGAAGTGGTACTGCTCGTAGAAGAGCTTGAAGATGTGGAAGTTGACGAAGTTGTGCTGGACGACGTTGATGTGGAGGATGTCGTGCTCGATGAGCTGCTGGTGCTACTGGTGGACGTCGAGGACGTCGATGTGGAGGACGTAGTGCTGGAGGACGTGGAGCTGCTACTCGACGAAGATGTGGTCGTGCTTGTCGAGGTCGAGGAGGAGGACGTTGAAGAAGTGCTTGTAGAAGAACTGGACGTGGAGGAAGACGATGTAGTCGTCGAGGTGGTCGAGCTGGAGGACGTGGTTGTGCTACTGCTTGAGGTGGAAGTTGATGATGTCGTCGTCGAGGTTGTAGAGCTGGAAGAGGTGGTGCTAGATGTTGTGCTGGTGCTACTCGTCGACGACGAGCTGGTTGAAGAAGTGGTGGAGCTGCTGGTTGAGGTTGTGCTGGAAGAGGTCGTCGTTGTTGAAGATGAAGTGGAGGAACTGGACGTGGACGAAGTGGAAGTCGTAGAGCTCGTTGTGCTGCTCGAGGATGTGGACGTACTGCTGCTCGTCGTGCTGGAAGTTGATGTCGTGCTGCTGCTGGTGCTGCTTGTGGACGTGGACGTAGATGATGTTGACGTCGAGGATGTCGAACTCGACGAGGTTGTGCTGGACGATGTGGATGTAGAAGATGTTGTGCTGGAGGAGCTGGATGTGCTCGTGGATGATGTGGAAGATGTTGAGGTGGAAGAACTGGATGTAGACGAAGTGGAAGTCGAAGAGCTCGTTGTGCTGCTCGAGGATGTGGACGTGCTGCTGCTTGTCGTGCTGGAAGTTGATGTTGTGCTGCTGCTGGTGCTGCTTGTGGATGTGGACGTAGATGACGTTGAAGTCGAGGATGTCGAACTCGACGAGGTTGTGCTGGACGATGTGGATGTGGAAGATGTTGTGCTGGAGGAGCTGGATGTGCTGGTGGATGATGTGGAAGAGCTTGAAGTGGAAGAACTGGATGTAGACGAAGTGGAAGTCGTAGAGCTTGTCGTGCTGCTGGAGGATGTGGAAGTACTGCTGCTCGTCGTGCTGGAAGTTGATGTCGTGCTGCTGCTGGTGCTGCTTGTGGACGTGGACGTAGATGATGTTGAAGTCGAGGATGTCGAACTCGACGAGGTTGTGCTGGACGATGTGGATGTAGAAGATGTTGTGCTGGAGGAGCTGGATGTGCTGGTGGATGATGTGGAAGATGTTGAGGTGGAAGAACTGGATGTAGACGAAGTGGAAGTCGAAGAGCTCGTTGTGCTGCTCGAGGATGTGGACGTGCTGCTGCTTGTCGTGCTGGAAGTTGATGTTGTGCTGCTGCTGGTGCTGCTTGTGGATGTGGACGTAGATGATGTTGAGGTCGAGGATGTCGAACTCGACGAGGTTGTGCTGGACGATGTGGATGTAGAAGATGTTGTGCTGGAGGAGCTGGATGTGCTGGTGGATGATGTGGAAGAGGTTGAGGTGGAAGAACTGGATGTAGACGAAGTGGAAGTCGAAGAGCTCGTTGTGCTGCTCGAGGATGTGGACGTGCTACTGCTTGTCGTGCTGGAAGTTGATGTTGTGCTGCTGCTGGTGCTGCTTGTGGATGTGGACGTAGATGATGTTGAAGTCGAGGATGTCGAACTCGACGAGGTTGTGCTGGACGATGTGGATGTAGAAGATGTTGTGCTGGAGGAGCTGGATGTGCTGGTGGATGATGTGGAAGAGGTTGAGGTGGAAGAACTGGACGTGGACGAAGTGGAAGTCGAAGAGCTCGTTGTGCTGCTCGAGGATGTGGACGTACTGCTGCTTGTCGTGCTGGAAGTTGATGTTGTGCTGCTGCTGGTGCTGCTGGTGGATGTGGACGTAGATGATGTTGAAGTCGAGGATGTCGAACTCGACGAGGTTGTGCTGGACGATGTGGATGTAGAAGATGTTGTGCTGGAGGAGCTGGATGTGCTGGTGGATGATGTGGAAGATGTTGAGGTGGAAGAACTGGATGTAGACGAAGTGGAAGTCGAAGAGCTCGTTGTGCTGCTCGAGGATGTGGACGTACTGCTGCTTGTCGTGCTGGAAGTTGATGTCGTGCTGCTGCTGGTGCTGCTTGTGGACGTAGACGTAGATGATGTTGAGGTCGAGGATGTCGAACTCGACGAGGTTGTGCTGGACGATGTGGATGTAGAAGATGTTGTGCTGGAGGAACTGGATGTGCTGGTGGATGATGTGGAAGATGTTGAGGTGGAAGAACTGGATGTAGACGAAGTGGAAGTCGAAGAGCTCGTTGTGCTGCTCGAGGATGTGGACGTGCTGCTGCTCGTCGTGCTGGAAGTTGATGTTGTGCTGCTGCTGGTGCTGCTTGTGGATGTGGACGTAGATGATGTTGAAGTCGAGGATGTCGAACTCGACGAGGTTGTGCTGGACGATGTGGATGTAGAAGATGTTGTGCTGGAGGAGCTGGATGTGCTGGAGGATGATGTGGAAGAGCTTGAAGTGGAAGAACTGGACGTAGACGAAGTGGAAGTCGTTGTGCTGCTGCTTGTCGTGCTGGAAGTTGATGTCGTGCTGCTGCTGGTGCTGCTGGTGGATGTGGACGTAGATGACGTTGAAGTCGAGGATGTCGAACTCGACGAGGTTGTGCTGGACGATGTGGATGTGGAAGATGTTGTGCTGGAGGAGCTGGATGTGCTGGTGGATGATGTGGAAGAGCTTGAAGTGGAAGAACTGGACGTAGACGAAGTGGAAGTCGTAGAGCTTGTCCTTTGTCATTGTTGCGGCGCAACCAAGAATTTACATCTTCCAAGTTTCTGCTGTTCAACGTTGACAAAAGCTTCCGGCCAACTGCTACTACTGAGCGCGGTGCCAAAATACGAAAAAACAAAAACACTGCTTGTGAGAGAGGTGTGGAAACAAACCAACAAACGACGATTGGCTCACACAGTGGGGGGCAGATGAGCACGCGGGGGCATGCCTCACACATCACAACGGCTGCGCATTTCAGTCTACAGACAATGATCGTTCATGGTCTGTTATTTCAAGTCCCAAGCCTTTCTTATGTGTTGCTAGCTGCTAGCTTAAGGAAAAAGAGGACTCGCAAAAACTTAAACATGATGGACAAGGCTTAATGAGACAACGTCAGTCAACATGACGCCAATAGCAGATCCACTTAGCCTTCTCTTCTGAGCTCCGTTTGGCAAAGAAGCAAATACTCCGACAGACAACGCTCGGCTCCCTGATGGATGAATGGTCTGGTGATGTTTGGTCCTGACATCGCAGATCGCAACGGTTGTGACTTGTATCCGCCGTCAGGTATGCACGACATTCCAACGGCACGGTCTCTGCTAGAACAGGACAACCAAGTTAACTTCTGCGGCAATATTTGCCTTCTTTCCTATGTATGTTTTTTGCTTTTGCGCGACTGGGAAGACTTACAAACCCCAAGAACAAGCCACCGATACCCTTGTGAAGTTGCGAACCCAGGTTTGAGTTTGGACTCTCTACAGGCTCCACTTCCTGCCATTTTTAAGCTTGGACTCCGGAAATACATTCTTAAAACAAGTCTCAGCAGGAGGCTAAGCCGTGCATGTGCAGTGCAAGTCCGGGTGTGAACTCGGACTTGCAACTACGCGCCAACTTCTTATCTTGATTGTGAGTCCGACTCTTCTTGATCAGCATATCCCTGATCGGCCGCACATGTGGAAACAGGTATGTTGATGCACCCACGCCGATCGGCATCACAAGTGCATGTTCGGTGGCCTGGTGCATTAACGAGTGAGTGAGTGAGTGAGTGAGTGAGTGAGTGAGTGAAATGGCCCACAGATGTTACTGCGGCCTACACCATCTTCCCCCCCCATATCGCAGAGCAGCTCCGAAACCGTCATCGCCGCTCTCCACGAAGGGTTCGAGATGGCGGGTACTAATGCAGCCAAGCATCCTTGACTAGAGGGACAGTGGCCCGGAAGGCTGGGTGTACTAACTACGACAATACTCCGATGGAGCAAAGGGGTCGTAGACGTTGGGGGGTGTATATTGTCTGCACAGAAGAATTGGGGCGTCGGGAGGAAGATGAGGGGTGCTGCGCGCACCTAGGGCCCTGTGAGGCCGAGATGAGTGGTGCAGGTTGGTGACGCTGATGGGGGAGGACAAAATCGGGCGCTGCAAGCCTACGCTGAAGGTCTAAGAGCCCAGGTAGGCCAAGATGAGGGGGGCTGTTTGCCTACACGAATGGACCTGCGGTTCTGGAGGCCGAGATGGACTAGGAGCCCTGAGGAGGCCAAGTGGACCGATGGACCTGCGGCCCTGGAAGGTCGGGATGGGGGGTGCTGAAAGCGGGTCGCTGAGGAGGGACACGAGAAAGGGGGTTTGGGCCAGAACAGGCTGATTTACACTCCATCCGGCCCAAGCCCGGGTTTTCGGCTCGAGAAGGGGGGTCTGGGCCAGAACTACTACATCTGGCCCAAAGCCAGGTTTTCGGCTCGAGAAAGGGGGATTGCTTACGCGGAAGGACCTACAGCCCTGGGAAGCCGAGATGTGGAGCGCCGGAAGGTTACACCCGGGCCCTGCGAGGACGGGATGGGGGCCTGAAGGCCAAGTGGACCAGAATGCACGAGAACGGTTTTTGCTTCAACTGGCCCAAACCCAGGTTTACGGCTCGAGAAAGGGGGTTTGGGCCAGAAGAGCTGATTTTAGTTGCAACTGGCCCAATGCCCAAACCCAGGTTTTCGGCTCAAGAAAAGGGGTTTGCTTACGCGGCCTTGGGAGGCACAGAGGTGGGGCACAGGTTGGTTAGCTGAAGACTCCGGGTCCCTGGGAGGGGAAGGGTGCTGCGAGCTACTGCTAAGATGAGGGGCTATTTGCTTACACACGACGGGGGCTATTTGCTTACGCACCACGAAGGGGGTACTTGCTTACGCACCACGACGGGGGCGGAGAACAAACAAGCCCACGACCAGCCCAACCCGGAAGGCGCAGGGGGTACCAAACGCTTCAAACCAGCACAAGTCCAGTATATGAAGACGAGAGATGGGACCTGTGGTATTTTAAGCCACTTTCCTGTCAGCCCACAAAGGTGATGTGGCGGAGCTTAAACTGCACCTGACAGCCCTCAGTCCCAGACCCAAGAGTTCGAGGTGAGAATGGGGGCCTGGGCCTGATATGTAGGGCCTGGATCCCCCACACCCATGACCCCTTTAGATGTCTGGTCTCTAAGTGCTCACCGACTTTTACGCGGACGCAGCAACTCCAAGGAGTCTACGTTCACTACGGCCAGGCCTTCATTTTGAAGGGCCCGGACAGCACGAGAGAGGGCAACGGGCGGCCAGTCTTCAGCTACCCCTTGCGCGAGCTGCCGCAGCTCTTGCAGTAGCAGAGAGAGCGGGGCGTGACCCTCAGAAGACAGGCGTCGCAGCAGCCAGCGTCGGACCCGCCTGGTAGGGAGAGGAGTGGAGTGCACTTGCCCGGACCCAGCGCCGGCGGTGCACGCAGCCGCCAACCCACGAAGGTGAAGGAGAAGCCGGTCAGAGACAGGCGCAGCATCAGCGCGGTGAGGTGCTGCGGCCAGGCTATGGGCCCAAGTTTGCCAGCAGTTGGAGAGCGCGGAAGTGTCATACGCACGATGCGCACCGCAGTTCCAACGGCAGCGCCCACGAAAGTGGATGACCACGTTGCATGAAGCACAGGACGGGCCATTCGAGCCGCGGCACCAGGGGCAAGGTAGCGCAGGACGGGCGTGCACTGGCAGGGAGACCCCACCACAGTGCCAGCAGGCCAAAGCCTGATCCTGATGCTCCACGGGAGGACATCTGCAAGTCAACGCCAGACCCGCCAAAGCTGCTGACCAGGAGGGACGTTGAGCACCCCAAGAGGCCTGCCCAGCGGTCAGAAAAGCGCCGCCATTATCCAGGAGGAGCTGGGTCAGTGTCGCATCCCGCTGATGGCGGCAGGGGGCGGTCCGACGCAAGCATTGGGTTGCGGCATGCTGTGGGAGGAGAGCCCAGCGCAGTTCTTGGATGAATGCCGTGCCAGTCGCAGACCCAAGCCAGGAGGAAAGGGAGCCTGCTGCAGCAGGAGCTGGGTTGTCTTCCACTCCGTCAGGCAAGGCTTGGGGGGGAGGCCGCGGCAAGGTGGCTTCCGCCAAACGAAGCCACACGGAGACCCTAGCATGGTACGCGCTGCGGATGAACCGGAGACCTACAACAAGGCGCTGACAGCACTGAGCGGCAGGCAGGAAGGGGTGTTGCCGGCGGGCGAGGGCCTGAGCTGCGCAGAGAGGCGAACTGCTCCAGTTCCAGGTCCTCCAAAGAAGCTGGCGAGAGACGGCAGATTGCAACCCCCAGTGCTTTGGGGAGCACTCCACGGTAAGCCAGGTCAGTACCACACTCCTTGTTTGCAGATGCCGCACTGCTGCCAGCGACATCCTGTGAGAGCAAGGCCTCCCTTGCTGGAATGGGTACCAGCCAACGCCAGGCAGCAAGAATGGGCCACCTTTCCACAACGCTTGGTGGAGGAGAAGGGGGATGTTCACCGCCCCTCCGTTGAACAGATGTTTGCCAGCGACGGGCAGCTTCGAGCAGATGAGAGGAGCCAGCCCGCAGGAGGTTCACAAGCGGGGCCAGGGCTGTACAGCCATAACTACGTGCCGCGGGGTACCTGGAGCCTGCCGGCACAAGGGGCAGGTACGGTGGGATGGATCATCCACACGGGCAGCCCATTGTGAGGCAACAGGGGCTTCAGTAGCATGCGCATGTAGGCGTTCTGTCCAGCTCCCCCCAATGGCCCGGTGGAGACGAAACGCCATCGCAGACAGGTCTAACGGGGAAGAGTCTGCTGGCAAGAGCCATCGTGACCACGCAGTAGTGAAGCTGCACTGTGTGTAGATTGAGACATCCAGGGTGGGGGTGAACACCTGGTCTAACAAGCGTGGCAGAAGCCCTTGGACAGGCCGACTACGCCAGGCTTCGATACTTTGTGCACGTAGGATGTGCCGAATGCATGGGCGAATTGGGCCCGTGACCATGTGCCCATCCAAAGCTGCCCAGGCAAATGGACCGCTACTGGGGTACCGTACGTCTGGTGGAGAAGGGTTGGCGGACGCAACACGGCAGCCTGCGTCTTGGGCTTCATTGCCTTGTGTGAAGACTGGGAAGGGCAGGGACGTGTACTGCTGGTGACTGCGGATGTCCAGCCCCACCACCCCATCTTCTACGAAGGCAATCCGTGAGAAGGTCCGCATTTTGTCATTGAGGGGCATACGGACGTTCCAGTGCTGGGGAAAGGCGAGCTGGTGAAGCCTCCAGGAATGCGCAGCCCAGGCATGGCGGAGGTCGTCCAAGCCGTACTTCAGCAGCGACACCAAGTGAAGCGAAGGGGCAGAAAGGAGCTTTGACAAGGAACCTGCAGAAGCTGTGCGCAGAGAATCGAAGAGGGCGCTTCTGTCAAAAACCAGGAGATGCCAGTTGTCGGCCCGGCGAAAGCGGAGGGAGACTGCTAAAGAGAGCAACTCTGCAGTGTGAATGGTAGAGGACGCCCAACCATAGCGCGTAGGAAGCTTACCCTGGATCTGGCGAGAAACCCATGCTGAGGACTCCCAATACTGACCAACACTCCCAAAGCCCCTGGCTTGACAGGCAAACGTGGCACCATCTTTGGAAAACCCCCCGTCTCCATAGATGGCACCATCAGACGTATCCGACGCATGGGGTAGTGGGGTGAGGAGGGCTCTGGCACGTGCAGGCCAAATCCCAGGGTTCTTCCCAGGCCAACTGGGGCCAGTTTTCCGAGATGTCTGGCACCACCTCCAAACCGAAAAGGGAGCACTCAGTACGCCAGTCCAGATTCGACTGGGCGAGGGCTGCAGCGGCCGCAGAAGCGCAAGAGGCTGCAGTGACAGGGGAGTGAGCTGGGAGAAACTCTGCCCACACCTCAGCATCATGCCATGAATCCATAGGAATTCGCCGCTCTACCAAGGAGACCCATGCCAGGCGAACCGAGTTAGCTAGCACGCCCACCCTGCAGTAGCGAGCAGCTGCGTCAAAGACGTCTGGCTTAAAGCGGCCAACCAAGGGATGTGGGGGAGGGGGGCGGAGATTGTCAAGCATCCTGGCCACGAAGCGATCAGTGGAGAGGCTGATGTAAATGCCGTAGCCGGCCAGGAGGTTGAGTGCGGAAAGAAGCAAGCCCGCGAAGGTCGGGAGTGTGTGGGGCGAGCTGCGCAAGGCCTGCCGCAGGGTGTCTCTGCTCACCAGTGAAGCTGACGACTTGCCATTTAGTAGGAGAAGGAGATCAGCGGCAGTGGAAGCGACCAGCATCTCCGAGAGAAGGGGCACCCCTAGCCCGCCGCTGCTCCGCGAGGCTGACAGACTCATGCGCTCAGCAGTTACTCGGGTACCCAGACTTGAGAGGAGCAAGCGGTGCAGAGCTGCATCTTCCTGATGGAGGGTTGCAGGTGAAGGGAGGCCTACTAGGGGAGCATAGCCTAGAGATCCCCCGAGAATCCATTGGATCATGGCTCGCCCCTCATCCCATGAGCAGCACTTGCAGGCGAGACGGTGACGAACGGCTTCTGGCTTGGTTACGAGGTCTTGAGCTGCCAAAGTATGGCGGTCAGCCACCGTCCCCCGCTTGCCCAAAAGAGTGTCAACGTGGTCCACTTCTGAACGGGGGAGGGTGTAGTGTTGGAGCCCCCCGGCCCAGATGTCCCAACTGGTGACAGTGGCCCCATTTTGGTGGATGCGCGGGTCTTGGATGGCAGGCAGGGCTGAGTCCCACTCAGACGCAAAAGCCGAGAACTTCGACCAGGCAAAGCCAACACCCGAAGCTTCGCTGCCCAGGGCGAAGCTGCCCAAGATGGGAGGAAGATCGGACAACCCATTGCCATAGTGTTCTATGTCATCCACATACCCCGCAGCCACGACGCTGCGCTAGTGGTGTAGGAAGCCCCATCATTGGAGCGTAAGCGGAGAAGGGGGTCCTGACCTGCGCGAGACAGCTCTGGAGAGGACACAGCTCCTTGTGGAATGCCGCGGGTCAAGGGCACTGGATCGGTGGGACCTGAACGGGTATCCAGGGCCACCTGCAAGGTGCGGAAGAGGCCCTGGTGCAGGCGGCGTACTGAATCCGGAAAGCCTCGACCCTGTTGCACGGCATCGATTTGAGTGAGCTGCAGCGTGTTAAAGAATTTCTCGTAATCGGCCGGGACCCGAAGAAAGGGACGGCAGAATCGCCTAGCATCTTCACAGAGGAGTGCATCAAGATAAAGTACCTCGGCTGCAGCAGACACGCCCTTGGAGTGGGCTCTGCTAAGCTCGGAGAAGGGCTCTGTAGGGCACCAGCCATGACGAGATAGCGCCAGGCGTTCGGCGACTGGAGCCTCTATGGCTTTGAGGTTTTCCTCCAACATGGATAGAGGACGCCAGCCGCCAGATGGTTTAGCCAAGTGAACTTGGTCTGCATGTTGCAAGGTGCGCGACACTACGCCGGTGAGGCGTTGAAGGTCGAGGGAGCGCCAGAAAGTGTCGCGGAACGGTTCCGGAAAAGCCTCAATGAAAGCCGCTGGGGCCCGGCCGAGAGTGACGGAAGCGGGAAAGCAGGGAGCTCTTTTCGAGCTGGGACGTGCGTTCCACAAAGCTGTAGTCAACAGGGTCCGGGCAACGGAGAACTAAAACGCTGGGGGAGGGTGCCCAACGAAAGTGCTCCAACGAGAGGCTGTTTGCAGGATGGCGCCCGAGGGAAAGAACCTTAAGGGGTGACCCTGAGCAGGGGAGCGGCCTGGTGGCCCACCAATCCTGATGCTCAAGCCTTAGGAGCCACGCACCTGTGTCTGTGCGAACGCGCAAGCATTGCGGGTGCACATAGCTCACATTGGCCCCTGCATGAGAAGGAGATGAGCCGCCGTGGCCCAGGTGACAGCATTGCAAGACCTACGCGGGAAAGGTCGCTGTTTGGATGTGAGGCACCTACTTGCAGGAAATCGATGGCACCACGGCGCGCACCGTTGCCGTCAGTGAAAGACAGTGTGGAGGCATGCTGCCATGGTTGGGGAGGTTGCTGCAGCAGCCTGGACCACTCTTGCGTGGCTCCCTGAAGCACGTCGCCTGTGCTACAGGGGCGGCGGCGGGAGCCGTCAGCATCCGCGACCCACTCTGGAGAGTAGCGGGCCTGTGGCAAGGAGGCAGGGCGCATACGGGAGGCCCAGCCCTTGGCGTCACCTCGACGCAACAAGGATATGCGTAGCTGACGAGAAGAGCGAACTGAGCTCTGAGCGACAGCAGATTGACGCTTGGCTGCCTCTGCGATGCTGTCATCTAGCAATTGAAGGCATTGTGCCGGAGAGGGCGAAGGGGGTGAGGAGGTCCAGGTGGGGGCTGGAGGCCAACGAAAAGAAACATTGCCAGCAAGCCTCGGCTGTTCGTCATCGAGTGCTGCTGCCAGAGGGGCTACGGACGAGTCAAAACCGAGGCTGGAAGCCCACTCTACTCGATCCCGGAGAAAAAGATCCCAGGCAGGGAGCCCCGGTCGGTCAACAGCGCCATCCTGCCTGGCATGATTTTCCATGTCCACTGCTTTGGACCACAGCGTGGCAGCGGTGGAAAGTGGGAAGCGTGCGAGGTTGAGGCTATGTCTTGAAGACGGGAGCGCGTCTCGCACCGCTGTTCGAACGCGCCTGAGTTCAAGAAGGCACGCGTGCCAAGCTTCTGCTTGACGGCCTAGTTGCCGCTCTGGCACAGGGTGCGTAGGGTGCACTGCGGGAAGGACGGCCATAAGAACCGACATCACGCCATCCACAGTGGACTGCACGCGCTCAGTGAAAGATTCCGGAGGAGTGAGGGAGGGCAAACCGTGGAAGCCGTCCAGGCCTTCGCAGGGCGGTTGAGGCAAGGCTCGCCACTCTTCTTCCAGGGAGGACAACGCTGACGCAAGTTGCGACAACCGTGCAGTGTGCTGAGCGGCCCGAGAGGAAATGACCGATGGCAGGTCAGTGTCCAGTCGACTCACCAGGTTTCGCCAAGGCCTTGCGGGAGGGGAAGTGTCTGGCACCGCGGGCAGCTGCAGCGCAAGATCAGCAAGCACGGGGTCGTGGTCGACCCGGCGGTCCCACTTCCATAGAATCGAGGCGTTGAGAAGATGAACTTCCAAGGATGGGCATGGCAACCACCATATGGAGTCAAGCCGGCTTGCTGAACCCGCCCGGGAGAAAAAGGTGAACGCTTTAAGTCGAGGGTGCCTGACGCGGAACATGTCCAGGAAGCCACGTGCCTGAAGGAAAGGTGCCAAGGAGGCTGGACGGACGGAGCATGTGCCCTCCCAACAATCAAGCTCTTGGGACACGAAGGAGTTGAGGTCACCCCCGACGATGAGTAGCTGTTGATGTTCAGCGGCCTTCCTAATTTGGGTGTCCAGAAACTCTTTGAGGGCTTGTTCATCGTGAAGAGAGGAGGCGTGGCGGACACCAAAGTCCGGCAAGCAGGCACCGACTGGGCCGTAGATCGCAGCGACTCTCAGGCTGAGGCCGTTTTGAGTATGCAAAACTGCAGCTACGCGTGCCTGGAAACATCGCTCCAACCACCCGAGTAGCCTGCCCGAACTGCAAGGAGGACGCCTGAGCCGGCCCCAGATGAGGAGGAGGAGGAGGAGGAGGTGGAACCAGAGCTGGGACACTGAGGGGAGCGGCCGTGGCTGACTGCCCGGTAGCCAGCGGCAAGCAGGCCTTTGCACGCTAGCGCGTGTTGCGCATCGCTCTGCAGCGCTGTCTCCGTGAGAAAGGCCACGTCCGCCCCCAGTGTGGCCAAGCTCTGCCCCTGCCAAATACCGCATTGGTGTCGATTCCGACCTGTGCTGCCGCACTGGACGGTTGCCAGGCGGAGCACTTGCGAGCCTCTCCAGGACATGTCGTCTCCCAAACATTGTCCCGAGAAAGAGGGTGGAGACTGTTGTTCCCCTACTGCGACAAGTAGACGATCGTCGGCCGCTTCAACAGCCGCGCGAGGTGTAGAAGGAGCCGAAGACGAGGAGTCGCCACCATCTTCAAGAAGGTCCATGCCAAAGGATGAGACTGAACTAAAAAGGGGGTCAACTACAGAATGGCTAGAGCCGAGGCCGGTTGGGAGGAGTGTAGAAGGACATGACGAGCAAAATCTACAGCATGAAAGCATGCCGGGCGGGCGCATGACTGAAGGCGAGCAGGTGACCATAAGCGCCTACTTACTGCTTGCTCGTGGACAGATTGGGAACAATGAGGGGAGTACCGCACTACGGAGGTGAGGCTACTGCACCAAGAAAGTTTGTTGGACCTTTCGCGGTGTGAGCCGGCCACGCAGAGCAGAGTGGTGAAGAAATACGAGAAAGGCAGCGCAGTTGAAGAATCGGACAAAAGCTGTACAACTGCGACCGTGGATTTCACAGAAGGCTACCTAGACCCGATCAGCCCTTAAAGTACTGGAGCGTTGCACTCCGGGCAACGACCTCGAGCGTGCGGGGCGTTGAGCCAACGTTCAAGGCAGTCTGAATGTACTACGTGGAGGCATTCCAGTCGTACGAGCTTGTCAGTGGCCAGGATGTCGTCTCGACAACACACACATGTCCAGCCCTCTTCCGAAGCACCCGCTGTGAATTGGACCAGGCGAAGCCCCAAGAAGACCGAGGGACCAGATTCATCAGGCGGGTCGAGCTCCGCAGCTGGGAACGAAGAGGCTGGGTTGGTTGAGGAGTCGACTTCGGGCGCTGGCAGCGCCGGTGTCACTGACCTCCTGGCCAGTGAGATTTTGAGGGTACCCACAGGAGACGCAAGCTTGGCTCGACCATGCTGGTCCTGGCTCGCCGCTGGCAGGAGTTCCTTCAGGATGCGGTCGGCCAGGCCCGGCGTGGCGAAGGCGACGTGCGACAAGAAGAAAGCCGGGGACTTGCGAGAACTCCGTCGGGTCTGCGCAAGCTGGAAGCTGGGCTCCAGAGCAGCCAGTGAGGGCGAGATTCCCGCCACATGGCTCAGAAGAGCCTCCAACTGACTGATGTTGGGCCGTCGGGGTAAGCCGATAATGTGTAGCCCTGCCGGCAGACGCGATGGAGGTGAGGTCGCAGGCTTCAAAGTTGTCGGTGAGGTGGGGGAAGCAGAGACGGTGGTAAGGTTGGCTCGCTTCTGCTTGGCCGTGCCCTTCCGAGTAGCCGCTTGAGTGGCTGTTTGGGCAGACCGAAATACTGTGAGCGGAGCTGGCTGCGAAGGTGTGCCGGTGCAACTTCCTCGTCCTGCTAAAGGAGGGCGAGCTGCCATCTTTGGCCTCAGCCCCGACGATTCCGTGTGCGGGCTGGACTGCGGGAGCGAGCGCGGCCACAGCCTTCACGAGACTGCAAAGTACGAGATGCTTGCAGGGGTGGACGTACTCGGGGTGGAGGTCCACTGGCGCCGCGATGCTCCCCAAGTGCAAAGCTCCGTGTGGTGATGGCTGGCGGCGCTACCTCCGGCATGCCTCACAGAGGCTGCAGCTGGCCTTCCACCGCCCGGCATCGAGGATGTGCGCACAGTTTCCCAGGCCCCCCGCTCCACTATGTCAACTGGTCAGCTCCGCGGACTTCCTCGCCCTCCACGTCCGCCAGCACGTGTACCTTCGCCTTGGGCACAGGGCGCCCCAGTGAACAGCTCCAGCAAAGCTGGAAGCAGTGCTCCAGGCCGCATTACTCCTAGTGCTTCCCCCTCCAGTGCGCGCCTCCAAGGTCCGCCGCGAGGGATTTCGGCCAAACCACGCAGTGGGCTCCCCTCGGCACAAGCTCGCCATGCCCCTAAACCTCCTGCAGTCCCTGCTCGCCCTCGCCTGGCACGTGCTGCACTTCCAAGATGCGCTACATGCGCACAGCGCGACGCGCATCCTCTTGCCATGATGGGTCCATGGCGGGCGAGGCAGGCCTACAAGAGTTGAACACGTACAGCACAAAGCCTTTGCTTGAGGAGGTCGGCGGACACATGGCGCATGCGGGCAAGTGTATCTACGGATGCCAGGATGGCGCACCTAACATCTCAAAGAAGCAAATTTTGTGAGAGAAGGTAGACACAGCAATACGACACATGCTCTGCCGAGATTTGGGGCGCAGGTTGGTGACGCTGATGGGCTCGGGACCCTGGGGGACGGGAAGGGGGGTGCTGTACGCTTACGCTGAAGGACCACGAGCCCTGACCAGGCCAAGTGGGCCTTACAACTGGCCCAGGCCCATGTTTTCGGCTCGAGAAAGGGGGTTTGGGCCAGAAGAGGCTGATTTTAGCTACAGCTGGCCCAACCCCAGGTTTTCGGCTCGAGAAAGGGGGTTTGCTTACGACGCAGATGGACCTGTGGCCGAGAAGGCCGATATGATGGGCTCGGGACCCTGGGGGACGGGAAGGGGTTGGTGCTGCACACTTACGCAATGAGCCCTGACCAGGCCAGGTGGGCCTTACAACTGGCCCAGACTCATGTTTTCGGCTCGAGAAAGGGGGTTTGGGCCAGAAGAGGCTGATTTTAGCTTCAGCTGGCCCAACCCCAGGTTTTCGGCGCGAGAAAGGGGGTTTGCTTTCTACGCAGATGCCGATTTGGGGCGCAGGTTGGTGACGCTGATGGGCTCGGGACCCTGGGGACGGGAAGGGGGGTGCTGCACGCTTATTGCACAGAAGGACCACGAGCCCTGACCAGGCCAAGTGACCCTTACAACTGGCCCAGACTCATGTTTTCGGCTCGAGAAAGGGGGTTTGGGCCTGAAGAGGCTGATTTAAGCTACAGCTGGCCCAACCCCAGGTTGTCGGCTCGAGAGAGGGGTTTTGCTTACAACGCAGGGACCAGCGGCGCAGAAGGCTGATTTGGCCGATTTGGGGCGCAGGTTGGTGACGCTGATGGGCTCGGGACCCTACAGGACGGGAAGGGGGGTGCTGTACGCTTACGCAGAAGGACCACGAGCCCTGACCAGGCCAAGTGGGCCGTACAACTGGCCCAGACTCATGTTTATCGGCTCGAGAAAGGGGGTTTGGGCCAGAAGAGGCTGATTTAAGCTACAGCCAGCTGGCCCAACCCCAGGTTTTCGGCGCGAGAAAGGGGGTTTGCGTACTACGCAGATGGACCAGGGGCCCAGAAGGCCGATTTGGGACGCAGGTTGGTGACGCTGATGGGCTCGTGACCCTGGAGGACGGGAAGGAGGGTGCTGCACGCTCGCTGAAGGACCACGAGCCCTGACCAGGCCAAGTGGGCCCAACAACTGGCCCAGACCCATGTTTACGGCTCGAGAAAGGGGGTTTTGGCCTGAAGAGGCTGATTTTAGCTCCAGCAGGCCCAACCCCAGGTTTACGGCTCGAGAAAGGGGGTTTGCTTACTACGCAGATGGACCTGTGGCCGAGAAGGCCGATATGGGGCGCAGGTTGGTGACGCTGATGGGCTCGTGACCCTGGGGGGCGGGAAGGGGTTGGTGCTGCATGCTTACGCAATGAGCTCTGACCAGGCCAAGTGGGCCTTACAACTGGCCCAGACTCATGTTTTCGGCTCGAGAAAGGGGGTTTGGGCCAGAAGAGGCTGATTTTAGCTTCAGCTGGCCCTTTACAGCTCGGGAAAGGGGGTTTGCTTACTACGCAGAAGCCGATATGGGGCGCAGGTTGGTGACGCTGATGGGCTCGGGACCCTGGGGACGGGAAGGGGGGTGCTGCACGCTTATTGCACAGAAGGACCACGAGCCCTGACCAGGCCAAGTGACCCTTACAACTGGCCCAGACTCATGTTTTCGGCTCGAGAAAGGGGGTTTGGGCCCGAAGAGGCTGATTTAAGCTACAGCTGTCCCAACCCCAGGTTGTCGGCTCGAGAGAGGGGTTTTGCTTACAACGCAGGGACCAGCGGCGCAGAAGGCTGATTTGGCCGATTTGGGGCGCAGGTTGGTGACGCTGATGGGCTCGCGACCCTAGGGGACGGGAAGGGGGGTGCTGTACGCTTACGCAGAAGGACCACGAGCCCTGACCAGGCCAAGTGGGCCGTACAACTGGCCCAGACTCATGTTTATCGGCTCGAGAAAGGGGTTTGGGCCAGAAGAGGCTGTTTTAAGCTACAGCTGGCTGGCCCAACCCCAGGTTTTCGGCGCGAGAAAGGGGGTTTGCGCACTACGCAGATGGACCAGCGGCCCAGAAGGCCGATTTGGGACGCAGGTTGGTGACGCTGATGGGCTCGTGACCCTGGAGGACGGGAAGGGGGGTGCTGCACACTTACGCTGAAGGACCTCGAGCCCTGACCAGGCCAAGTGGGCCTAACAACTGGCCCAGACCCATGTTTACGGCTCGAGAAAGGGGGTTTTGGGCCTGAAGAGGCTGATTTACGCTACAGCAGGCCCAACCCCAGGTTTACGGCTCGAGAGAAAGGGAAATAGCTTACTACGTAGATGGACTTGCGGCCCAGAATGGTGACGCTGAGGACGGGCTGGGGGGGAGCAGTACGCTCACACTGAAGGACCAGGAGCCCTGAGAGGGCCAAGATATCGGGACGATTCGCTTGCGCACATGACGCGGCGAGGGGTGGGTGCAACCAAGCACAAGTGCGGAAGCAAGAATGGACCTGTGAGTGAAGGAAGCAAGAAGACGAATGAAGTTGGCACTGTCGCGCTGACGGGAGGACTTCGGGCGAGGGGGGGGTGCTCATCGGCGGAGGAGGCCGCCTTAGTGCCGCCCCCGGTGTCCCACCCACCTCGGCAAGACCCCGAAAGACCTCGCACAACCCATCAGAACCGGGGGGCCTGGTGCATTAACCTTCTTGCTGAGCCCACTGCCATGCACTGGCATTTGGCATGTTGTGCAAATCTGACAGCAGCAACAACTCGCAACTGTTGCGATCTGTGATCGTGAATTGCTGACAGTTCTAAAAGACCAAACACTAGTATTCGTGCCCTTTAATCCATCAGAGGGTGGAGAGAGTGGAGAGCGTTTTCTGCCGGAGTCTTTGCCTCTTTCCAAGACGGCACAGAACAGAAGGCGAAGTGGTTGGGTTCAGCATTTAGGGCTTAAGCTTAGCTTCTAGGATGATCTTCAGGGAAAAACATAGTTCGAAGTGTGGGGCCTCGGAACAACCGTCGCCCACACGCAAGTTACAACCGTAAAATGCACGCAAACCTGGACAAAGTGTCGTGCTGCTGGAGGATGTGGTTGTGCTGCTGCTTGTCGTGCTGGAAGTTGATGATGACGTGCTGCTAGTGCTACTGGTGGATGTGGATGTAGATGAGGTTGAAGTCGAGGATGTTGAGGTGGAGGATGATGAGCTGGACGAGGTGGAGGTGGAAGTGGTCGTCGTGCTAGAGGTCGTACTGCTGCTGGATGAAGTCGACGTGCTACTTGTTGACGATGTGCTGGTGGAGGTACTGCTCGTGGATGTGGAAGTTGATGACGATGTGGTAGAAGATGTCGTGCTGGTGGATGTGCTAGTGGAAGTGCTACTAGTGGAGGAGCTACTCGATGTGCTTGACGTGGACGTTGAGGATGTTGTGGAGGACGAGGTGCTTGACGTAGTGCTGGTAGTCGTGCTGCTTGTCGACGACGAGCTGGTTGAAGAAGTGGTGGAGCTGCTGGTTGAGGTGGTGCTGGAAGACGTCGTCGTTGTCGAAGATGAAGTGGAGGAACTGGACGTGGACGAAGTGGAAGTCGTGGAGCTTGTTGTGCTGCTCGAAGATGTGGACGTACTGCTGCTTGTCGTGCTGGAAGTTGATGTCGTGCTGCTGCTGGTGCTGCTTGTGGAAGTGGACGTAGATGATGTTGAAGTCGAGGATGTCGAACTCGACGTGGTTGTGCTGGATGATGTGGACGTGGAAGATGTTGTGCTGGAGGAGCTGGATGTAGTGGTGGATGACGTGGAAGAACTGGATGTAGACGACGTGGAAGTCGTAGAGCTTGTTGTGCTGCTCGAGGATGTGGACGTACTGCTGCTTGTCGTGCTGGAAGTTGATGTTGTGCTGCTGCTGGTGCTGCTTGTGGAAGTGGATGTAGATGATGTTGAAGTCGAGGATGTCGAACTCGACGTGGTTGTGCTGGATGATGTGGACGTGGAAGATGTTGTGCTGGAGGAGCTGGATGTAGTGGTGGATGACGTGGAAGAGGTTGACGTGGAAGAACTGGATGTAGACGACGTGGAAGTCGTAGAGCTTGTTGTGCTGCTCGAGGATGTGGACGTACTGCTGCTTGTCGTGCTGGAAGTTGATGTCGTGCTGCTGCTGGTGCTGCTTGTGGTTGTGGACGTAGATGATGTTGAAGTCGAGGATGTCGAACTCGACGAGGTTGTGCTGGACGATGTGGATGTAGAAGATGTTGTGCTGGAGGAGCTGGATGTGGAGGTTGATGATGTGGAAGAGGTTGAAGTGGACGAGCTGGATGTTGAGGTGCTTGTTGTGGACGAAGTGGATGTGGAAGAGCTCGACGTGGAAGTGCTAGACGAAGTTGTCGAAGTGCTGCTGGATGACGTGGACGTCGAACTTGTGCTTGAAGTCGTTGAAGATGTTGTGCTGCTCGAAGATGTACTTGACGAAGTCGATGTGCTTGAGGATGTAGTTGTACTGGTGCTTGAACTCGTGCTGGATGTTGTGCTGGACGAAGATGTTGTGCTTGTGCTGGATGAAGTGGTTGAACTGGAAGTGGAACTGCTGGATGTGCTGCTGGTAGATGTTGAAGTTGAAGACGTGCTGCTTGACCTCAGCCGATGCCATATGCGCTTGGTGCACGTTCGTGGCTCATTGGCTTGAACAACAAAGCGAAATCAGGACAATCCTGCATGGCAGGCAACACAGAGACATCCATTAAACTCTCGCGCTCTTAAGTTACTCGGACAGACTTCAGCGGGGCTCTCCCCCCCCCCTTCCCCCCCTTTCCCGCCCCTTCGCACCTTGGTTGCGGCGCTATCTGCGGCTTCAGGCAACTCCTAAATCTCTCCTGATTCGAGTGTTTCAGCAATCGTATGCATTGATCTAACTTGCTCGCGTGAAGCTGGAAGAACTGGCAAGCAGCGCCATGCTACCAAAGCACACGTGGTGAATCTACCATGAACACTGGAAGTACCCATGCAGTCAAACCCTTGGAAGCCTTCATCTTCCTACGCGCTCAGCTTGCATGGACTGCTATACGAGCGATGGGCTCCAACATGCTCCAACTGAGTGATCGACGAAGAGGAAGTCGTAGATGTTGTTGTGCTGCTTGTGGATGTGGTGCTCGTGCTGGTCGAAGATGATGAGCTGCTTGATGTAGATGTGGTTGAGGATGAAGTGGACGTGCTTGACGTGCTGCTCGAGGAAGTCGTGGTGCTGCTGCTTGAAGTGGAAGACGTCGATGTCGAGGTGGTGCTGGTGCTGGTGCTACTCGTGCTGCTTGATGATGTGGATGATGTCGTTGTCGAGGATGTCGAGCTGGAACTGGTCGAAGTGGATGTGCTGCTAGTGCTACTGGACGAAGTGGATGTTGAGCTTGTCGAAGTGGAGGTGCTGCTGCTGGACGTTGAGGTGCTGCTGCTCGTCGATGTTGATGACGACGACGATGTCGTTGATGTGCTTGACGTGCTAGAGCTTGAAGTTGAAGTGGTGCTTGAAGAGGTACTGGAAGAAGACGTGGTGCTGGTGCTGCTACTGGTCGTTGAACTTGTTGTCGTTGATGTGCTGCTGCTGGAGGTTGAGCTGGTGCTGCTGGATGAGGTGGACGAGGATGAAGTGGAGCTGGACGTGGAGGACGTGGATGACGTGCTGGTGGATGAAGTCGTAGTTGAAGACGTCGATGACGAAGTGCTGCTTGAAGTACTGCTTGAAGTTGTTGTTGAAGTGGATGAGCTTGACGTGCTTGACGTGCTGGAAGTTGTGGTGCTTGAGGTCGAAGTCGAGGTGCTACTGCTTGTCGTTGAAGACGTCGATGTTGTTGTGGTGCTGCTTGTGCTTGATGTTGTACTTGTGGATGAACTGGACGTGGAAGAACTTGAGCTGGAAGTTGTGGAAGTCGAACTGCTCGATGTGGAGGAGCTGGTGCTGGTGGTGGATGATGTGGAGGAACTTGTACTTGAGGATGTTGACGTGGTAGTGCTGCTGGAAGACGTGCTTGTAGAGCTCGATGTGCTTGAAGAGGTGGTTGTGCTGGATGACGAGGTTGTGCTGGATGTGCTGCTGGTAGAAGATGTTGTGCTGGTGCTTGTTGTGCTGGACGAAGATGTTGAAGAAGATGTGGTAGACGACGTGCTGCTGGATGTCGAGGACGTCGTGCTGCTGCTTGTCGTCGTAGACGTGCTGGAAGAACTGCTTGTTGAAGTCGAGCTGGAGGTGGATGTACTTGATGTGCTCGACGTCGTGGATGTAGACGTCGTCGTGGATGACGTCGTCGTGCTACTGGACGAAGAAGTTGATGAAGAACTTGACGTCGTGGTTGTGGATGAAGTCGTGCTGCTTGTGGTCGATGTGCTTGATGACGTGGAGCTCGAAGATGTCGACGATGACGTTGACGATGTTGTGCTGGTCGAGGACGTGGATGAAGATGAAGTGGAACTGCTTGAAGTACCTGCGTCGTTGTTGAGAGGGGGGCGGAGGGGATACCTAGAAATTTACATGTTGAATCACACACTACATGCCTGATAAATTTGGGATGGATTTCCGTGCCTGGCTTCGCTGCAGGTTTTGTCGCTTCTGACTTGCTGTGCTCCACTAGACGCCTCTTCTTTTTGGCCTTGTTGGGTAGCAGGGACTTGCCCAGGCTGTCCACGCATATGCATTTGTTAATCTGTATCTTCCGATCAACCTAGCATCCACAACTGTTGAGCCTAGGCCAGGACTCGTTGAGGCCCTCGAGTAAGATTTCTCCCCTTGATGCACCGAGCTCGAGCTCTTGGAGCGCATTTTTTGCTTCTACTTGAATTTCTGTGAGCAGAACGGAGACTGTTCCTAGCGACCTTAGAGCCTCTCTCTGACCATCCAAATTCGTCATGTTTCCAAGGCTTGGTTGAAACAGGAAGCTGAAAATCCATGGAGGGCTTCATGTACTTGATGAGGCTTCGGTCGCGCTCATGTTCGCATCACGAAGGTTCATGGAAGCTGCAAGTGCCTTAGGAACACATATCTGGGAGCCCATCATGGGCTGCGGAAAGGCGATTTGCAGAGCGAGTGGCCGCAAGTGGCCTTAGAATGAGAAGCTACGCGGCGCCGGGACGGCCTGCCAGCGCGATTCGTCCTTTCACAGGTTTCGAGGTTCTGGCGTTCAATGTAAACTGTTCCGCCTGCCATGCGCTGCCACGCAAACTATCGGCACATCCGGCGAGACCGCTCTTTTTTACGGAAGTTCGGAAAGGTGGTTTCAAGGCTTAGGAGCTAAAGTGTTAAGATCCGAAAACAACCCTCTTGCTCATTTCGAAGTACGCATGTCAGACCCAGAACCACCGACACCCGGTCAGCTTCTGCAATAACAAAAACCAAAGACAGCTCTCCAACATTGGGAGGGATACTGCTCGTGGATGTTGACGTTGATGACGTGCTGCTTGAGGATGTGGAGGAACTGCTGCTTGAGGTGGTTGAGGTCGAAGTGGTACTGCTCGTAGAAGAGCTTGAAGATGTGGAAGTTGACGAAGTTGTGCTGGACGACGTTGATGTGGAGGATGTCGTGCTCGATGAGCTGCTGGTGCTACTGGTGGACGTCGAGGACGTCGATGTGGAGGACGTAGTGCTGGAGGACGTGGAGCTGCTACTCGACGAAGATGTGGTCGTGCTTGTCGAGGTCGAGGAGGAGGACGTTGAAGAAGTGCTTGTAGAAGAACTGGACGTGGAGGAAGACGATGTAGTCGTCGAGGTGGTCGAGCTGGAGGACGTGGTGCTAGATGTTGTGCTGGTGCTACTCGTCGACGACGAGCTCGTTGAAGAAGTGGTGGAGCTGCTGGTTGAGGTGGTGCTGGAAGAGGTCGTCGTTGTCGAAGATGAAGTGGAGGAACTGGACGTGGACGAAGTGGAAGTCGTAGAGCTTGTTGTGCTGCTCGAGGATGTGCTTGTGCTGCTGCTTGTCGTGCTTGAAGTTGATGTTGTGCTGCTGCTGGTGCTGCTTGTGGATGTGGACGTAGATGATGTTGAAGTCGAGGATGTCGAACTCGACGAGGTTGTGCTGGACGACGTGGACGTGGAAGAAGTCGTGCTGGAGGAGCTTGATGTGGTGGTGGATGATGTGGAAGAGGTTGAGGTGGAAGAACTAGATGTAGACGAAGTGGAAGTCGTAGAGCTCGTTGTGCTGCTCGAGGATGTGCTTGTGCTGCTGCTTGTCGTGCTTGAAGTTGAGGATGTGCTGCTGCTGGTGCTGCTTGTGGATGTGGACGTAGATGATGTTGAAGTCGAGGATGTCGAACTCGACGAGGTTGTGCTGGTCGAGGTGGACGTGGAAGATGTCGTGCTAGAGGAGCTTGATGTGCTGGTGGATGATGTGGAAGAGGTTGAGGTGGAAGAACTAGATGTGGACGAAGTGGAAGTCGTAGAGCTCGTTGTGCTGCTCGAGGATGTGCTTGTGCTGCTGCTTGTCGTGCTTGAAGTTGATGATGTGCTGCTGCTGGTGCTGCTTGTGGATGTGGACGTAGATGATGTTGAAGTCGAGGATGTCGAACTCGACGAGGTTGTGCTGGACGACGTGGACGTGGAAGATGTCGTGCTGGAAGAGCTTGACGTGGTGGTGGATGATGTGGAAGAACTAGATGTAGACGAAGTGGAAGTCGTAGAGCTTGTTGTGCTGCTCGAGGATGTGCTTGTGCTGCTGCTTGTCGTGCTTGAAGTTGATGATGTGCTGCTGCTGGTGCTGCTTGTGGATGTGGACGTAGATGATGTTGTAGTCGAGGATGTCGAACTCGACGAGGTTGTGCTTGACGACGTGGACGTGGAAGATGTCGTGCTGGAGGAGCTTGATGTGGTGGTGGATGATGTGGAAGAGGTTGAGGTGGAAGAACTAGATGTAGACGAAGTGGAAGTCGTAGAGCTTGTTGTGCTGCTCGAGGATGTGCTTGTGCTGCTGCTTGTTGTGCTGGAAGATGATGATGTGCTGCTACTGGTGCTGCTTGTGGATGTGGACGTAGATGATGTTGAAGTCGAGGATGTCGAACTCGACGAGGTTGTGCTGGACGACGTGGACGTGGAAGATGTCGTGCTGGAGGAGCTGGATGTGGTGGTGGATGATGTGGAAGAACTGGATGTAGACGAAGTGGAAGTTGTAGAGCTTGTTGTGCTGCTCGAGGATGTGCTTGTGCTGCTGCTTGTCGTGCTTGAAGTTGATGATGTGCTGCTGCTGGTGCTGCTTGTGGATGTGGACGTAGATGATGTTGAAGTTGAGGATGTCGAACTCGACGAGGTTGTGCTGGACGACGTGGACGTGGAAGATGTCGTGCTGGAGGAGCTGGATGTGGTGGTGGACGACGTGGAAGAGGTTGACGTGGAAGAACTGGATGTAGACGAAGTGGAAGTCGTAGAGCTCGTTGTGCTGCTCGAGGATGTGCTTGTGCTGCTGCTTGTCGTGCTGGAAGTTGATGATGTGCTGCTGCTGGTGCTGCTTGAAGATGTGGACGTAGACGATGTTGTAGTCGAGGATGTCGAACTCGACGAGGTTGTGCTGGACGATGTGGATGTGGAAGATGTCGTGCTGGAGGAACTGGATGTGGTGGTGGATGATGTGGAAGAACTGGAGGTAGACGAAGTGGAAGTTGTAGAGCTTGTTGTGCTGCTCGAGGATGTGCTTGTGCTGCTGCTTGTCGTGCTTGAAGTTGAGGATGTGCTGCTGCTGGTGCTGCTTGTGGATGTGGACGTAGATGATGTTGAAGTTGAGGATGTCGAACTCGACGAGGTTGTGCTGGACGATGTGGATGTAGAAGATGTCGTGCTGGAGGAGCTGGATGTGGTGGTGGATGATGTGGACGAGGTTGAAGTGGAAGAACTGGATGTAGACGAAGTGGAAGTTGTAGAGCTTGTTGTGCTGCTCGAGGATGTGCTTGTGCTGCTGCTTGTCGTGCTGGAAGTTGATGATGTGCTGCTGCTGGTGCTGCTTGTGGATGTGGACGTAGACGATGTTGTAGTCGAGGATGTCGAACTCGACGAGGTTGTGCTGGACGACGTGGACGTGGAAGATGTCGTGCTGGAGGAGCTGGATGTGGTGGTGGATGATGTGGAAGAACTGGATGTAGACGAAGTGGAAGTCGTAGAGCTTGTTGTGCTGCTCGAGGATGTGCTTGTGCTGCTGCTTGTCGTGCTTGAAGTTGATGTTGTGCTGCTGCTGGTGCTGCTTGTTGATGTGGACGTAGATGATGTTGTAGTCGAGGATGTCGAACTCGACGAGGTTGTGCTGGACGATGTGGATGTAGAAGATGTTGTGCTGGAGGAGCTGGATGTGGTGGTGGATGATGTGGAAGAGGTTGAGGTGGAAGAACTGGATGTAGACGAAGTGGAAGTCGTAGAGCTTGTTGTGCTGCTCGAAGATGTGGACGTACTGCTGCTTGTCGTGCTGGAAGTTGATGTTGTGCTGCTGCTGGTGCTGCTTGTGGATGTGGACGTAGATGATGTTGAAGTCGAGGATGTCGAACTCGACGAGGTTGTGCTGGACGATGTGGATGTGGAAGATGTCGTGCTGGAAGAGCTTGACGTGGTGGTGGATGATGTGGAAGAACTGGATGTAGACGAAGTGGAAGTTGTGGAGCTTGTTGTGCTGCTCGAGGATGTGCTTGTGCTGCTGCTTGTCGTGCTTGAAGTTGAGGATGTGCTGCTGCTGGTGCTGCTTGTGGATGTGGACGTAGATGATGTTGAAGTTGAGGATGTCGAACTCGACGAGGTCGTGCTTGACGACGTGGACGTGGAAGATGTCGTGCTGGAGGAGCTGGATGTGGTGGTGGATGATGTGGAGGAGGTTGACGTAGAAGAACTGGATGTAGACGAAGTGGAAGTCGTAGAGCTCGTTGTGCTGCTCGAGGATGTGCTTGTGCTGCTGCTTGTCGTGCTGGAAGTTGATGATGTGCTGCTGCTGGTGCTGCTTGTGGTTGTGGACGTAGATGATGTTGAAGTCGAGGATGTCGAACTCGACGAGGTTGTGCTGGACGACGTGGATGTGGAAGATGTTGTGCTGGAGGAGCTGGATGTGGTGGTGGATGATGTGGAAGAACTGGATGTAGACGAGGTGGAAGTTGTAGAGCTTGTTGTGCTGCTCGAGGATGTGCTTGTGCTACTGCTTGTCGTGCTTGAAGTTGATGTTGTGCTGCTGCTGGTGCTGCTTGTGGATGTGGACGTAGATGATGTTGAAGTCGAGGATGTCGAACTCGACGAGGTTGTGCTGGACGACGTGGACGTGGAAGATGTCGTGCTGGAGGAGCTGGATGTGGTGGTGGATGATGTGGAGGAGGTTGACGTAGAAGAACTGGATGTAGACGAAGTGGAAGTCGTAGAGCTCGTTGTGCTGCTCGAGGATGTGCTTGTGCTGCTGCTTGTCGTGCTGGAAGTTGATGATGTGCTGCTGCTGGTGCTGCTTGTGGATGTGGACGTAGACGATGTTGAAGTCGAGGATGTCGAACTCGACGAGGTTGTGCTGGACGACGTGGACGTGGAAGATGTCGTGCTGGAGGAGCTGGATGTGGTGGTGGATGATGTGGTAGAACTGGATGTAGACGAAGTGGAAGTCGTGGAGCTTGTTGTGCTGCTCGAGGATGTGCTTGTGCTACTGCTTGTCGTGCTTGAAGTTGATGTTGTGCTGCTGCTGGTGCTGCTTGTGGATGTGGACGTAGATGATGTTGAAGTCGAGGATGTCGAACTCGACGAGGTTGTGCTGGACGATGTGGATGTAGAAGATGTTGAAGTTGAAGACGTGCTGCTTGACCTCAGCCGATGCCAAAAGCGCTTGGCACCATGTGCGCTCGTGGTTCATTGGCTTGAACAACAAAGCGAAATCAGGACAATCCCGCATGGCAGGCAACACAGAGACATCCATTAAACTCTCGCGCTCTTAAGTTACTCGGACAGACTTCAGCGGGGCTCTCCCCCCCCCCTTCCCCGCCCCTTCGCACCTTGGTTGCGGCGCTAACTGCGGCTTCAGGCAACTCCTAATCTCTCCTGATTCGAGTGTTTCAGCAATCGTATGCATTGATCTAACTTGCTCGCGTGAAGCTGGAAGAACTGGCAAGCAGCGCCATGCTACCAAAGCACACGTGGTGAATCTACCATGAACACTGGAAGTACCCATGCAGTCAAGCCCTTGGAAGCCTTCATCTTCCTACGCGCTCAGCTTGCATGGACTGCTATACGAGCGATGGGCTCCAACATGCTCCAACTGAGTGATCGACGAAGAGGAAGTCGTAGATGTTGTTGTGCTGCTTGTGGATGTGGTGCTCGTGCTGGTCGAAGATGATGAGCTGCTTGATGTAGATGTGGTTGAGGATGAAGTGGACGTGCTTGACGTGCTGCTCGAGGAAGTCGTGGTGCTGCTGCTTGAAGTGGAAGACGTCGATGTCGAGGTGGTGCTGGTGCTTGTGCTACTCGTGCTGCTTGATGATGTGGATGATGTCGTTGTCGAGGATGTCGAGCTGGAACTGGTCGAAGTGGATGTGCTGCTAGTGCTACTGGACGAAGTGGATGTTGAGCTTGTCGAAGTGGAGGTGCTGCTGCTGGACGTTGAGGTGCTGCTGCTCGTCGATGTTGATGACGAAGACGATGTCGTTGATGTGCTTGACGTGCTAGAGCTTGAAGTGGTGCTTGAAGAGGTACTGGAAGAAGATGTGGTGCTCGTGCTGCTGCTGGTCGAAGATGTCGTAGATGTGGAGGTGCTGCTCGAGGACGTGGAAGTGGAGGACGTCGTCGTGGAAGAACTAGATGTGGAGGTGCTGCTGGTCGTCGAGGTGCTGCTCGTCGATGTTGAGGAAGTTGTTGTAGATGAGCTTGTCGTTGAACTTGTTGTCGTTGATGTGCTGCTGCTGGAGGTTGAGCTGGTGCTGCTGGATGAGGTGGACGAGGATGAAGTGGAGCTGGACGTGGAGGACGTGGATGACGTGCTGGTGGATGAAGTCGTAGTTGAAGACGTCGATGACGAAGTGCTGCTTGAAGTACTGCTTGAAGTTGTTGTTGAAGTGGATGAGCTTGACGTGCTTGACGTGCTGGAAGTTGTGGTGCTTGAGGTCGAAGTCGAGGTGCTACTGCTTGTCGTTGAAGACGTCGATGTTGTTGTGGTGCTGCTTGTGCTTGATGTTGTACTTGTGGATGAACTGGACGTGGAAGAACTTGAGCTGGAAGTTGTGGAAGTCGAACTGCTCGATGTGGAGGAGCTGGTGCTGGTGGTGGATGATGTGGAGGAACTTGTACTTGAGGATGTTGACGTGGTAGTGCTGCTGGAAGACGTGCTTGTAGAGCTCGATGTGCTTGAAGAGGTGGTTGTGCTGGATGACGAGGTTGTGCTGGATGTGCTGCTGGTAGAAGATGTTGTGCTGGTGCTTGTTGTGCTGGACGAAGATGTTGAAGAAGATGTGGTAGACGACGTGCTGCTGGATGTCGAGGACGTCGTGCTGCTGCTTGTTGTCGTAGACGTGCTGGAAGAACTGCTTGTTGAAGTCGAGCTGGAGGTGGATGTACTTGATGTGCTCGACGTCGTGGATGTAGACGTCGTCGTGGACGACGTCGTCGTGCTACTGGACGAAGAAGTTGATGAAGAACTTGACGTCGTGGTCGTGGATGAAGTCGTGCTGCTTGTGGTCGATGTGCTGGATGACGTGGAGCTCGAAGATGACGTGGAACTGCTTGAGGTACCTGAGTCGTTGTTGGGGGGGGGGAGATGCAGCCTAGATATACGAGTACTACGATAAGCAAGCCGAAGCCGTGTCTACCACTTTTGTGTCGACCTTCTGCAACCTGCACCCCCTCCAAGCTGTGGAGCCAGCGCGGCCGGACGCCCATCAAGCCGCGAGTGCAAATTTTGCGATGCCCTGTCCCCTAGGGTTTGCTAAGCCGTAAAGTAAATACTGGCACCAGCTTCGTGTCGCACATGGGAGCACACCCTCTGAGAGCTGCACCCTCGCACTCACTGAACCATCTGGAACATTAACTTTCGTTTACATTGAATTTCATCGACTCTTCATTGCGAGCCTCATTTTGAGTCAATGTGTGCGATGTTCTTGTCTTCTGTTCTGGATGACATGTGCAGAAGAGCGCGGGTCCCACACAGAAATCCAACTCCGAAGCCCGGCGCGGTCCCGCACGGAAGAAGGCAGGTTGCTCAATGTGTGACTCCATCGTGGCCTTGGGAGGCTGCTGTTTGCTTCCCCTGGTGGACTTGGGCCTCAAAACCATCCAAGGACAAGGAGCACAAGACTCAGTAGCTCAAAATATTCGCAAGGAAACTTCTGCGATCATTGTCGCATGGGGAAATGCACTGGAAATGCCCAAGAGATCAAGCCGAGCTCGGGCATTTTCGTTTATTCATCCGGCCAGCCAACCTCAAAACAAGCCAGCGACAAGGAGCACAAGAACTCAATAGCGCAAAATATTCACAAGGGAATTTCTGCGATCACCCAGTATCGCAAGCAATGGGAAATGCCCAAAACGTCAAGCCCCTCTCGGGCACGTTCGGTTATTCATCCGCCACCCGACCGCAAAACAAAAAAGATCCATCTGACTTCTGGCGGCTTGCAATCCTGAGGCGTCATGGCCGAAATGAACGAAGACAATTCCAGCGAATTTGATAAAGAGCATTCAAGGGCATCAGAACACTTTTTGCAGGGGTCCTCTACGGGCTTGGGGTTCCCAACTTAAGTCCGCCCCTACCCAACTTAAACCCAAACATGGAGAGCGTGGGGGCGGAAAAGAGCAGGCCCCACCCACGAAAAAACACGAACCAGCGGACTTACGTTCAATGCAGATAACTAGTTGTATTCTCTGCAGTAGAGCTCCCTCCACCCGCCCAGGGCTGAGCCCCGCTAGCGTGGCCCTACCCCCTTCCGTGGGCCCTGCATCTTGAAGAAACAGATATTGAAAACTATGCGGGGTTAGGGCACTCTTTGGTTACACGCATGGGAAGTTTCTAGGTAGCAGACAAGTGAAACAGGTTTTTTCATCTATGAGCATGACATCCCGCCCTTCCCTCCCCCCCGCTTGCATGGCCTGGAAGTCCATGTGTAATTGACAAGGCCAAGATTACAAGCGCTCACAGATCTCGCGTCTATCTCCAGCATTGTTCTTTCTCACACAAGCATTTTCTGCTAGCCTATTCCCGGGACACTTCCTAGCAATACCACATCAAAGCTATGTCGCCTCTGTGGGGTCTGTATTAGTTGCGACGCCCTGACTGCAGACTTGCGCAGAAGCATTAGCTGTTCCGGAAGAAATCGTCACATCCGGTAAGGCAGCTCGTTACGGAAGTTCGAAAAACTGGCTTCAAGGTTTGCAGTAGAGGCTTTGCCAGAAGCAAGGCAGCTCAGGGTAAGATCCGAAGGAACTCTCTCACTCATCATGTGGGACTACGCATGTCAGACCCAGAACCACCGACACCCGGTCAGCTTCTGCAATAACCAAAAACCAAAGACAGCTCTCCAACATTGGGAGAGATACTGCTCGTGGATGTTGACGTTGATGACGTGCTGCTTGAGGATGTGGAGGAACTGCTGCTTGAGGTGGTTGAGGTCGAGGTGGTACTGCTCGTAGAAGAGCTTGAAGATGTGGAAGTGGACGAAGTTGTGCTGGACGACGTTGATGTGGAGGATGTCGTGCTCGATGAGCTGCTGGTGCTACTGGTGGACGTCGAGGACGTCGAGCTGGAGGACGTGGAGCTGCTACTCGACGAAGATGTGGTCGTGCTTGTCGAGGTCGAGGAGGAGGATGTAGAGCTCGTGGATGTAGTTGTGGACGATGTCGACGTGGAAGTAGTAGAAGTTGAGGTGCTGCTTGACGAAGTGCTGCTGGTCGAAGATGAGGTCGTAGATGTACTGCTGGTTGAACTTGAGCTGCTGCTTGTAGTGCTACTGGATGTAGATGTACTTGTGCTACTTGTAGTGGTGCTGGACGTCGAACTTGACGACGTGGAAGTCGTTGATGTTGACGTAGAGGACGAAGTTGTAGACGTCGTTGAGGTCGATGTGGACGTGCTTGATGTTGTTGTTGACGAAGATGTACTTGTAGATGTCGACGTGGAACTTGAAGAAGTGGAGCTGGTTGACGATGTAGAGGTCGATGAAGTGCTGCTGGAAGTAGATGATGATGATGTCGTGCTTGTGGATGTCGAACTAGAGGACGTCGTGCTCGAAGTGCTTGAAGTGGAGGTGCTTGTACTACTAGATGATGTTGATGACGTCGTTGTGGATGAAGATGAAGTGGAACTGCTTGAGGTACCTGCGTCGTGGTCGGGGGGGAGGGTCATGGGATACCTCCGAAGAATCTTCAGGGAACCTTTTCGGACTGCACATATCAGACCCAGAAGATAGCCGGTCAGCATCGATCAGCTTCAGCAAGAACACAACTAAAGCGAACTCGCCCCAACGTTGGGACAATACTGCTTGTGGACCTGATATAATAGTGCTAATTGCTGTTGTGGTGCTCGTAACACTGGTGGTGCTGGTGGCGGATGTGGTTGATGTAAGCGTGGTCGTTGAAGTGACACTTGTCGAGGATGTCAATGTCGTCGACGTCGTGACTGATGTAGTGCTACTTGCTGTTGTGGTGCTCGTAACACTGGTGGTGCTGGTGGCGGATGTGGTTGATGTAAGCGTGGTCGTTGAAGTGACACTTGTCGAGGATGTCAATGTCGTCGACGTCGTGACTGATGTAGTGCTACTTGCTGTTGTGGTGCTCGTAACACTGGTGGTGCTGGTGGCGGATGTGGTTGATGTAAGCGTGGTCGTTGAAGTGACACTTGTCGAGGATGTCAATGTCGTCGACGTCGTGACTGATGTAGTGCTACTTGCTGTTGTGGTGCTCGTAACACTGGTGGTGCTGGTGGCGGATGTGGTTGATGTAAGCGTGGTCGTTGATGTCGAGGACGTCGCTGTTGTCGTTGAAGTGGCAGAGGTCGTGCTGCTTATGCTTGTGGTGCTTGTAGCACTCGTGGTGCTGGTCCCGGAGGTCGATGTTGTGACGGAGGTGGTGCTGGTTGCACTGGTCGTGCTAGTCCCAGACGTAGTTGATGAAAGCGTAGTTGTGGATGTGATGCTGGTCGATGATGTCAACGTTGCCGATGAAGTACCAGAGGATGTAGTACTTGTCAGTGTTGTAGTTGTAGCCTTATGCTCAAGCACATGATTTCACCCCTCCACATCTCCACTTGCATCTCCTAGGGCGGCCCCTGACGCATGACCAACTGTGAGCCAAAATACCCAAACTAGAACGCATAAGCTCAACAGAAGCAAACTCTCAATTGTGCCAATTGTTTGCTTTGCATGCGCTGCGTACTGACAAGGAGCGGCTTGCAGGCGCCGCTCATGGGCACCGTGTCCGGCTCCTGACGCTAAAACTAACAAAAAACATCCTCCGAAATTGGATCTGCAGGGATGCTTCACAGTGCTTCGGTCTGGAAAAAAACAGGACCCCGCGGAGTGGACCTGAGAGAAATCTCCTGGCCCATACCCCTTGCTGCAAGCTTTTCAAGGCAACAAAGATCCTCGAACTCTACACTACCAGAATGCAACTTGCGCTCTATTCGCCAACGCCGACCTTTCCAGAAGAGAGAGCTAAGTCCTTCTAGTAGACGTCCATCCGTCATGCTGATGGGCTGTATGGGAAGTGTGTCACCTTGCTCGCTCGAGCCACAGCACACCAAATCAACTTTGAACAAATTCTACCTTCCCAGCTTCTTGTTTGGCGGACGAGCTGCAAACTTTCGAGAAACCCAAATGCGGAGGAGCTGCTGAGCGCTGAGGTCTTTGAAATCGTGAAACCAGCGCTCTGCTCCGCAGGAGCGCTCTCCTCATGCCGCGTCTCTATACGAATACATTAAATATGCATATATATATATATACACATGTGTTGTATGTCTATACTTTTAAACTGTATAGACAATTGTAGGTTTGAATAAGATGTAACATAGTTTGGCAATACTAGAACATACATGTTGACAAACAAACATGAACAATACTTATAGGTATTGCATTACAGGCATTACTTTGCACTACATCGCATTACATTACATTTCACCCACCCCCCCCCCTCCCCAACCAACCTTGTTTTTTGTCAATCCCTACGGATAAGTCACGACGTGCGACACTGAGGCACGAGCGAGAAACTACCCAAATGGCTTATCTGACTTATCTGAATTCACATGATATGAGACGAGGCTGCCAGAAAAAAGGTTGTGCAGACAACGTTTGGGCACAGTTGCCCGCCTGAGACTGCTTAGCCTGCTCATTATGGATATTGCGGCAACACTCGGGTGCAGTTGCCGACCTGCGCTTCTGTAGCCTGCTTGCTACGGTAGCATTCCGGCACGGTTGCCCGCCTCAGCCTCTTTGGCTATGTATGGTGAGCCAACATTCCGGCACAGTTGCATTCTGTATAGTTGCCCGCCTGAGCCTCATTGGCCTGCCTGTTTTGGCAACATTCCGGTACCGTTTTCCGAGAGCCTCCCTGGCCTGCTCGATGAAGTGTGTGTGTGTGGGGGCGTTGGCATGTACGGGCGCGTGTTTGCTTTTTTAAGATACTGGAGTGTAGACCCAGCGTCTCAAATCCCAGAAGTGCGTAGCCAAGACACGGTAAAAACATCAGGAAGTACATAACCTCGGCAACGAGTTCACGGACAACCCCTCAGCATTCGAAAGGATCCACTACACATAGTACATGGGCGGCTAAACGCACAGTCCCGTGCAGCATGGCCAGAACTTAAGGTTTCGCAGCTTTGTCATCTCTCACGGCCGGCAAAGCCGGCAGCATTGAGTGCTCGAACCCAGGAAAAGTCTCCATAGGGCGCTACAGCTGCATGGTTGCATATGGCTTCTTTGCGCAGCTGCGACCCCCTGCGGTTCACATCTGGTAAAGATCTTGCTGCGGTCGTTGAGTTGTCGCAGCGTCGCAGACCGCGCTGCTTTTGCCATGTCCGAGATGGCACGGGGTGAAAAATGAAACTCGACCCTTTATGGAACTTCAAACGACCTCCAAGAACTTCAAGGTCTTCGTCGTTGACCTCAGACATCCTCAGACCGATCTTGTGCCCGATGAACTCGACATTTTACAAGTGCCTGTGGGAATTGGCGGGAATCGTAGCCGAACCCAATGTTCGAGCACCCAGTGTGCAGCCCATACAATCTTCACGGCCACAGGGCGATTTGGGGAGTACTTGCATAAGACCCCGCATGATCTGTCCGTCGTGGCGGCTGCCGGGGCACTGAATCAAAAGACCCGATGTCGCTGTATTCGCGGCTGAAAAGCTTGGGTTCGGCTGGGGGCCGTTTTCACAGCGAAGTTTCCGACAGCTCGGGAAGGCTACTATGGAACGCCGAGCGATGTGCGAGCTGTTGGATGGCATCCTGTTACACGCCGTTCTTCGAGTCGAGGCGACGACAATACTGAGAGATTGGGTCGAATGCTTGAGACGGCTCAAGAAATTTCATGCAAATATCCTACAACTTCTCTCATGGTTTCCAGCGTTCCTGGCATTGCTGGGAGCTTGGCCCGACTGCTTTCGCCAGGTAATGTTGCCAAGGTCGGGAGCCAAGGTCCCCTGACATCATGCAAACCTAAGCGAGTCCAAGCAACCTGCTTCAAAAGCAGGGCACAGAACGACCGAGCCTCTGCATATCGAATCTGCTTCGCAGGTAGGAACCTGTCACTCTGGGTGAGTGCATTTGAAGCGCACGAAGTCGTGCAAATCTGTTTGGCTTTTTTGGCTGTGCTTTGTGAGCCTGAGAAGTGCGACAACCAGCACGCTCACGAACGTCAATCCATAAGCGCACGCGCGCACCTGCAACAAGCATTCCAGCGCAATGATGCCCACAGTCGTTTTACGTTCCCCAAAATTGACATGCCATGGGAGCAGTTTGCAACGTGGCGGTACTGACGCAGTGCAACTTCGCAGGCATCACCAACATGCGTATGGGGCCTTCACTGGAACCGCCATCAATCAGGAGGTGGCACCATGGCACCAAAGAGCACAGCGAATTTGGGCGGCGTTGGGAAACACCCTATCCCTCTTGAATCACGGCACATTTTGCTCTACTTCGGTAACGCCACTGGAACTGAAACGCCTCGCACAAGCTAATACCACTTCAACTTTCGATCCCAGTAGACTGTTGCAAAACCGACCTCCAGGCAGTGACTGTGACTTGTGCTACTTGAATGCGCATGCTTGGGGACTACCTACAGGCCCTTTACAGGGCCTCTACAGAGGCTGCGGATGGCATTCATTCGCATTCAGTCATCAGTCAGTCTGAGCAGTTTGAGCGTGCTGGCTTGCTGGCGCTGCTTGCAAGAGAAGTCAGCAGGCTTCCTTCCAAACAAAAACGTCCTGCAGAAGTACTTTACATTTTGAATCTAAACTCATGGTATGCCCTTGCAACACCGGCGATGAACAGCGCAGAACATTGACTTATTTGTGCCGTTTCGAGGAGGACAGCAAGATGCCCCGCGGCAGGGTGAAGGTTCGAAGACACACTTATTTGCTGTCTGACATCAGGCTCAACAGTAAACGGCAGCACGATATCTGCTTTCTGGTCGAAAAATGTCTGGGCGTCTATTTGTCCACGTAAACATGTTTCTGGAATGTCAGTTGAAACATGCATTCGCCACTGCATCCTCGGCAGCCTTCCTCTCTCAGCCTGGCTTGACATGAAGCAGGCTGCTCATGGCCGGTCAGCAGCGGATTGAACAACCGAGATGCTTTGGAAATCTGCTGGTTCGAGAAACCGGGAATCGCGGATTCGCTGGATCCCGCAGATTCCGAAACGGAGTCTGGATCTAATGGAACACAAGCCTTGTATCACGACCCCACCCCCCATCACCCTCCAACTCATTCCAACCACTTGTTCTCAAGCATCTTTTCAACAGTTGGATGTGCTGGCAGGAAGCAGGGTTGAGGGGGTGAGCGGCCATGAATCCACTGGCAGCATGCACCCCAGAAACCAGCCCCACCCACCCACCCGCGGTAAGGACTGAGAGCATGAAAATCGTTCAAAAGACTGCAACCTTTCACTTTCAATCCTATGTTCGGAGCAAGCCTTCACAAACTAGGCGCAAGAATCCAAGAATCTTCGCATGCAACTGTGCCTCCAGTATTCAACAAGTCAGCACTTCGCACTTCATTTTCCCAGCAGGCCCAGCAGGTCATCAGCAACTTCAGCGTAACAACCATTTGGCTAGTTGGGAATATTCTCAAACCCCCCAAGCCTCAAACTCCTTGAGTCCTGCTCACGGCATTCGAGCAGGAAATCCGGTCGGCAGCCTGCAGAAGCACTGGTGGTGCCATTGCTATCTAGAAGTGACCAGGACTGGGTCCCATGACTTCTGGCCTCACGCAAGGTCTGCAAGCGCGTGGCATAGTCAATGCCTCGATCTTGTGCATAAGGGTCACTGACGGTCACAGAATGTTCCTGTTTCTCCAATGCCTTCCACCAGGCCGTCCTGCGAGCTGACATCAGCATGCATCAGACCACATCTTCATTCTGAAACGATCATGTTGTGAAGACTTCTCATGTAGCCGTGTCTTGCTGCCCTTGGGCAAGACACAGAAGAAAGCTAACTCCTGTTGCTCCACCCTCCTGGAGTTTACCTGGGAAATCCTGGCTGTATGTACTGTGAGGGCAGTACAAAGTACTTGGGTGGTCCTCAAGGGAACTGGCATAACTGGCATCTTCGGTTCCATGCCTTCTCATGGACGTGTCATGGCTTGACAGAAGATCAAAAGCTGCACTCTGAGTCCACGAGTTGAGGAGTCTGAGTGCGCGACTGGACATCAAGCCAAAGTTGCCTCGCAGGCCACGAACTGCCGTTAGTGCTCAACAACCAACAGTGAATCTCAAACTCTCTCGTCAACACTCGCACCCTCGCATGATCACACGCAATCAGGCAGCAACGACAACTTGTTGCTGCTCCAGAATTGAGAGATGGGCAGTATCGATGGCATACCCCAGCCCGAGACCCGGAACGAAGGAGCGTCATGAAACCTTCGCGTTCGACACATGCGGCGATCGCCCGGTCGTTGGGCCACACGAGTTTACTTCAAAAACGGCGAATCTCCTGCATTGACTCTTCGCGAGCAAAGAAGCCGCGAAGCCGCGCCAAGAGGCGCCCAAGCGAAGGCACTAGCAGCTCAGGGCGGGGGATTGGCAGACGACCGTCCTGGCACCGACCTTCGACGGTCCGACTGTTGTACGGGATGTCAATCATTGTCAATCGGTCGGAAATATGTTTACGCCCAACTTTGGAGTGAGATCACAGAAGTCCTCGATCTGGGAAAGATCGTCTTTTGAGGAGTGGCCCTCGACGATGACCGGCTTTTGCCACCGAACCAACAACCCCTGGATCTACGGCTCTACGGCGTCAATTCCAAGCGGCGATCTCTACAATATTGTCGTTGTGGACAAGGGTCGAAGATAAGATAGGAAAAATGAGAAAGAGAATATGTGTCAGAAAGATAAGAAAGATAAGAAAGCTGCGGCCAGGGCCTCGAAACTACCTGGGTCCAAACATCGAAAACTTCAGCTTGCCTTTCAGTTTTGCCAACTGTTCCGCGCATTACAAGAACCACGCCTCCAGAACGCTCCAAGACCACAAAAGCTCATGAGATCACCTGCGAGTCTGCTGATGTCGAACCCCGCTCCAGCTGTGTCGTCGCAGAAGCTGAAAGGGAGGCTATACGGCTGGGAAGGAAAGCGCATCCAATGCTCAACAGAATTAAAGGCCGACTGCTCAGCATGATAATCGTGCATGGCGAGAAAATCGCCGTGACTGTTGTTGGCTGTTGGTGGCGACGTGGCTTTGGCCATGGACATGAGCAGCGCTCAGAACAGCAGCATCACTTCGGACAATCGGGACGAGTGGACTGAGTGGACCATCTCCATTGGCTTACCGAGGAGATCACTAAATTCGTGCCGCAATGCCGTGAGCTCCATCTCGGGGTACTGACGCTGGGGATCAGGGCAAGTCTTTGTCATCACGATCGGGTCTAAGACTGGCTGTCCCAGTTTTCACTGGGATTCACAAACGGCGTTTAACGTCAAGATCTTTCACATCAATGCGGCCCTCGTGCTTGGTACGGCTCGGAGTCGGAGGGCATCGTAAAATGTATCGCAGGTTTCTTGGTCAGATTGAAAAATCAAGCGATGACGGGTTCGGGGCGTCCACGAAAGTTCAAGCGAAGATTTCTCTGAATCAATCGCAACTGCGATTGACGTTTTCCAAGCTCGCTTGAAAAAAGCTAGTCGACATTGATTCAACATCAATCGACCGATTGGTCAATCGGGGATGTTTATGGGTCGTCAATTCAAGTTGAGATGCTGAGTCGGTGACCATGACGCAGAGGTGTTGTCATTGTGTAGCTTGCAAAAGTGGGGGCGATCCCTTTCGTCGACTTATCATCAGCTATCCCACTGGGGCACGCCGTGCCCACAGCGAGAACCATGCAGCAGCACGGCTCCAGGACTTGGTTGCTCAATCAGTTTGGTTTTTTCTGCTTGGATCACCCCGCCTTTCGCGGGCAACTCGGTCTGAGACCTACGCCCAGACGACCCCTTGCTCAATACTGTCCCGAAGTGGGACAGCATGCGCAATAGGCAGCTCAAGCTGAGAACGGCCTCCCGATCATGCTATGGGGTTCTTTCTGACGACCAACCATGCTGCGCCACTTGCCACATCGCTTTGTACCAAGCAGTGCTGCAGGCAGCAGACTCGCTGGATCAAGATCACTGCTTGGCGGTGGCTCCATCAGCAAAATGCCCTGGGGGAGCTGGGAAGCAGAGCGATAATTAAACGTTGACCTGCCTGAGATGAAAGGACTGCCATGGAATGCCAATCGGCAAGTTGCGATCGACACGACAGTGGGAAAACAGCGAGCGCGACTGGGCTGAGACATCCGGTCACCGGAGTCTAGGACCCTGATTTTTTCGTGGTGATCGGCCACTCCTTCTGGTCATCTTGGCGTGTATACGACCCTATGCACGTGGCAATCCTACTTCTCGTCCTCTTCATGTGGAGGGAAGGCCATGGGAGGCAAACCTTGAACGAAGAGTCGCCCTCGCCCCCTAGCCCAGACCAATATTACCATAGTTAGGATAGCTAGGGGAAGCAGGGAAGCAAGAAAAGGTATCAACGAACGAAGCAACTTCTAGGCCTCAGCCGCTGCGCAGCCGTCTGCAACTGCGGGCTCTCGGAAGCCAGGAAGCGCTGCAGCTCCGAGCGCGCGCGCTCCTGCACGGAGATTTGCGCGCAGAAAAGCCGAAATCTACGACATCATGTCATGCTTGCCCATACCATCCCATACTTCATCGCTCTTCGGTGGTCTCAACACGTTGCGACTCTTGGGAGTTCACACAGTAGTAGTACTGCGGCTGGCATGTGGTTCTGCCTCCGTCCCTATGCATGGCGAGATGCTGAAGACATGCTCACTGTGCAAAGGGTCTGCATGTTGCGCCGGTCATGGGCTTCTCTGGTCTCCCTGACAAAATCAATTGGGGTTTTGCCGCCAGTGAAGCATGAGATTGAGATGATCCCCCCAGTGTCATCTGTCGTGGATGAGGCCAACAATCCACGTCACACCTTCGCCGAGGCCCCTTCATGAAAATGCGCGCAGGCTATCTTCTGCTGCTTTCCTGCCTTTGACCTACTGGCGTACCATCACTCAATATCACCACATGCTACCAGGGACCACATATCACCATAAGCCCAGCATAATTCCAGCATAAACCCTCGCATGTCGAAGTTTTGGTCTGTGCTGCTTTGCCATCCTGAAAAGCTGCGCTCACTTGGTACCGTCAGCATTTGACAGGCTCAGGGAGTCCTGCGCGTAAAATCTACGAATCCGTTTGTAAGGCCTTCTAAGGTATAAGAAGGAACGAAAGAGTCAGCGCAGGACTCCGAGAGGGGCAATAAACATATTCGGAGAACTCAGTTGGAGTTGCCTGCCGTGAGGTGAAGACACGGCAGGAGCTCTGACTTTCGAGTTAAGACTGATCACAGGCTAGGCACTCCGCTTCAAACACTTGTTTGAGAACCCTAGGTGAAGCGCAGCGTGGGTGCGCAACTCCAGGTCTCCAAGTGCGAGTTTCGACACTGCAAAGCGCAGCCTTGGGCCGGCTCGAACAGCCGTGTAAAGACATTTGTAGTCCCTCAATCAAGTCGTGGGTTGATTGATGAATTCAGCCTGTGCCATGCTGCACCTGTGCCCGATGGCGCCAGAGGCAATGGCTACAGTCGCATTGTGTTCTGGATTGCGGAGCATGTTTGCCAAGCCGGCTCAGCAAATTGTTGGTCTCAAAGGAACTTGCTGATTGCCAGGCCCACACAGGGGGCAACCATCTGTCTGATTGTGTTTCGTGATCCAGCCTTGCAGAGTTGAGCTTCTGCGAGATGCTGCGAGGCATGGACGCATGTACATCCCCCACTACACGCTAGCAACAAGCCATTACTGCGCCTTCCTTCGAGATGTGAACTTCTCTCAACCGCTATCAAGCAACGCCAAGTCAGATTGATCCTCGGTTTCCTGATTGAAGGCTCCTCCAGAGCATCACTCAACAAACGACTGTGGCTTGTCAGGTCTCTGCGGTGCCAGAACTTACAAAGCCGGCTCGAACTCCTTGGGCACAGCATGAAGGTAGTGTCCTTGGCTACTTTCACCTTCAGAAAGCACCTGTGCCTACGAAGCTTCACAGACCAATTCCGCCCAAGAAGCGCTGGAACATGCCCTCCATAGTGCAGATATCACCATGCCTTGCAAACCACTGCAGAAGGCCACTTATTTGCATGAGAGCTCTCATCGGCTTTCTGGATAGCTGTGGAAGCCCCCTCCCTCTGAATGCCTCACAAGTCTGCCTTAAGACAAGGCACCGTACTTCAAAAGAAGCTTCAGCAGGTCCTTTATGGCTTTTGCCTTTGGCGCTCGGGCCTGGTTGCTTCTTCACCTGCACGTCAGATGGGCAATCCTGGACATTCAGAGTTCTGCTCTTGTCCCCGAAGCATTTGAACCGGCCTCGAAAGTGCGAGTCGCGCCTAGTGAAAGACTCAGAATGGTGATATCCTTGTACCCGCCCTCGAAAAGCTCCTGCTCGGATGCTTGCGCTGGACCCTGGAGTCGCTATGTGCTGCCGACGCACCTGGCATCCACCCCCAAGTCACACGCATGAGTTATACGTATATACATTCCTTGCGCACGGCCAAGGTGCAGAGGTTGCCAGCTAGCATGGCCAACTCCGACGACAACAAGAACTGAACTCTCCTCGTCATCTGTATGCCACCCAACGGAATCATGTCCATCTCCTGCAGCAAACGATTTGGACGGAACCACTCACGCCAAAGCTGCTTCCAATGCAAACGAGTCACTGTACAGATTGATGTTGCAGCAGTTTGGCTGCGTCGTGAGGCCAGAAATGCCCACACAATACTTACCTGACACTCATGTTCAAGTTGCCTGTCTGTGTCTGGCGGCTAAACTAAAGCGGAACTTGCACAAGAAATTCACACACTCCGGCAAGCAGGGTCCAATCAAATGCAGCTGCGAATTTCTGCGACAAAGTCGGGTTCAATGGTAGGCTTCACGGCAACTCCTGGACCAAGTAGATACGTGAAGCACTTTGCGCGAGAAGCCACATTGTGTGAGGAAGGCAGAGCACGTTACGGCAGGCATGCCGGCCTGAATACTTGTAAACACAATTGCATCCGTTGAACACGGTGAAGATGGTACGACGAGGGATATGCTTGCCCTCGCCCTGATAGCGCTCATCGCACAGGTCCTGTGCCAGGTTGCTGCTCTGATGATTGAAGGAAAACCTAGAATAGAGTTTAATCGTACTCGCTACACGCACGCGGAAAACGGGCGAACGGACGAACAGCTGGTCGGTGCTGTTGGACTGCTCGGCAGCCTGGGGCATGGTATGCATGCAAGGCTGCAAAAGTTGTTTTTTGTGGCTGGTTCGTTTTCTTTTTCTGTGTGTGGCAGGGGATGGAAGGGGCATGTGTTGTCTTTGCGGCAGGCGCAGAATGGTGTAGGGCACTGTTTTTGGTACAGGTGGAGTTGGGGGCAGAGGGAAGGAATGCACGTCCTTTGTTTGCTGCGCGTGCTGATGTTTGGTAGGTGTGGCCCAGGCTCGCTCAAGGCACGTGGCATCTTACCGAAAGCGCACTGAGTCGTGTATGTGATTGGTCTATGGTGACATGGTGACGTCGTGTGACTTCTGTGAGAACAAGTTGAGAACGGCCGTATGGGTAACCATAGCTTCGTTGAGAGGGCGAAAGTACGCTTCAGCTTTAATGATCGTCCTGCCAAGGCAGCTGTGTACGTAGCTGCTCAAACCATCGCCATGCCAGATCCTGACCCAAACCGCCGTGTGACAAATGTAGCGCTTGCAGGTTCAGGTGGCTCAAGTAACCATGGCATGTCATGATTGCCCGACTGCTTAGAACACTCGTTTAACTTCACTGGGAAGACGAAGATGATCGATGCCGTATCGATGCCAATGCAAGCATGACATCCAAGAGTATCCTTAAGCATGCTTAGTCTGTGCCGCTTTCTACTTTGCTGGCTGACCGTGTGCCAAGTCTGCGCCTGCGGCACAGCGCTGCGGCACATCGATGCGTACGAACCTGGAGAACTGTTCCAGCTTGCCAATGTTATCCAGTCCAGGATGCAGGGTTTCGACAGGTATGTCGTGGTATGTCGGCATGCGACTGAGATCTCATGCAGCTCATTGCAACCGTGGCACGAAGCACATCATCTTTCAGCACATGATGCCATCCTGCGCAGTGCGCAGGGCGACAAGAACAGGCTGCCGGCTATGGCTAGCTGATGGCGCTACCAGCAATCCGACCTTGCCGCACTTTGCTTCCCAGCTCGGCCACAGTGGGCATTGGCACCTCCTGCCCCCAAAGCGGCAAAATACCCCTAGAAAAATGGGGCTGCAAAAATTTCCAAGGAGCTTCGAGGACGCAGATCCTGGCCTCCCTTGGCGGCTCCGGCTGCGCCCAGGCACCGCGTCGCAGGTCCTCCACATCGTTCCTCGAAGCCGAGGGCAAAGAAACACTCTCACTTTTTTTAATCTTTTTCACAAGTACATTTTTCAATTTCCATGTAGTAAACTTTGGGATTATTCTGAGTAGACATAATTTATGCGCTTCGATTACGACCCGGATCATTGCTAAGAAACCAAAAACAAGTGATGAAACAAAAAACTTGCCTCAGCATAAAGGAGAGCTCTTACATTGCCTTTACATGATTTATGAGCTACGGGATCAAACAGGCCTCCAAGTGCCTCAACATGCTCCAGCCCTGACTGTTGACGATTGCTTCTGCCCTTTGCCACACACACACATTGCAATGACAACAGAAGCTTTAAAGTTGAAAAGTGGTTTATCAGGAGTTGCCCCGAGCAGAGGCCATCGGTCGGACGTTCGCGACAACGACAAACCGACTGTACATGACATCACAAAGCAACACTTGACGTGGAAACCTGCCATCGCCACGTAATCTTTTTGATGGGCCACTCTGGCGCCCAGCCTGGCCATGTATGGCAGCAGCTAACCTGCTCTGGCGGGATGCTCCAAAGCTGGGCTGAATACCGGCGGTATTAAAGCAACTTGTGGCTTGCTGTCTTGCCATTCATCCGGACTTCGAGAGTTCTCGTTTCGGCCTCTCCACCCACTAATAAAGCCCCGCCCCCCCACCCACGGGTAGGGAGGGAGTGGCGGATGCCTTCGCCCCCTTCGCGGCGAACTGTGGCGGGCTTGCCAACAAACGCTGTGGGACACATTATCCCAGTTCGATTTACGAATACTCCATTGCCGACCCTGCTAAGATTTTTGCCACCCGCCAAGCAGACCAAGCCCCACTGCAGTCCCAGATGCATCACTTCCTTGGCCTTCCTCTTCGGCACACCAACTCTGCGAAGCACACCTGTGCCAAAGTCCCTCCTTGCCGACCACAAACACACTGTGCCGCCCCCTGCCTTCGTTCAGCGTCGTCAGAAGCGAATGGCCATCTCGAAGGACTGCGACAAGCTGGCGCTTCCAGCGGTCCAGCCCCTGCAAAAAAACAAACAGAAAGCTCTCAAACTCTCCGCAGGGTAATTTCGCTGCACAAAAGCTGCATTGCAGGTAGCCCTGACTCTGTGATGAGCTCACTGCTCAAGCTACCGGCAGAAACAAACTAGAGAAACTGCAAGCACGACTGATTGATCGTAATTACGTAACTCTGCATTCGTCTTTGCTCCTGTTTCACCAACTTCAGTAGTTTTTTCTCACCGCCAATGCTGTGCTTGTTGCCTAAATGCCTAAACATTTGGAGTAGCCCATCGCGAAGAGCTGACGAATCCTGGGCGGCCTGCTGTAAGAAGTTGCTGTTTCTACAAATGATGCATACTACATACAGCCCCAGACGACATACTTGCAACGTGCGCTGCGCGCCTCGATGTGAAGCCAGGAGGCAGCTTCGAAACCATCCCAATCCAGGGCCTCCACGCCTTTGCCTGAGACACTCCCCAAAGGATGCTTCAACCTTTTGCATATCTTGAGGCACCGGAACATGTCGGAAACGTGCGTGCCGGGCCACTTGCATCAATGTAGCACCCACCTTTTGCAGGAATGCACAAGGGAAAAGACCATGACAATATAAAGCCGATTGAAGCAATGGAAACTGAAATCCGGAGAGGCCCGGACTGCTGCAAAACTCCTCGTCCCGGCCAAACTCACAATTGGCCAAAGCGCCACAGAAGCCTCGGGGATCTAAGCTGGACGAAATGTGCTTCGAGATGTTGGGAATGCGCTTAGATGTGCTGGGCTCGTAAAAGTGCAGCCCAGAAGCGGCATTTTCTTTTGGGACCTTCATCCTCAGCGCGCCGGTTGTCGTAGGCATATCGGGTGCCCTGCAGGGCAGCTCGTTTTCAGCCAAATCGAGGTCACTGGCCCTGGCTCCCCGAGCCTGAGCAGAGGCCCGCGGAGAACGGGATCGAGAGGCGTGCCTGCTCGGCGACGGGAACTAGTCTTTGTAGTACATAGCCGCACAAGGGCCCCGGTACCTCCCCACCAAAACAGCTGACGAAGCAAGTGGCTGCATGTCTTCACGTGGTCTGATCTGGACCAAGAACCTCTGGTTTTGGAACGCTTTGCGGCCCGGGCACATGCACGCCACCCCGCCAAACACGGAAAGGACAACGTTTCAATCTCAAGCGGGTACACAAACTCTTGCAAATGCCGAAGGGCACGTGTTCACGCTAAACATGTTTCTGCTATCTGCCGATAGTCAGCAATGGACCAAAGGCGCTGAAAAGAACACACTGGCATGAGTCTTGTCTTGGTCAACCACTTTCCTCGCATCAGGTGGACATGTTTTCGCACCAGTGAAAAGTAAACGCTGAACATAGAACACAGCAGGTCACACCACAACTTGCGTGATAGGAAATCACACCGCATCCGGGCCGCACCAAAAATGTACTCAGGTCTCTCAAGATAGCGCTCATGGCACGGTCAGCCTCATCCTAAAGTAGGAAACCACCACAGAGAGGGAAGAAGGGAGCGGCAATACCTGCACTAAAAGTAGAGAGCCGCCGTGCCCACCATAAGGCACCGCCAGCATCGCAAGCGCGGAAGCAAACCAAACGGACTCGAAAGGCCATAAAGCCGAAGTCACCGCGAAATACTGGGGGGGTTCTTATGACCGTAGGTTTTCGCTGTCATTTTGTCTAAACCTGCCGTTTAGCTCTTTGGTTTCTGTGACGTTGCCGCAGATGCCAACCCCCTACGTCCATTAGGTAGTCAATTGTGGCGATCGGGTGCTCGTCCTGTTGTCAGCCGATCAGACTCGCCATGGGCTGCTATGAAACTCTGGGGCGCTTGGGTTGCTAGCCTCCCCCCCTCACCCACAAGCACCCTCTCTGTCTTTCTTACTTTCTTCATTTCTTTCATGGGGCTTGGGGGCAGGCCCCAGCTCTCTCACTCTCTCCCTTCTCTCATCCAAAGAACGATTCTCTTCTTCTTCTTCTTCTTCTTCTTCTTCTTCTTCTTCTTCTTCTTCTTCTTCTTCTTCTTCTTCTTCTTCTTCTGCCGGGCATGGGGAGATAGGGAAGTTACCCTGTTCCCCGCGCGCATGGCGCGCCCTCGAGTTCTCTCTCTCTCTCTCTCTCTCTCTCGCTGCTTTCTTCTCTCTCCTCAGGCCTGGTGCCGGCCCACGTCATTGCAAGTGGCAACACACACGGGGCCCGTTAAAATGCTGCGAAATGCTGCGAAGTCAGCAGAAATGATGGAGATCCCCCCATTCCCCCCCACCCCCCCGAAAAGCAGCAAAAGCCGACAACAGAAGCAAAAGGCTGGAGGAGAGCTGGGGAAAGAAAAAGTCGACACATTCGACAGCACTCCTCAGCTTCCTCGATGGCAGCTGACTCCGTGCGCAGCCGCAAGTTCTCGGAGACCAGCTCATCCCCACGGCTCACGCAGCCTTGCAGCCTCAAGCCCAAGCATCAACTCTTGGGTAGTCTCGGTCGATGTCAGTCCTGATTTCTGTCCTGCACATTGGGCTCCCCGCTCTTTGCCCAGCTCGACCGCCTCGGAGCGCAGCGCGGCGCGCTGCGCGCGCAATGTTTCTGTCGAACGGCCTGGGACGGGCAAAAGATCCGGGCATATTCGTGTCACATGTCACATGTGTCAGAATACCCTGATTGTGGTTCTCGTGATTTTTGCGGGGCACGGGATGCATCCCGCAGCAACCTTCTGAAGCTGGACCAGCTCGATCTGATTTCTGGAGATGGAAATCCGGGAGTTGAGAAACGATCATGGACTTTTCAGTATCATTCCTCCGTGACGAACTGACCGTGGCTTGACCAATGTCAACTTTTTCCGACAGAACTTAGGAGGCGCAATCATAGCTTGTTTGAGCAGACATTCAACAGGAGTTTGCCTACGGCTGTCCTGACATGCCTCTTCGTCTCAGCATTGTCCCTATCGAGGGCCCTGGTGCATGTAAGAAGTTGTTGTTCACACAGCATATAGAGTCCCATCTGACTGACGCATAACTCTGGCATCCTTTGGCCAAAATACGGCCGGATGACGTGCACACTCGCACTGGCCAAAAGTACGGGCTTCAGTTCCTAATTGCCGTGAAAGTGAAAGAACCCAACGTGCTTCGTGCAAACTTATTGCTTCTGTCGAGCTGTCAGGAAACGTCCATGAACCTACCGCAAAGCCAGGGCTTGCACAGCGGCAGCCCTCGATTTCTTGCAGCGTAATCGAGCTCCAACCAGGAAGTAATGTCAATCTAAAGAATCTCACTCTTTCGGGTCACTCGAAGCAGCAGCCAAGCAACAGGGAGGGGATTAGTTTAGGTCCATGGGCCATTCAGGCAGGTTAGGTTGCTGCATCTGTGTGCCTCGCGACACACTCAGGAATTCTCGGGCACCAACGCTGGCAGGCAGCTTCCTTACTGAAGTCTTCAGCGCCTAAGCAAGAAGGCCCTGCTTCTGCGGCTGCCGTGTTTTCTCAGCTACGCGACATTACACAGCGCGCATCGCGTATTCCAGGTGGTTTGAATGCAAATGCGAATGTCGTTAGGTTTCTCTGAGCCAAAGGCAAGCATTCAGCTCGGCCTGCAGCTGGCGTCGCACCGCCAAGCGACTTGAAGATACTGCCTGCGCCTGCAACGGGCATTAGCAATGCACACTGGCAAGGTAAAAGCGCTGATACTACGTGATACTAGGTGCCCTTTGAGCCTCTTTCAGCTCTGCGGTAGCATCTTCAACCTGACACTGCTCAAGGCCACACCCGGTGATACTCAATTGACAAGGTCATTGCTGGGACATGCTGGGACCACCTCTGCCTGCAGCTCCTCTACACTGGAGAAGATTGAAAGGCGCTCTGCTCGCATCTCTGCCAGCACCTGGAAAATTCATAAAAGCTCTGCACCTTGCTCTACAGCACCATTCTATGCCCCTTTGTGAGAAACTTTTTTCGAATCGTAAAAACGCCCCGCTGGGCGCCTCCTGTTTGGTGGACTGGTCGGCCTGCAGGGCTGACCTGGTGCAGACTCTCTCCAAGAGGCCTCTGCGAGATGGAAAATGAGATGTCCGAGAGGCCAGTGGCTGTTCAATTCTGACCGCTCCCGCTCGAGAGCCTCAGCAGGAAGAATTCTGCGCGGCATCTCTGATCCTCATGTCCTGTGGAGCTGCCAGAGATTCCGGCCTCCTTCTGTGCAAGCAGCTGTGCTCGTGCTTCATCGTAAATTGTCGGCTCGGCATCCTCGCAATGCATAGACAATCGAACAGGGCTGCTTGGCTAAGCAGACTCAGCCTAGAGCATAGTCCTTGAGAGGTGACAGGGGCTCATCGACTGGTTCTGGGCCTGCGCTTCGTGCATCGTTATCGCACACATGCGGGCTTGACTCTGTGAAGAGGTCAGACCATCACACATACTTGGATCATCACATGCGCAGTTGCAACCGGATGCTTGTAGTTAAATGGCAGTGTCTGAGTATTCGCGAAAAGGCAGATTGGCGAAAAGTGTTTGACTGCTTGTTGCTGCTTCTCAGTTGTGGATAGTTGTGCTGGTCCCTTATTGCCTCGCGGTGGCTGCGGCGTCTCGGGCTGCGCTGCTCTTGTGAAGGAGAGACACAGCCTCCAATGGTGCACTTGGAGAATCCTCCATCTGCCCCCCTTGCAGGACCCCAAGAAGCGGGTGCCAGCAGCCTCTGCAACGCCTCCAGCTCGGAGGCCAGAGATCGCAAATCGTCAACTTCCTGTGCTCGCATCTGAGAAAACTTAATTGCTCCCCAAACTCTGCACCGCACATTCGGCAAACTGCAAACCCGAGGCCTCAGCATGGCAATCGGAGACTCCTCTCTCAAGGGATGTTTGGGACTCGGATGCTGGGACTCGGATGTCGGGGCTCAGAAGGCTAGTCTGATTGTACGAAGTCTCTCGATATAGTCAGGATGGAGGCTGTCTGGAGGCAGCTTGTGGGAACCCGGAACCGTTTCCTCTTCGTGCCTCAACGAAAAGAGCACGAAAGCAAAACAAAGGCACAACAGGGATCTATGGGTCCTCTGTTTCTTCGTGCGATGCAGTGTGATTTGATGTCTGGTTACATTCACTTCGCTCTCTTCGCTGCTTTACACGATTTTGCCTTGAACGTTTCAAAAGTCCATGGACGGCCTCCATACTACATACGGCCCCATGCTCCTAAAAAAAGGGAATGCTGAAACCGATTTGGACATGTGCCCCTTCAGGAAAGCCGAGGACCGAAATGTCGCTTCCATACGTGGTTTGATCTAGACTGGGGTCGGCGTGTCGTCATTGACGTTTGAAGAACAGGGTGTGGATTTTCGAAGTGAGTGATAATTTTTGTGATACATGGAGCCAAATGCCTGTGCAGGAAGGTTTACTGCGGCGTTCGTGAAGATCTGTGAGCTCTTTGCAGGTGTAAAAGAGGTGGAAATGCAGCGTCTTGCTGGAAATCCAAACTGAGCTAGGCAGATTCGCTTGTCGATGGCAGACTTGAGCGCGGGGCAGTAGTGTTGGCGCTGCAAGCGGATGGATGGGCCCATGGCGGCCAAAGACGCCTGCTTAGCAAGGCAACAGGGTGCAGCTCGGCCGCCCTGGCCTGCTCAGTATGGGGACATTTCGGTATAGTTGCCCGCTTGGGCCTCCCTGGCCTTCTTAGTGTGGCAACATGTGGTACAGGGCCACCCTGGCCTGCCAAGTACTTTATGGCAACATGTCGGTACAGTTGACCGCCTGAGCCTCCATTGCCTGATTCGAAGGCAACATTTCGGTACAGTCGCCAGCCTGAGCAACTTCCCTGGCCTGCTGACACATCGGTACAGTTGCCCGCCTGGGCCTCCCTGGCCTGCTTGGTGTGGCGACACTTCGGTACAGTTTCCCGCCTGAGCCTCCCTGTGCTTAGTGCGGCGACATTTCGGAACAGTTGCCTGCCGGAGCCTCCGTGACCCGCTTAAAGTGTGGCGACATTTCCATACAGTTGGCCACCTGAGCCTCCCTGTCCTACCTGCTGTCATTGTACTGTCCTGGATCTGTGCTGGACCTGACTGCGTCGCGCCACATGATGCGTGCCACTTTCTCCTGAAAATCTAACTACCCCACTTGTCGGGTGGAAAACAACACTTGCACAGACATCTCAACCCAAATCAACACGAGGGCGGGTGCGGGCCCATGTGGCCCACAGGATGCTTCCGCATTTTGTCATAGCTCCGCCCTCTCACAGGCGAGCTTTCGTGATTACGGCAATCTACCGGCCTCTGTAGCTCATCCTTGATGGCCCTCGGGTTCCATCACAGTGGCGATGCCCAAATGGCCAAAACCGCGCCCACGGCCCGGGACGTTGTCTTCATGACCAACCACCGCTGACTCTGCATCTGGCCCTCGAATGCCACTTCGCCCGGTTGGCTCACAACCTGAAGAGCCGTGGGCGGCTCCCCAGGTGTAGGAGCGCTGCGTCTTCTTAAGCGAGGGTTCATTGCGCACAGCCCACCCTGGGACCTTTGCCACAACGCACGGCAAGAACAAAGAACATCTTTTGGTTTAGGACATCCTGACGGCGAAGGTAGCTTCTGCGGCTATGTATGCATTTACTGCACGACACGAAGCCGTGCAGCTTGGATAGCAGATCGCCTTTTGAGGGATTCCCTCGCCCGGCTCGAACCACTGTTCTGATTGCCGGGAAGCTACGGATGTTCTGCAAATGTGCCAGCATGTCCAAACTCCGAAAGCAACGACGACTCCTCTTTCATCCTCTCCCTTCCGGCACACACACACTCTCTCTCTCTCTCTCTGTGTTTTCTTCTTTGTCTTCTTCTTCTTCTTCTTCTTCTTCTTCTTCTTCTTCTTCTTCTTCTTCTTCTTCTTCTTCTTCTTCTTCTTCTTCTTCTTCTTCTTCTTCTTCTTCTTCTTCTTCTTCTTCTTCTTCTTCTGCTGCCTCTTCTTCTTGTGCTGGGCATGAGTCTCTCTGTCTCTCTCTCTCTCTCTCTCTCTGTCTCTCTGGCTCACTTCTCGACAACTTACACCCACGATCTATGCAGCAGCTTCAAGTGTGGTGTGGCATATTCTGGCCCAAAGCACTTGCTGCGAGATGTCCTGCCGCGGCCAGAGCGTGCCGATGATCCTCTCCACCGGAAATAAATACATAGCCCAGCTAACACCACACTCTGCTAGCAGCATCGCTCTCACTTCGGCAGCTTGGCAGCTTGCTTGGCTGCGCTTTCAAGAGGTGAGCAACCCTTTACCCCCCCCCCCCCCTCCCAAGCAAAACATCCCGAATTATCGCACCTCCTAGATACCTCCCAGGATCTCGACTTAGAGACAGGAATTGAAGGGTCGTTTGGGGTTTCTAAGGGCTGTAAACTCCATGCAGCTTTGCAATGCCCTCAAGTTCGATCTCTGCAGTGCTTGTCTTCACGTTCGTTGATATTTTCTGAGAGTCTGCTGCATGGATGATAAATGAGAAAGGCAGTTCGGCCAATTCGTGGTTTTGCTAGGTCTGGGGAAGCCGGTGGATAATGCCCCTGACCTCACCCCCCAGCCCTCTAATTCCTCAAGGGGCCAAAGGGTTCTGAAAGGGGTGGGATTTTTGGGAGAAACCCTTCGCCCATTCGCCCCGTTAATCAATTCCTCACACAGGCTGGGCAATGCTCAGGCCCAGGTCCTTGGAGGTGTCAGGAAGCAGCTCTCGGCAAAGCTGTTGGAAGCACTGTGGGGGTGCTGCCCGGTCTCCTCATGCAGCTGGAAATCGAATTCAATGCGCTGGCTGCTTGTGAATTAAAGCAAGAGCACGCAGCAAGGTCAGCGTCCTGCACCATCGCGACGTAGGTGCAACAACAGTCGAAGCCGTGCATGTGCGTCAGGCCCGGTGACGGGTTCCAAACGAAACCACCTTGATCTCAGCATTGAGTGGCTCGTCTGACCAAGCAACTCTGCTTACCTGCACCATACTGCACCATATCGGCTGTGTCCCGTGAAGCCAAGAGCCTGACTCGTCAAGCGTTGTGTTTTTTGACTTTCCTGAGCCAGTTCAGAAACTGCCGGACACATTGGCTACGGAGCACATAAGAAATGCTCCGCAGAGTCTGCCAATGCGGGGGAGAATCCCAGCTGCAACATTGGCAGCGACACATTTGCAACGCTCTTCTCGCCGAAGAGCACGGTTATGTTACAGACCTTAGTCCGACAATCAGACAAATGAGACGACAATCACTAGCAGTAGCAGCTTGTGTAGGCTAACATCCATGGAGTCGGATGCTACAAGATTTATCGTCCAAGCGTGGCATGGTAGAGTCCTTGCAGGTTGTGCAGAATCTCTGCATGTCGCATGCGTCGCTGTACAGTGCTGCACCTGCCATTAAAGATTTCGCGCCCCCGCAGGGTTCATTGCGAAAGGCAAAGCAACTACAGAGCGAAGAGCACCATGCATACTGCGTATTGGCGTATTGTTGCATACTTAAACTTAAACATGGCCAGCGAGGGCGCTCGAGTGGGGAAAGAACCTGCACAAGCAAGCCATCGGAGTCGAGTTTTCGAGACCGGTGCCGATTGCATTGCAGCGTCCCCGGCTGGTGAACACGTGAATTTCACGACATTTCACGACCAGCACGACGGCAACAGCACCTGAGCAAAACCATGCATTGGCATTGTCATCCTCAGCAATCTGTATGTCCAAACAAGCATGAATTGAATTGGAGAGAGAAACGTGCAAGCTCGTGCAAGCCCAATGCTACTCATCCCAGGCCATACTCAGCTGCTTCGTTGCTGCCATTGTGGCGTTGCTCTTCTGCCATGTCTTCTCTCGTGTCAATCCCTTTCTCTGGCTTCTTGCTTCTTCCGCTGTATCCAAGCTCTGGCCAAAGCCTACACGCTTGCAGAAGGCAAGCGTGTAGAAGAGGAGGATGAGAAGGGAGACTCCTGCCGTCAACCAGAATGGCGCAAGCGGATGGACACGCTCATAGAGCAGCAAGGACACCAAAGCAGCCAGCGCACTGCCAAACGACTCGAAATTCTGGCGCAACACTTGCAAGGCCAAAAAAACATCCCCGTCACCCAAGGAGAAGAACAAGTTCATCTTGGTAGCTGTTTGCATCGACAGTACGAACACTGTACCCATGACAACTTGCGCGGCAACTGCTGCCGGCAGGGAGGGGGCCGTCAACGCCAGATTCAAGATCACCCAGAACAGCAAAATCCAGGACGCGGTGTAAGGCTTGGCAGTGAGGGAATACCAGAGCCACTGGCATGGGCTTCCAGCAAAACCATCCTCTTCCGTACCAACCGCCCAGCGAGACTGGAAATGCATGATCATGGTACCAAGCACATCGCCAGAAGTCTGGGCAAGGCCGGCCCAAGTTGCTGATTGCCAACCATGCTGCTCCGCAAAGAAGACTGCGTACAGCGTCCACTCTGATTGGTAGGACAGATTGTGATTGAAGCCGATGAGGCATATCAACACTGCGGGAAGCATGATGTCGTAGGGAATGGTCTTCTTTGCTTTACGACCCGCAACTGCACCAACGCCGGGTTCCTCCTCTTCCTCCTGGTCGAAGAACATTAACTGAGATGCTTCGCGCGACGTGGCCATCGGAATCATATTCCCACATGCCATTGACCGTCTTGACATCTGGACCGCCACTGAGCTCCTGGGGATGTCCGGAAATCGTGACATCAGCGTGCGCCGGGGAACCGCCTTGGAGACCGTATTAGAGTTATTAGAGGCCCCATGAGAGAGCCGCTTTTCACTCGCAACGCTCCCTCGGCCCCCAAAGAAGCTGCCACGTGCAAAGAACATCGACCCCCTGGTGTCGGCAACGGCCGCAAACGAGACGCGCGAGTTTGCAACGTTTGCAGCTGACTTCTTTTTGGGTTTGCTCGACTTGCGCTCATTCGCATGCTCTGGTGGCTTCAATGTTCCCCGCAGTTCCGTGCTGCTGCTGCCGGCTGCGATCCTCTCTGCTGACGGCGACGGGCTGGGCAAGAGATCATCGCACAGAGGTGACAGCGGATGCGAGTTTGCACCGTTTGCAACTGACTCCTTTGTGGGTTTGCTGGACTTGCGCTCAGTCGCTTGCGTGCTGCCATGCTCTGGTGGCCTCAATGTTCCCCGTAATTCTGCGCTGCTGCTGCCGGCTGCGATCTTGTCTGCTGATGGTGACGGGCTCGGCAAGAGATCATCACACAGAAGTGACAGCGGATGCGAGTTTGCAACGTTTGCAACTGACTCCTTTGTGGGTTTGCTGGACTTGCGCTCATTCGCTTGCGTGCTGCCATGCTCTGGTGGCTTCAATGTTCCCTGTAATTCTGTGCTGCCGCTGCCGGCTGCGATCTTCTCTGCTGATGGTGACGGGCTCGGCAAGAGATCATCACACAGAAGTGAAGGCGGATTTCCACTAGGACCCTCAGCCTCTGCAATCCGGTCTTCCACGACCGGAACTATACTGGTGGTCACGTCGCATTCCGGCATGTCACCGTCCGACACAGAGGTCCTGTGACGCCACTCGGACCAAGATGCCCAAACCGCGGGCTCTGTGAAGATCAGCACCGCTTGTAGGATCTGAAGCGACAAGTGGTAACCAGCGCAGCCACGCCAGCCCGCGAGATCGTAGACAACACCTCCCAAAGTGGAAGCCGTGGCGTAGCACGCCACCAGACTCTGCAGCACCTGTCGGGCAACATGTTCGATTGTGCTAGACATGCTTCTATCCCCCCTCTGCGTAAATGCAAGCATTGCAAGCTTGAACACCACCCCAGATCGCACCTGCGTTGCCGCTCTCTGTGCCTGGGCCTCAGAGTCGCAGTAGTTGTAGAACACAATGGCATCATTGGGTAGCATGCTGTCCAAACCCAGCAGCGCAATCATCTCGATGATCACAGCCCACTCCGCAAAGGGGTTGATCAGGGCGGGAACGCAGCATGCAAGGTGTATGCTCGTGGACACAAGTGACAGCCAGGTCCCTAACTTGAGGTACAGGATAGCCATGATCACTCGCAGGCCAAAGCCGGCAAAACTGCAAACGCCAAGCTTCCAGAGCGGCCAGCCATTCAACTGAAAGAACAATGCCACTCCAGACCAAGGAAAGCCATTCACGCCACCATTTGTCAGTGGAAGCAGATAGCAATTTGCAACGTACCTCCACGTGCATGGAATACGATCATCGAACTCAACATCCACATGATCGTCCAAGGCTTCCTCCCCTCCTGAATCCTCCTCGACCTCGGGGGATTCCTCCTCCTCCTCCTCCTCCACAATTGGCCTGATGGGCATGGATGTCTCCAGACTTTACTACTGAAACGGCGAACTAATGGAATCAGACTGGGAGACAGTCTGACACTGCGAATTATTTTCAGCCAGCGGCTGCAGCTAGCCCCTCAGCAGCTTACGAACAAAGCAAATGTGTTGCATGAACTTTGCCGGCTCTGCTCATGCATTCATGCTCGCCACATATTGACGAAATTGGTCTGCGCTCTCCTATCACCTCAGACCCATCTCTCCGATAGCTCGGATCGCCACAGAGAAAGCATGCGGTACCTGCCAAGCCTCTGAGCTCTCCTGAGCAGAAAAAGGAAGAAACAGCGACGAGTCCTTGCAAAAAAGTGTCACGTAGTTATAAGTCGACTTTGGAAAGAGGAAATTCCCGCCGTACACCACAAAACATAACGAAAAGGTCTCCCGAAGACTCCGGTCTACCCCCCCCCCCTTGCTACCAAGGCTTCCAAGACCTATTTCTGACATTCTTCTACTTGGCATGCTCGCACTGTATCCCTGGCCTGTCTCTGTTGCAGCTTTGTGCAGGGTTCCCCACGTGGCCGGGTGCGCACAACGATTCACGGTGACCGAAGTCGCTTATTCCTGGCTTGGACGGACAAAGTCCTGCAGTCCGAGGGTCGTCCAGAGATGTCGGCACTTTGCTGCGGCGATAGCCTCACAAAGCATCAGGCGCAAGTCAAACATGCTTGAAGCGTGTGATCAAACGTTGCCGGCTCAGGAGCTGTTCCCCAACGCCACAGCGCAGCTGAGCCTCAGTGCAAGGTGTTTCTGCTTCGGTTCTTGATAGATACTAGCCTGTGCTTTTGACTCACAGGCTAAGAGAACTGCTTCTGGTCGGTGTCGTTCTCTGCCGTGCACGACACAATGGCGAGGAACAGCTCCGCCATCGGACCTGGCCGAGCTGGCAACGCATTGATGTTTTTTTTCTCGCGCAAAGTCTGTCTCAAATCGAAACCCCACATATATCATGACGAATCATGCCTACTCCTATGATACTATGCTCCATTGTGGTAGTCAAAGCCTTCACTCTGTGGCACAGCGGGAATATCTGGCTCCGCAAGATGGCACCATGATGCGCAATGCATGTGCAGCACATCTCTGGCAATTCACCCCCATTGCTTCACCCTAGTGAAAACAGGTGGTCATGTACAATCATGTGCGGCCGATGGCCACCTTGTTGTGGGTAAGTGTCCGTGGGCCGTTGATACTACAATAGCCGCAACAAGCAAGGAACAATCACAACTGGGGCAACATCACCAGAAGACACACAGGCAGTGATGCAGCGGCGGCAGCAGCGGCAGCAGCGGCAGCAGCGGCAGCAGCGGCAGCAGCGGCAGCAGCGGCAGCAGCGGCAGCAGCGGCAGCGGCAGCAGCGGCGGCAGCAGCGGCAGCAGCGGCGGCAGCAGCGGCAGCAGCGGCAGCAGCAGCAGCAGCAGCAGCAGCAGCAGCAGCAGCAGCAGCAGCAGCAGCCAAGCAAACATGCGGTTTCTGCACCAGTTGCACTGTTGTCAGATTTGTTCATGCTGGCCTCTGTCCTGTGCTTGGACAAGCCAGCGAGAAAAAAAACGCGAACCACACTGTGCTTGGCAAGCCCTAGCTAGTGATCATTCGTGGCTCGCAGGAGCTGCCAAGACCCAGGCATGTGCCGCAAAGCCGCAGTGATGTCGTTGGCAAGGCATGGGTTGCAGATGCTTTCTACCACTAAGGCATCATTAAGATTCATTAAGGTAATCAGGCTTCTGGATACTTCGAAAAAACCTCAAGGCAATGCAGTTCTCTGAGGCGTCTGACCTAGCTGCTATCAGTGCAAGATCAAGCCAAGCCGTCCTGGCAGTTTGTTTCTACAACTTGGATTAGGCTGCCATAGGGTTGGGCTGTGGCCGTCCATGATGTGAAGCAGCTCAGAATGCAGAAACACCTCCCGGCCCAAACCGTGACAAGGCTGCGGTGGTTACCGGCAATTCATGACAAGCGAAAGCGGCAAAGCAAGCAGCAAAAGCAAGAATGCCAGTGAGATGCCCATAACGTGACCAAAAGCATGCTTCATCTGGGCACTTTCTTTTCGAGGGCCAGCGCTGTCCCATCCATGCACCAAAATACCGACATCTAGAGTCTAGAGACACCCTTCGTGCCTAGTCTCAAAATCCAGTTACCTGACCTGTGGATGAAACAACGAGTTCTTAACAAGAAATAGCTACGTCGCCTCGCACAGCTGATGCCATGGTTATCCAAACCTTTTGCCAACAAAAACCCAATGCTGCAAACCTAAAGCTTCATGAATCACACTCGTGCAAGCGCTACGCTGGCATTTGCAGTGAAACTGCGCTGTACAAGGTTCACAATGGTCCATGGTTCACAACTGCTCACCTAATGGTGAAGAGCTTATCTGAATTCTCCGTTCGCATGCCTGCGCTCGCATTAATCTTGGCAAATACAGAGCATGGCCCGGAAGGCATGTCGTGGTCAGGTGCCGAGACACGGACAAGTAAATGTCGAAGCTCTCCCCACGATTGCACACATGCCATCAGATTCTGTCAGATTACAG